>WBNH01001949.1:0-21564 GCA_013401255.1 Urocolius indicus
TCTGTGATTCTGTGATAATAAGCAAGGATAGCCCTCATAACCATAACAAGCAAAACACAAACTCTTAGTATTTCTTGTTCATTATCCCTCATTTTTTTTTCCATTTTAAACAGCACTGCATGGATCTGTGGGTACCTTAGCTTTCAATTACAATCCAAATCTTAGGCTGCTGGAAAACTTTTATCTCTGTTCTTATCAACCTTTACTATTGAGTGGCTTTAAGAAAGAGATACATTAATCAAAGAGTGGTGCTCCTCCCTAGATTTTGATCAAAGACATTCATTGACTGAGCAATTTGTAGCAACATATGGAAAATTAATGTATTTAGAGCACAGACAAGGCACTTCTAAGATAAAGACATATATAAACTGTGATTTTGCCTGCTAGAACACTTACTTTCTGTATTCTGCTTTCAGAATTGTGTATAATTAAATACATTGTATGAGCAAATTCCAATATAATTGTCATAATGGCAGCTTTGTGTAAAAATGACCTAATATGAAATATTGTGTTAAAATATTTTTATTTAAAAGCATATTTTCATATTAATACTACACATGAAGATATACCTACTGAGCTATAAAACACAATAATTTCCCTGCATATCCTACTACTAGAGTCCTTAATCCAACTGAAGTGAAGTATTTTCTAACATGCTGCATAAATCCCTTGAAAAATGAGCCATTCCATTGATCTAAGGCACAGGGCTACTCATTTTAGAAATCAGCTACGTGGTATGCCTTGATAAAAAGCTAAATTAAGACAGTGCTAGGAAAAAAAATATTGTACAGATTTGTTTCAATAACATAAAAGTCGAAGCTAGAAAATGTGATTAAACTTAAAAGAGATACACTCATTAAGGTAATCAATGAAGATTAAGGCTCTGAAACATCTTTAACTGTGTGGTAATTATATGATTACAATTAAAGTGTTTTGTCTTTGTGGTCCTGGATTAGATTATATTTCGTTTTTAAAAGCTCATAAGATTCCCCTATCCTATATTTTCCCTATTTGTGGTATCACTGAAGGGCAGAGTTAAAGTTATTATAGGTGCCAGACTGCCCTAATCTTAATATGTTTGGGTTACCATTATGTGTAACCAGACTCAAAGAAAACACTGACACAGATGCTAAATTTCTTGAAATACTAACCCAATTTTAAACAAATTCTGGACTAAATTAAGAGAATGTATTTACCTGGAGACTTAAAAATACTCATCCTGTACTCCAAAATTGTGTCCTACATACAGGGTGGATTTGGGGCCTGGATAATACATTCTCTTCTTCAGGTATGTGGTAAGTGACTCTTCATGACAGAGTTACAGCTAGCTTCTCTGTAATTGCAACAGCATCGACATTCTCTGACCTAGATGGGCTCTTGCACATGCACATACCAGGAACTGAGTGCTATTGAAGACCATCTTTAACTTCAGGGACTCTAGATTAGGCCTTGTAAGCAGAGACAGGCATTTGTTGAAAAAGTCTTCCTTCTACATAGACAGACAAAATGCAGGATAAAGGGAGGATTTACACCGACATTTTATACATGGAAATTGCCTCCAGAGTTTGTCATCTCTCCTTCCCCACTTAAATTGGCATGAAGGCCAATATGAAGACAAACATGCCTATCAGCTGAAGTGCAGGTTAGCAAAAGGCACAGGAAATACCTTTTGCAAAGCAACAGCTTTTTCATGGCAAGCTCCCGGTTATATTTGTAAACAGAGAAGTTAAATAGCCTGATTGATAGGTTTCCAGCAATCTGCAATATGAGAGTTTTGCAGCCAATAAATTACCTGCAAGCAAAAGCAATTTCCTTAAACTAGCATTTATAAATGATTTGAAGTGAGTCTATTGGCATTGTTGTATGCTGCTGCCCATTTCCCAAACATCAGGGATTGTTTATTTCATTGGAAAAATGTTTAGCAAAGAGCATAACTTCTTCCATGGTCAGCTTCCACATAACCCTATTAAAGTGATGTCCAACTTTCCCATGCTTTTATTGCATCATACTCTAAATTTTGGTTCTTTCTTGGTCAATGCTTATATTTTGCACTTTTGTCCACAACACGGTGCACTTCCACAAGGGAATTTCTTACAGCCTCACTAATTTCAAGATTTGGCAGAAGCTGTGATCATACTGAGCTCTGCCAAAGTATGAGAGTGAAATTAAAACTGTGGATAAAGAGCAAGTTTACAGGCAACAGCAAATGGGAAGAAAATAGACAGATGGACAGGAGATAAAGTCGTCAGTTTTTACAGCAATTCCAGAGTGTTAGAAGTTCTTGATTAAATCTTTTCACCAAAGATTAAAACCTCAGTTTGCACTGGCTTATGAAAATACTTTCAATTGTTATTAACAGACTTTAATTGCACCAATATGCTTTTCACTGCTTAAAAAGGCCTTTGTTCTTCACCAATAGTGATACAAAGGTAACAGCAATACTTTAGTGGCTTTTACTGCTTGGATGCAAAATAGGAGTCCTTAAGCTTTAAAAATCTTTTCTCTCAGAGATACCATCTTTCGCCTGGAGCTAAAGGAATTAGAGGATATTTACTTGATTTAAGGCTAATTTTATAGCATATTATGTTCCCTTTCTGCCATGGAATCAAATACTGGAGGATTTGATTTTTTAAAAATGTTAATATGTGTAAAATGTAATAAAACTATTGTTTGTATGGGAAACCTCTATGTTAATCTGGAAACAATATGCAATATTGGAACTGTGTAACTTGGTGGTCAGCAACAGGAAAAATAACAATAGCTCTGGAAAGAGAAGTACATGTGATAATGCATACATAATTCATACTAGAAACTTGGAATAAAGTCAGTAATGACATTTTAATTTGAAACTTTATTGTTTGGGTGACAGGGAAAAAGAAAACAGTTATAAAAGCAGTATGATAGATATGAAAGATTACTAAAATACTAACAGATATAGTGGTTTAATCAGAGCTATTAAAACTCATAATTTCTAAAGATAATTACCAAATAATGTATTTCTGCTATGAATCCAGAAAACTTTACTAATGTTCTGGTAAGGAAAGTGTGCAATTAGTACACGGAAGGAACAGTTGTTGCTTTTGTCTAAAGATAATGTTTAGCTCAAGGCAATTGCAGAGTGAGATCAAGCTGCCAATATATAGAACCACTGGGAGATCTGTTGTTTTGTGTGAATGGGAAACAAGGGAATTTACTAAAAAAGAACAAAAGACTGTTAAAGATCTTTGAGAATTAAGTTCTGTGATAAATATTTGGGCCAGTTGGAGAGAGTGATATGTGGAGAGTACTATTGAACAAGGGATTGTGGGAGGTCTATGAAGAGCCAAATGTGGTGAATGGAGTGAAATCCCAGTGACCTGAGTGGGCAGAGTATGTAGTTAGGATGATGGAAGACAGACCAGTGAGGCTTATTTTGGACAGCCATCATGCAGAGTTTCAATCCTCAGTCCAATGAAGAAGAACATGCAAAGACAATATTGAGCAAGACCTAATTGCTCGTAATATGAATCACCATCAAAGGGAAAAATATGCACTTGGTTAAAAGAGGTAGAAGAAAATCTGCCAAAGACGTTTTGGGTCTACAGAGCTGAGGATAATAGCACACAGATTCTAGGAAATTTCATGTGTTTCTCCCATCTTTAGTTTTGGAAGGAATTCACAGAGAAATGATTGCCTTCAATCTTGTTAGAACTTCTGAAATAATGTTTTGAGGAAGATAGGAATGAAATGGCTAGCAGTTGTCTATTCAGAACTTAACTTTTCCATGAGTAGTTAGGAATGAGGCAGGAAGCAGATTGCATTACAGCTGCACGTACAGACACGTGGCTCATTTTGTGACAAATGAAACAGGAAATATTCTACATCAGCAAAAATAGCAAAAGGATGCCCGAGCTTTCAAATTGGTTTATAACTGTTCTCAACTTTTTGGATAGAAGAATCACAAAAGTGACCATGTGCTATGACAGTGGGCATTCAGGTCCAAGTCCTGTAAAACTTCACTAGTAGAAGTAGGATCTTTCTATTTTCTTTTTTTTTTTTTTTAAATTATATTTTAGTACAGTGGAACAGTGGAACACTTGCAGAGGAATTCACATGAATAAATGTTTGTAAGAGCTAAGACCATTATGTGAGTCTTGATGATAGATTGAGATATAACTCTTGCTGGTTCTTAGTCAAAACACTCATTGAAACAAGTGGAGGATCATTTAAAATGGCCTGCTGGAATTGTCTGAAAACTATCTGTATGTGTAGACATTTTCTCAACATTTCATCACAAGCAGATATTCTTCAAATACTTAGAAAATGAAAAATTAAATGTCACCTTGTAGTTGACAACATGGAGCAGTTTCTTGGAGCAGACTTGAGAGTCATCTGTCTATGACTCTTTCAAATATGTTTGTGTCCCCTAATAATTTCAATCAACCTTCTGTCTCTCTCATTTGCTTACATGATGAAGGATTTTTTAACTTCTGTGACAGAAAATGATGCATATATTTCACTGAAAAAATACTTTCACATATTTACTTTGTCAAAGAAACTAGTGCGTGACCAGTAATACCATCAGCATCTAAATGGATAAGTTGGCATCAGAGTAGTTTGTGGATCAGATTTGAAATAAATCTCAAGTATGCAAGCTACAAAAACATGTGCCAAAGCAGCTTTTACTTTTGGTTTAAAATTCTTATGCTTTAATATTAATGCTTTCAAGCCACAGGCAGTAAACATTTAACAAAACACACTGCACTTTCTGAGAGGTCATATTTCCAGGCAAAACGTGAAGTTGACATTTATTCCCATGCAATTTCTGAGTTTAAGTTTGAACAGCAACAGAATTTGTTATATATATAATATCTTCTCTTTAGTGGAACTTCGCTCACACATTGGACTGTTCTCTGAATGCTACCCTTAAAGCCTTGTCTATGCTTACCTTTCAACAAAATATCCTTTCACATTTGTCATTTGTCAGCTTTGCATTTCCACAACAATTTTATTGGAGAATATAGAAAACTCTTGAAAATGTAGAGATCTTGAATCAACAAAGCATGGCTGAGATTTCTCTGTAAGGAAAAGCTTTTCCAGAACTTCAGGATTCTTTGAAAATCACTGAGGTGATTTTATATTGGCAAAACATTTTCCCACATTTGATGTTCATTTTTACAAAAATCTTTACATGCTACTTCACTTTGTCTTTACAGTTGGAGTTACGATATGCAGTTAGTTGTCTTTAAAATGTCGTTAAGCATTGCTGTGAGGGACTTGCTAACTACAAATCAGATTTCTCTTGTCCCATTATTGAGCACAGACCTGCCATTTTCAGAATAAACACAAGAGGGAGCGTTTAGATGATGTTGTTGTATCCATTCTTTAAATGCTACTCTACAAGCTCTCAGTAAAACACTGGCCATGAATAATGTATTTATAGTTTTAGACTCTCATTCTCTCTCACTCAATTTCTACTAGTGTAATCTCATAACTCCTCAATTAAATGCCACCATTTTTTACTGTGATACACGAGCGAGAACCATACTCTAATTTCCTCTCAAGAAAATCTTGAAATGTACTGAAATGTAGATTTAATTTTACTTTACATCCACACATACTCACGCACCAGATCTTCATGACCTTTGAGACAAGGTTCCTAAATTTCATAGCCCACAAATGAAAACAAACAAGCAGTTATATCATTCCACACCCCATTTACAGTCAACTGATCAATTTTTCCTCTCAACCCCAACTACTTCCCTTCCATCACCCACATCCCACATACTCCTACCTCAATTTAGAACCACCAGTATACAGTGTTATACTTTAAACAATGTTTATTGGTTATAAGCGCCTATATTACTATGATTACTCCAGGGTTGGTGTGGCTTTCATGAATTACACTTTGAATAATTCTGCATGTGGTTTTCTGCTGGGATGTTTAAGAAAGTGAGATACAGTGAAAAATGGTAGCTGTAAGCAGTGTTTTGCTAGTGTTCAGGGAAATGTCTGAATGGCTGATTTACATTTAAGGATTTTTTTTCTACATTTGGTTTAAATTTAAATGAAGAAATGGCAGGATTTATACCTTTCAAATTATTTGCTTTTTATGTTTATAGAGGGAGTTATGGCAGCTATTTGGTTGTCCAGGATATGAGTGAAGGTATATGGGCTGTAGAAGAAGGAACAGAAACCAAGAAGAGGGTCCAATTCATATAGTATAGATGAAGAGATACAGAACTATGTTGTGAATTTTTATGGGTATATACTCCAGCTACTGCAGCTCAATTTTACTGAAAGGTTTTTGGTGTCCTTGGATTTTCTTGAGTGGGACAATTTGACTATTTTAAAAATTATGTCAATGATGAACTGTTCTCTATATTACACCAACAAAAGCCAGGTGCCTTTTGAGTCCTCTCTTTCCATTTCCAGGTATTCTTGAAAATCCTCCTAGGTCTGCTTTCTTCCATCTTCCCTACAATTTGAAATTCATAGGAGGTATCTGCACTTCCACACTATAAGATACTGCAATTGCTTGTTACAAGACAAACTATTAATCTTGTCCACTGTGAGATATAGGATGAAAGAAGATTATGCACTGACCTGCAGTTGGGCACTTTTGATAGTTCATGGAGCTCCTTTTGAGTAACCTTGCTTAGAAACTTATTTGGTTACTGGGCAGCAGAAAGCATTACACCTATATAAACAACCTACATCTCATCAGAAGAAGTGGGTATGGAAGAACACACATATTTACTGGATGTGCAATAAATTAACATACCTGACTGATTTGATTTTTCTTTCTGTGCTGGTTTCTTGCAAACCATGTGAAGAATATAGTCACTCTTATCAAGGATGCGATGGCTGTCTTTTGCTAGCTTATATAACCTTCAGATGCAGGTAGAAGTGAACAGGATTGTTCAAGAGCAGCAAGATGAGACTGAAATTAGCAATATAACTGCTTGTAAGGAACTGGTCAGGCATAAAAATGAAAGATGAGTAATGAACAGGTGGAGAGACTATGCTGAGGAACCTCAAAATTCGTCAAGTTATTGCAGTGGAATGTGGTAATTATGCATGTGCTAAGATTCTTCCTCACTAGAGGAAAAACAGGTAAAGGAAACAGTCTCAGAACATAAGATTTTTGCTCTAAAATCTACAGTGGTATATAATAATAAATAGTCTAGCTTTTACTTTGAAACACTTTGAATCTATTATTGTTAGAATCAAGATTCTGAACTTGATTCACTACAGTTACTATTGTGCAACATCAACGTTTCTGAAAGTATAAAAAGAGTTCTATTTCCTCTCAAATGGGTAAACTTTGATGCAGCAAGATGCATGCTGTTTCTGTACACATTAGTTAAGACAAAACCAGGCTAAAACCTCTATACTGCATAAAATAAGCTTTTAAACTCAAGCTTCTTAGCCTGAAAGAAATTCTGACACACAAATTGTCCAGAAAATGTTTCTTTATCTCTCCAAGTATATTTTTACACTTAGACTGAAACATCTCAAAATGACAACTGTCTTCTATTTCCCATATCAAATACAATCTTTTGCTAAGACATGAAATTCAGAACATTCACGGAGATTTGAATATTTTCCCTCAATTTTATAGTCTTTAAAGTGAAAAGCTGAGATCACATAGTAGGCCAGAATACATTAATTTTCAGGTAAACCAATGGTTTTTTACACTAATCTTGCCACTTTAACCACTTGCACAATTTTCTTGAAAGTTCAGGTTTTCAACTGATAGCTGGACTTAAAAGGTCTGTCAATGTCATCACCTGCTTAACAAATTGATGAATTTTGACAGTAACTTCTCTGTGTGCTTTATAGCTATTTCTGTCTTGGAATTAATTCTTCTAATCCTATGGCAGCTCATGGTGCTAACACTTCATCCTCACTCTACCTTGAACTTTTTGAGTGAAAAGACTTGATTACAGTACTGTCCAACACCTTTCTAAAGTCACAGGTTTTTTTTTCTCTTTTTAAGTATTTTTGTGAGTTACAGAAGCATCACATACATCAAAGATGATTAATTGGCAGTAAGAATAGGAATGTGCTACAACAGACAAACAAACTTTTCAATTGTGAAATTTTAATGAGAGTCACCTGAGATCCTTCTTTTGCTCTTTTTTCTAAATTTTGTATGTTAAGCATATTGCCTGTGACGTTTTTCTGGCTAAATGCACAGCTTTATATAATGGGCAAAGGCATTGATAAAAGCCTGCTTTCCCCTGGTATGACCTGAAATGATGATATGATGCTTGCAGAGCATTCATAGCTAGACAGTTCTTAACAAAGCAGACATTTGGGGAAACAGCATGTACTGTGAATCTTTGGGCTGGTAAGTATAATAACAAACACTGCAGGCAAAGTTGTTAGAAAAGGAAAATAAATTAATCTGTCCTCAGTCTAGTCTGGAGGTGGCTTAACTGTGGAGCTCTGCAGTCACAGCCTCTCTGTGGCAGTTGATGGTGAAGTTGTCACACTGAAGGGACTGCAGCTGTGCTGAGACAGTTACCAGACTGTACGTTCCCAACAGGAGCTGTTCTAGTGTGCAAGATGTCTCTAATTATATTTCATATGGTCAGATTCTGAGTAGGGGGATGTTTCTTAATCATGATTTTTTTTCCCCCTCAGGTTCACAGCCAGCAAATTCCTCATTCACATCAGCACAAAACAACTGTGGATATTCATTTAGCCTACAGGAACAAGTTCTTCAGCTAAACAAACCATAAATTTATTTGAAGCAATACAGTTTGAAAAATTCTTTTCCTTTGATTATGTAAAGTTGCTTTCTCTAACAGCACAACAGCAGAGCAAGCTTTGGGGTACAGAGGTGCTGTTGGATCCAAGTCTAATGTTTAGACAATTTCTTCTGCTTATTTAATAATAGACACAGTTGAATCAGTTCTTTGCCTCATTAACTTTTCTTTGACAAAGTTTACTTGACATACTCTGCTTAGTGTTGTGCTTTGACTCTCTTACAACCTTTTATTTCAGACTCATCGGGGGTTTTATGAGTGTGGGACATTAAAGCAAGCACATTTATAGTTGCATTCTCCTATTGCAAGACTTCTGGCCTTAGTTTTTATATCTCCAGTTTTTATTTCCTTAGAATATCTTGTATTTCTGGATACTGGACTCTATTGAAACTGTCCTTTTACAAAGGAGGAGCAGACTAGACAATCTGTGAATCCCACCTTATTTAAAAATGTAGGTAGACTTGAAAGTATATGCAGTTAAAGACCTTATCTTGAGAATGTTCTTGATTTATTAATGTGTATTGTGCATTATCAACAAGTAACTCCATGTCAATAAGCAGTTTTTTTCCAGTGAAGTCCATGGAATTGTTTGGTGTGTAGGAAATTATAACTGAGTTTTTGTTAATTTGCATGCCAAGGACAACGTGATGAAGATAGACACTTTTCTCCTGCATGCTATATCTATGTAATCCTCAATTCTATCAGCTATGACAGAATGGTATTGTGAACCACAATTAATTTCCTTTACAATAGTGTGGATAACTTCACGGCTCATTAGACTGATGATTTCATTCTGAATTGTTGGACTTGTGTAATCTTGTTTTCTCTTCAGCTAGCTTCCCAGGGTCTCATTGTCATTGCTGTGAAGCTTCAGTAATTCAATAAAATTCTCCTCATCGATCTGATGGTCATGAATTACCAAATCTTGTCTACTCTAGTAATGTACGGTGAGTATTATTTTATGCAGTGAGCAAAACTAATCTCCCATCTAACATTTCAGCTTCTTTTATTCTTCAGACATGAAGGAAAATGTGAACTTCTGATATTCCAATCAAACAAAAACAATTTAGTGAGAATTTAAACAAGTTAATGGCTAGGAAGTATTGACAAATGGTGGAACTTTGGCACTGATGTGGATTTCTCTTCCTCCCCTCCACTACTGCCTTGATTTCTTCTGCTACTGCTTTAGGTGAAGCTTATTGCCAAGTGGTACAGCTGTGGCAAGAGAGGTAAAGCTCTAATTTATCAGATAACTCCTTGTAGATGGTGAATTTGTGATATCATGCCAAGAGACTCAAGAGAGGCACAAACATAAAAAGTTTGTAATGAATATTTTTGTAAGATAACAGTAAGTGCTATATCTGGTAATTAGAGGTTTGAAGAGTATTTGCTTGCCTAAGTCTGCCAAGATACAATGTGATTACATTATTCTTTGGAGCTATACCAGAATATGGTACTTTCATGAACAACATTCAGGTGTCTTGTATTCAATTTTTTTCCAAAAAAACCCAGCATGAAAGATAAAAGGAAGTGTAAGAAAAAGTGAGAACCAAAAAAAGACAATTGTCAAGATAAAGAATGGAAAAGCAAATAGATATTGTGGTTAACTGCTATTAAGCTAACGTTCAGATAGAAGCATGCATGAGTTTTATTTCACTCATCTCATCAGAAACATTGGACTGCAGTTGGTACATGGGGCAACAAGCCTGTCACGCATAATTTTCTTAGAAGGTCTGTTAATACATGTAGAATTTAAGTTAGAAGTTGAGGATAGGACTTTTCTTATGTTTTTGTTATTCATCTATTTTTGTATCAGTCCCTACAAAAGGGATCTAATTTATCATCATCACAGAAAATTTAAACAGAGATAAATAAATCAAAGATTAAAAATATTCCCATATTAAAGTGAGGGGATACCTGTACATGCCTAGAGACAAGACTAAAACCAAGACCTCATTCCACTGTCATTTGTGAAGAGCATAACAAAACAAATTCTTAATAACAAAATGCTAACTTTGATACTATTTTGAGTAAAACATCTTCTTATATTATATGAATCATGAAGCTCAGATTATGAGAGATAATCTTTGTGTTCTGACAACTTCATAACATAGCATCGCTGTCTTTCACTGTCATAATTAAACACTGGAGAGCTTCCAAGAGGACTGGACAAAAAGAATTAATGAATGAGAAGTGAGAAGGGTTTGGGCTATACACATTAAACTTTTATGTCATAGAGCAGACCATGAGAAAATACTGTTTGCAATACATAAAAAAGCAACACTACAGTTACACTGTACTTAGAATATTACTACATTCTGCTGTGTTTTTTGAGTGACTGTGATTGATTCTCAAATTTATATATTGAACATGTAAATACTTTACAGCACTTTCACTTTCATATTTAACAGGTATTTTAAAATCTGACTGCATTCACTGTAACATTTATTTCAGAGTAAACAATATAACTATAAAGCTTATTGGTAATTAAATTGTAAATTTTAATGTGTATTAAAGAGTAATTATATAACTTCTTGGCATGTATCAGCTTCACTGCCATTGTTTAAATATTCTTTTCAATAGTATCCATTCTATACACAGTGGCAATTGCAACACGGTACCATCAAGTTTATTAGAGCACCTGAATTATGCCAAATTAATAGGGCTCAATCTTGAGCTTAGCTGGAAATACTTTATGTTATGTTGTCTGCATAAACTATTTATAGAATCATAGAATAATTTTCGTTGGAAAAGACTTTTACAATCATAAAGTCCAATCATTAACCTCGCACTGAAAATTTCTGTTGCTGAGTAACGTACCATCTGGAAATTTCAGTTTGCAGAGAATCATCTGATAGTTGAAGTTAGTATCACAGTCCCTGCACAAGTTTCATGTGTGGGGACATGCTAGCAGGAAATACAGAAACCTTAGAGAGCCTTAAGTAGCAGCATGAGACCAAGAAGGTTCTTGCTATCAAATTACAGGTTGAAGCAGCTTTTCCCTTAGCCCTACCTCAAAAACAATGAATACACAACCAATGACTTTATATCTTCACCAAGATACCAATGGAAAGCACATAGTCAAGTTAATGGAAGCTGGTTAGTAATCTGTAAGATTTCTGCATAACACCGATAGCTGCACAGTCCTGGTGGGAGGAGGTCTAAGACCATCAATTGTAATATTTTGTCCCAAGATGTGTACAGGGCATGCCCATAGAAGCTAGTTGGAAGCTACAGCCTACCCTGAGGATAGTTGGCCAGAAGAATGTGAAAGGAATTATTTTTTCTTTATTTAAAACCTTACAGCAATTCTTTCAGTTGTGCTGGTGCTTCTGGTTGCAAATGTGAATGGGCTTGATAATGCAACCAGTGTATTTTCAAGAATTGTTGGAAAATCTATTCAGATGAGTTTTACTATCCTCTACTTAGTGCAGTGTGATATGATGATCAATATGGGCTTATGAATCTATCAGTTTTGATATGACAAGATTTAATTATTTTGGGACCTCTTCAATAATTTCTCAACTACTTTCTCATCTATCTTATCGTGATTGTAGTATCTCATATTATGCTCTCCATTGGCCACAGTCTTTTAATACCGTAGCTAAATTGTTGCCTATTTCGTTTGATCTAAGTGGAAGACTGGCCATCGCTTGCATTTCAACATTTGGAAATACTGGTTAGAATTGAAAAGTTCTGCAACAGAAATTAGTCAATTAGTTAGTTTGTTTATTTCTTTATTTCTAGCGAATTACAGGTGTTTTAAATGTATTTTCTCAAAGAAACTGTTCCCTTTATGCTTCAGTCCTATCTCAAATTCATCACCATTTTTTATTTATTTTTTTTTTTGTAGCATGGAAGAGACACATTTACTGTAGGTTTCTAAAGCAGGTCTCTGACAAAATATCTGTTTATTTATTAGATCTTTTTATAATTATTGAAGTTAAAACTTATGGTCATGCTTCAAAATGCTACATTCTATTTAGTGGAAATCAAAGTTTATGTGGGCACAAGACTTCTCAAAGAGCAACACAGGTCACTTACGTTTCCCCTAAAGCAAACTATATTTAAGGCAGCACTCAACAGTAATGAAGTTTAAATAGGTTTTTGACTTAATTTGTACTTAATTTGTGGCTGCTTGAGATGCTGCCTCTAGATCCTCATTGTCCAGTTACTTTTCCATGGACACTCTTACTAAAGTGCCTGCATTCTTCTTCTAATTGTCTGCATTC
Source organism: Urocolius indicus (assembly GCA_013401255.1). Classification (NCBI taxonomy): domain Eukaryota; kingdom Metazoa; phylum Chordata; class Aves; order Coliiformes; family Coliidae; genus Urocolius; species Urocolius indicus. The sequence goes on from WBNH01001949.1 coordinate 12,989, forward strand.
TCATAGCTACAGTGCCCCATTCCACTGGGAAGGAAAGAGTTCACATTTTTCTGAACACATTGAATTACCATACAGTAATCAATTCATTTGCTACAGATTTTTTTCTAAATGCTCTTGAATGCTATCTGTTCCACTCTCAGCACAGGTGTGATAGTCGTAAATGATGATTTGCACCCCAAAGAGAAACAATGCAGGCTGTAGAAGAGCAATCCCTTGATGCTAGATCTCACTTCCTGTTAACTGTGGTAATCAATGGTCTGAGGTGTGATGGAAAGCTTAGCAGGATGACTTTCAGGTCAGGCTTGAAAGAAGATAGAGGAAAAATGGAAGCATTGAAGTGCTTATTTTGGACTTGTGCAAAGCCAACTCACATTATGAGATCTCATTATGAGATGTAGTAAGTGACCTCTGGATACTGCATAGAAATTATATGAATTATGCAGTATGTCATGAAGGCCTCTGTAACTGAGATAAGGAATTTATATTGGATCTATTAGAGAAATGGGAACCAACTGCGAGATGCCATGATGTAATGTGATCAAAGTGATAAAGTGACAAATAGGAATTTCTGGTGTTGACATGTAGGGGACAAAACTAAATTTGTTGTAGAAAAAATAATCCAGATGTTTCATAAGTAGTTGGATGAGAAACTACCAGGGCAGATAGATAGTTATGTCTAAAGGGTTATGGAAGCAAAAAAACTCTATAGTGATTAGGCTTGCAGGTGATCTGGAGTTATGAACATATCTTGGAGAGCTAGGAGGAGATATCAGAAGGGCAGTTCAGATTTGGAAGATGGAGCATTATGGTCTTTGTAAGCAAACCAAGATGATTTCTATAGAGAATAGAATGGTGACTATTTTATGGTACAGAATCCATTTTCCTTCATCCTATTGAATGGATAATTTGAAAAACTTTTCCCTGAAAATGGAACAGACATATTATAGATTCCTTTAAACAAGAGAGGAAATAATTTTCATCTTCTTTTCCACGTAATTTTTCATACAATGCCATTTAAGAATTTTATTTTTTTGTGTGATGGGCTAAAGTAAAAAAAAACCCAAAAACTGTTAATCATTCTAGTTAACCAGCCAACCATAAACATAGTCAGAACTTAAAATCTGTGTTTTACAACTTTGGACACAATGTTCTGTTTCTGACTTTATATTTCATTCAGCTTGAATGTCAAGCTCTCTTGCTAAGTGACCTACTAAAAGTCCTTGTCCCTGCATATTCGTTTTGCTCAATACAAACTCAACTGAGGTCACTTCTGTTCACCTTAAGGCAGGTTTACAGCTAGAGGCAAGGGCTTCTTCAGGATGCAGACTGCATGATATTCTTGTTACTAAGATCATTTCCTCTAAGTTGTAGCTAAGGTATGTAAAAGTGAGTAGTTTGCACTCCATCACTGATCTTGAACCAAACTCAAACAAAATCAACCCATCCATCACTGTTTTTAAGAGCACTACTAGAATATATACTGCAGGTTTGAGGCTACATATGCACAAGAATTGACTTAGTAAGTCTCATTAACTAGTGAAACAAAATGTGACTCAGTGGAATATTTCAACAGAAAGATCATTGCTGGTAGCTGTGGTCTATAAGTCCTATAGCCATAACAGTGGCATGCATCCTTGCTCTAGGGAAATTTCCATCAACCAGGGAACACATAAACAGTATAAGTCAGTCTGAGCAGTAAGAGATAAAATTCCAAATTTTGGATGGTTAAAAAGTCTTTGATGATCTACTTGAATACAGTATACATGGAGCCCAAATACATACTCTCCAAATTTGATTCAATAAAGCTGAAACTCTCTGCCTTGCCCTTGGCCTCACAGTACACCCAACATTAAAACCATTCAATTTTGATGTGTTGCCAACTGTTGCCTGCCTGAAGATTAAACCACTTAAGTTTTCAATTACCTATGATATAGTACAGCAAAGACACAAGAGTAATGTCCTTAACCCTCCAAGTGAGGAAAAAAAACCCCAAAACAACCAAACAAAAAAACGCAGAAAGGAAGACTATTTACACTGAAGGAAAACCTGAAGAAAGAGATGAGCTTTGCACTGGGCCCTGGAGGCCAATAAAAGGGGATTTGGTCCACCCGTATAGCTTTCTAGTATGACTATGTCAATTAGGAGCCTGATTTTAAACATATATAACCCTTGACATTGATACACTTCTACCAGTATGAAGATGCTTCGTCTCAGTAGAGCTGATCCAGCTATTTCAGTGGAAGTGCAGCTCATGGATGTGTGAACGTGAAGGGGCGTGTCTGCACAGTATCCTGTTGCAGAGATATTTGAAGTAGTTCTACCTGCCAGAAGTAAAATTTGTAGCCGATAAGAAGGCATTGAACCTGCTGAAAGACTGTTATAGTAAGTCAGCCACAGAACTGTGATACTATGGCTCCATAGCTTCTCAACTTTAATTACTGCTTTAAATTAGAATCATAGAATGGTAGGGTTGGAAGGGACCTTTAGAGATCATCTAGTCCAACTGCCCTGCAGAAGCAGGTCAACCTAGAACACGTCACATAGGAACATGTCCAGGTGGGTCTTGAAGATCTCCAAGGAAGGAGACTCTGCAATCCCTCTGGACACCCTGTTCCACGGCTCCCTCACCTGAACAGTGAAATAGTTTTTCTTACATTTAAATGGAACTTTTTTTGTTGCAGCTTCATCCCATTATCCCTTGTCCTGTTGCTAGGTGCAATAGAAAACACCTGACACCCACCATTTAGATATTTGTAAATGTTAATAAGATCCTCCCTCAGTCTTTTATTAATGCTGCACTGTGCACTGTGGACAGACCTGTATGCTCAGAATTAATTGGTTGGTCTCTACCATGGTTCTGACACAATACAGACTTAATCATTGCTTTACACTGTTTGGTCCCTGTAGAACAGGTCTTTAAACTAACAAGAATATTTTTCTTTCTATTTCTTCTCACACTGTCTCTTCAGGAAGGCTACATGATTTCTTCAGATGGAGAAGCTCAATTATAAACACATTAATTGAGATGAATTTTTTTTTTTTTTTGAGCAGAGAATTAGTATAGTAAAAGTAGGATCTTACTTCCAGTAAAGATTCATACTCATCACTAGGGTAGCATAATTAAAATAAGGAGATCTAATTAATCAAAGTGGTACAATTGCTACATGCAGAAGATGCAGTCTAAGCCACTCTCAGAATACAGAGCTGAAAACTCCTGAGTGCAGAAGTCCAGTGAGAGTTTGATGTTCTTATCTGCAGCTAAAATCTACTAAAATGCTACTAAATCACTTGGTCTCAGCTATGCTTGAGACTTGCAGCAGTGCATAAGGAGAGAAAGTTTATCTCAGGTAGTTAAATCTCAGATCATGTAAGGCTCTCAAAGTGGAAAAAGCATGCTAATTTGCACTCTGAAGGGAAGCAGTAATTAATATATGATGCAGTGTGATTCTTCTGACCAGCTTGACTAAAGAAGCGGGTCACTGCATCTGCACCAGCTGGAGCTTCTGAGTGACTTTCAGGAGCATAATATGTTTAGCAAGCAGCATGATAATCTAATCAGTGAATGGAGAAGCATGACTTTAGGCAAAATGTGGCACAATGGGAAGAACTTACTAGTTAAAGAAAGAAAAAAAAATGAACTTCCTTCAGCATTTCTGAACCTGCATTTGTTTATCTGTTTCCAGGGGTTATAATTAATTTGATTTCTCTGTTATAAATCTCATTGCCAAACACTTTAATATCATATATTTCTATCAACAGCAATCTTAAGTAACATTGTATCTTAGCAGTTGTAAACTGCTGCATTGTAAATTAGTGCTTCAATGTGAGTTGAAGAAATGTGCAAAAGCATCTGGTCCTTTTTTGTAGTTAACTCCAATCCACAGGCTCGTTACTTTGGTAAGAGTCCTAAAAGCAGCTCCTCCTGAAGTTATGCACTGGGGCTGAATTTTGTACATTTTCAAACCCATGAGTTTCTATTTAAGATGTCTGAAGCCACAAGCTGACATCCCAAGGAAAAGTCTGGTCTTTTATTCAGTGGAGAAGTAACGAAATATTGCAGAGCATGCCAATTTTGTTGAACAGAACTTTCAAATTGCTTTGACATGGGAACATTTGAGTACTTTAATGCAGAGCATAACAAGATAATATGTTATGAAAAAACATAACATCAGTTATATAGATTAGTATAGCTTCTCTGTTGAGGTGCTATGAAATAACTTGTGTAAAGACAGTAGGATCTGCACTTAAGTGCTCTTATTAGTCTAATAGGAAGGACAACATTGACTAAAATGTAATACATGTCTCATATGAAATCCAGCTATCCTGTGCTAGAGTGAAAAAAAGCCCTTCTGCTGAGTTTGCATACCATAATGAATTAGCTTATATTGTGTAGTAATATCACTAAAATCTCTTCTAGTAGTGTTGGACCAACCTCCACACTTGATTACACTGGTGGAAATTTTGAATTACCTCCTTGAAATCAGAGAAGTTTCAATGAATGAAATTTGACATATACAAAGTGTATTTTGGCCCATTACCTTTTTTTCAGTAAAAGGAAACTCCAGATAGTTTCCCTGCTCTGCAATGTAAATTCTTTGGTTGTTCTACAGATTGCAAAGAGAGACAGCATTTGGCATACTGGTGGTGTAAATTGCTTATGTCAAAGCAGCACTAACAGTTGCTTTAAAGAAAGATAAAAGAAAGTGTACAAAGAAGAAGTATGGAATAATCTACCACAAGGGCAGATACATGGGGAAATACAGGAAAAAATACCCCATATATATATGGGGGTTTTATATATNCAACAAGCTTAACTCTCTGTTTTATAAAGGTACTTGAAAATACATTATTGCTACATAAAGTATCAACAATAATCTCTTTTATTAAATATTTAGAGTAGATGATCTATTTAAAAAAACCTGGGTAGTTCTTTTGCATCCAATGAATATTCATTGGGAAGTTCATTGGTGGGTGCCTATTCAAAACTGAAAGATCAAAAGGGAACTGTGTCAATTTTGTCCTTTTCTGGGTTGACTGCTATTTTTTGATGTAATAAATTGCCAATTTTAGAAGAGTATAGAACAGAAATGGAAACGAGTATGCCTTTCAGGAGACTTTTGACTGTGCCATTATGAATAGTCTCCAAACAAACAGCTTGTTGCAAGCCATTCACATAGTAGATAGACATCCAATTGTTAGCCATGCAAATAGCCATATCCAATGGTCAGACAGCTGTTAGCTGGCTCTTAGAATGATTGGTAACCAGACTGTTGTAGAACTTACTCATGCCTACAGGCTGCTGGGTTTCATCTTTTTCTAAAATCTTATTAATAAATTGAACACGTTGTATGGGTTCACTGATGTCTATCACCTCCCTTCTCACCATTTCTCTCAGTAATGAGTAGAAGACAAAACCAAAAAAAGAACAAGTAGGAAAAATGTGTTTAAAGTCTATTTTTACAGCTTTTTACAGAGTTTTATCCCTATAGTTTTATCATAGGTCAAATTAAAGCCTTTTTTTTTGTACTACCATTGCAACACCTTTGTACTTCTGTTACACAGGCACACACATACACACAGGCACACTCATGCTTGCAGCTTACACACTTGTACACATATTTCTCAGTCTCAAAGTCATATTCTCAAAATATATACACTGGGAGCAAATTTGAACTTTTAAACATTCATGAAAACTGCCAGTGAAAAATAGGAAAGCATTTTAAGATGCTTTTCTAGAACACTGAGCAATTTCATGAATGTTTAAAAAATTTGCTGATTGTGGATGGCTTCTCATGTCTTGGTGAAGTTTTACATGTTGCAATGAAAGTTTGTCTTATGCAAATTGAAATAAAAAATAAATTGAAAAAAAATAAAGAAATTGAAAGCTCACTAGATATCATGCTTCCAGTAATGCCCAACACTGCTCAAGTATGGTAGAATTCTTTATATGGACTGCCCATCCTGTTTGCAGGCCTTGATCCATAAGCCAAATTGTAACTGGTAGCCGGAGAAAATGAATTTCTCTCTCATCTAATTCAGCAGTTTCTGATGAGTTGTAAACTAATACTGATTTTAAAAAAACATTATAGTGTCTGGACTTGGGTAATCCTCCCCCTGGCTTCCTTCTCCATTTTTTGACTCTCTTGACCTCATCTTCCTTTTCCCTGGATGAGGCCTTCATGTGCTGTCCCTTCACTCCTCTTTCTGTTGCACCAAGCTGCTGGTGTTTCTTGGGTCCCCACATTGCCACCTCATCTCCTCTTCCAGCTATGGCAAAACCCATGGCTGAACTAAATTTTTTAAACTGCCTGTTAAGCTCCATAGACATCAGAGGCTCTACAGACACACTAACTCTCCAGAGACACTAAAATGCCTGTGAATAGTGTTGCTTCTAAAGATCTCTCACTTCTGAAGGAGCAATGGATATTTTCCTGAACAGGGTCTCTATGTAGCCAATATAGCTTTGGGAAAACTTAGCTCTGATTCTGTACTGGATCTTGTAATTATATAATCATTGAAACCCACAGCACTCAGCAGGAAGCACAACCCAATGGTTAGTGGTGACACGGGTGTGTTAAATTTGGGTTCTTTTTCATTATGAAACAATCTGAGACTTTGCTTTCTGCTACCTGAGTACTTGAATTGCAAAGCTTTAGACTGAGATGAAGATTCACTGTGCTTCTTTTAAAACTGCTGATCAGTAAGAATGATGGGAAGCAGAATGTTAGTGTCATTAAATAACCTTCTGAGTCAGTGTGCTCATTGAGGAGACAGAAACTAAAGTTTTATTCTTGCAAATTGCTATTGAAGATGTTTTTCAAATTCTGAATTAATTGTGAGATTACATGGGTGCATATCTTCCCCATCACAGTATGTTTCTTAACCTACATGGTTATGTTGTCTTTTTCTTTATATATAGTTGCTCTGTTTCTTCTCATCTCTTTCTGGTTCAGCGACTTTGCAATTATGCCAAACAAATAGGAACAATACCAGCAGCAGAAATAGACAAACAGAAGATCCACATTTTACATCCATCTCATCGCCTTCTCAAGGCTCTGTGTGTAAATCACCCAAGGAGGTAGTTCTCTGAAAGAATATAGTTTCTGTCTAGAAGGTAGGCAACTCCTCATGGGTTTCCTATCTCTGAATGAATATTCAAACCAGACCTTGATTTCAGCCTCCCAAATCTCCAAGTGGAATGTAAACAAGATTGAAATACTTGTGTCTATGGGTTGTAGTAGGTAGCAAAGGTACAGCATTAAATGGCATCATGATGCTTAGATGGAATAGAGAATCACCATCTAGTGGTGATTCTCTATTTTGTATAGCCACTTTCCGTATCTAAAGTTAGGACAATTATTGTGCTATACATCACTGAGATGTTAGAGGTTAAAAATCACAACAGTAACTGATTGAAATAATATCTAAAATTGCATTACTGCCTAAATATGAACAGTTAAAACAGAATTTGAAGGGACTGGAATAGTTAATGTTCCTCTTGACATTTGTCACTGAACTACTTAGAATCATAGAATTTTCTAGGTTGGAAAAGATTTTTAAGATCACCAAGTCCAAACATTAACCTCAAATTTCCAGGCCCATGATGAAACCATGTTCCTCAGCACCCCATTGATGTGTCTTTTAGATATCTATTGAAATGGTGACTCCATCCCCTCCTTGGGCAGCCTGTGCCAGTGTCTAACAACCTTCTCAGTGAAAAGATTCTTCCTAATAAAATAATGGAATCATAGAATCATTTCAGCTGGAAGAGACCTTTAAGATCCTCAAGTCCAGCCTTTGTCCCAGCCCTATCAGCCACTAGACTCTTTCCCTAAGTGCAACATACACCTGTCTCTTAAACATCTCTAGGGACAGTGACTCCAGCACCTCCCTGGACAGCCTGTTCCAATGCCTGACAGCCCTTTCAAGAAAGAAATTTCTCCTCATATCCAGTCTGAACCTACTCTGGTGCAACTTCAGGCTATTTCCTCTTGCTCTGTTGCTTGTTACTGGGGTGAACAGATTGATTCCCGCCTCTTTACAACTTCCTTTCAGGCACTGTCAACCAACACTCCCAGATCCCTTTCTGCCTGGCAGCTTTCCAGCCACTGCTCCCCAAGCCTGTAGCACTGCTGGAGGTCGTTGTGGTCCAAGTTCAGGACCTGGCACTTGGCCTTATTGAAACTTGTGGCACGGGCCTTGGCCCAGCCAGCCAGCCTATTGAGATCTCTCTGTAAAGCAGATCAACGCTTCCACCCAGCTTGGTGTCATCTGTAAACTTGCTAAGGGTGCACTCCATCCCCTCATCCAGATCATTAATAAAGATGTTAAACAGGAGCGGCCCCAGTACTGGGCCCTGGGGGACACCACAAGTGACCGGCCACCAGCTGGATTTATCTCCACTGACCACGACTCTTTGGACTCAACCATCTAATCAGTTTTTCACCCAGGAAAGTGTCTGCCCATCCAAGCCAAGAACAGCCAATTTCTGTAAGAGAACACTGTGGGAAACAGTGTTAAATGCCTTACTACAGTCAGAGTAGACAACAACCACAGCCTTTCTTTCATCCAACAAG
>WBNH01001949.1:21860-124878 GCA_013401255.1 Urocolius indicus
GTCTTCAAGACCCACCTGGACACATTCCTGTGTCACCTGATCCAGGTGGACCTGCTTCTGCAGGGGGGTTGGACTAGATAACCTCTAAAGGTTCCTTCTGATCCCTACCATTCTATGATTCTATGATTCAAAGAAAGCATTAAAAACTTCAACCTTATGTTCATCTTTTATTACCAAATTTCCTTCTGGATCTAATAGGGGGTGGAGGCTCTCCCTGGTCTTTTATTGTTAATGTATTTACAGAAACTTTTCTTATAACCCTTTACCTCTAAAGCCAGTTTGACTTCTAGCTGGGCTTTTGACCTTCTAATTATCTCCCTGCATAACCTAACAATGTTCTTATATTCATTGTGAGTGGTCTGCCCCTTCTGCTAGAGGCCATAAACTCTCTATTTTGCCCCCTGATTTTAAGCCAAATCTCCCTATTCAGCTACTTCTTTCTGAACATCACAAAGATATAAATTTAGGAGCTTCTTGGTATGTTGCTGCTAAAACTGCCTTGTCCTGTAAGAGTTACAATCTGATTTATGGATGAATAGGTTTTCACTCTCACCTAGCACATGAAATTGATTACAAGTGTTATTGTTTATCTTCCATAACTATTTAGAATCTAGCAAATGCTTCATCAGTTTCAAGAATCTAAATATATCCATTGATTAAAGACCCTTAGCGGGTATTTTTCATGTCCTCAGATGTCTTAACTGTGCATCTTTTATTAATTACCTCAAAACCCACTTTAATACTGCTTACAAAGTGTCTGATTTTCCTGTTGCCGGATGTGAGTTCACTAGGTGAAAGTTACTATGAAACAATTTAATAGAAGCTTCAATCTCATTGCTTTTTACTAATTATTATTTATGTATCCAGTGCCCCAGGTGTCTGCGGAGCTTAACAGCCAGTTTAAAAAAAGGACATAGCCCAATTAACTAAACCAGTAACTATTAAAAAAAGGTGCAAGTGTTTAGGAAAAGGGTGAGATGACAAGAATTATTGCAAGATTGAAAGGTCACAAATATACTTACTGTTACAGATGAAACTTGACCATTTAGAGCAGACTGAAATGGAAAGACTGGAACAAAGGCTGAAGTTCTTAGCACTGGGCGTCTAACTGGAAACTAAGGGCTTTGGAGAGACATCTGAAAAAAGGAGAATCTTTGTGCAGGGATAAGAAGCATGAAGCAAACAAAAGCACGTGTCCTTTGTGAAACAAAGAGGCTAAAGGAAGTAGAATCTGTTGGCTGCTGGGGGGAAATAGGGTGAGTCAACAGGGGGGTTGAGGCAAACGCTTCCTTGGAAAGGGAGGATGAGAAACTATTTGCTAACATCCCTTGCTGTGCTTGGAACTCCACACTACACAGAGAACATTATCTGGGTCACAAAAGATTTTACTATTTGAAAGACTTGATGGTTTCGTTTTATTCACAAAACATGGTTCTTGCAGCTACCTTTACCAATCTGCAGCTATCACAGAATCACAGAACCACAGAATCTCAAGGGTTGGAAGAGATGCCAAAGCTTAAGAATAGACTGACTTCCCATGCCAAATTATTGGACTATCGAGGCAAGATGTAGACCACAATTTAGTAATTTCTCCACTCTAGGGAAACTTCTCAACAAAAATGTTGCACAGAACTTGTTACCATTCTGCTTGACGTCATTAAGGGTTCCACAAAGAAACTTTTTTCTCGAGTGAAGATGCAGGGATTCAGTGCTGCTTTCCTGAACAAACCAGCACATTGAATTTTGTAGTTGCAGGTTGTCTAAATATCTATCTCATGTTTAAAGCCCAGATTCTCTTTTATGCAAACTGTATCTTTGATAACATATCCAAGAATCATGTAAATTCCCCGTTTCAAACTTCTTAATGCTAACAGCAGAAATGGTGCAAAATCTTCAGCTAGTGGAAGTTAAAAGCACTTCTCTTATCTTTACAATTATTACCTCACTTAGCCACAGTGGCAAATGTGACTTTTGCCTTGATTTACTGGACTAGAGCATTTTAAATATTTCATGTATATGTTTGTAATAACTATCTCTTGGTTCTGACTTGAATATGTTAACTAAATCATCAGCACTGAAAAGAACATTTGTTACCATGTCATATAACCTAAACCAAGAAAGAAAGTTAGGGTTACATTTTTTTAACAGTGACAAAAAATTGTAAAAAATCCTAGTGCTGTACCTATGTTGCCTATTTATTCAACTGCATTTTCTCACGTTCACTAGGACTACAGTATTTGTTTCAGTAAAATCATCAATGGAAAAATAAAGCTGGTCCCTGCTTTGGACTGCCTGCCTGGTAAACTGCTTTTAAGGATGCAGGTGGAGGCTGATCATTTGTGACAATGGTGCTGCTTCAATAGTGCTGTGTCCAGAAGTGGATAGCTGCAGGCCAGTATTCAGTTCACTTCCTGGATGCAAGGAAAAGCATGCTATCTATCTCCTTTAGTTTAAATATACCTCTTTCTTTCTAAGTAGAACCATTAGTTTTTATTGATAGGACTAATGCTTTGCATTTAGCCCAAATTATAATAGGAAAGGAGATGCTTAAGGGTAACTGGGTGATGAAAGGACTACATTAGAGTACAAGTCTAAGGGCTGCTGTTTCCTATTTGTAATGCTGAATCCACATGCAAGTCATATTTAAGCTATAAATGGTGGCGCCTAGGGAGCATACACTCCGATTGCCTTGAGAAACTAAATACTTTTATCAAATCACCAGATGGACTCGTGTTCAGAAAACATGCTTGAGCAACATGGCTTTTCCTGTACTCACCTTTACATAATAAACAGGATTTTCAGCAATCTAGACAACTTGATTAGCATGTTGCCCCATATCTTTTATAATTTTACCTACAGATGTCTACTATACATAATTTCAGATCACAGATAATTTTAACTAGTCTCTGGTGATCTGTCTTGTTTTAATAATCAGAAATATTGTGCAGTTCTGCTACATTCAGCTTTTTCATCAGAGAACTGGTAGACTATGCCATCCGTTTTCTCTCATCACAGAAAAATCATTTGCAGTTAGGTAAACTTAATCTATGCTATGAAGTTTTAGCATCCAGAAGAACATGGTTTGGGCACTAGTTTGGAGGAATTTTCAGAATAAAAGAACAGGTCCTGGCTAAATGGAAGAAAGACAACCAGAGTGTGTGATTTTCATCATGGCAGTAGAAACAGGCAGATTTGTAGTTCTCAGGATGACTCAATAGAGTAATAGTGTCTTTAGGTAAAACAATTTTCATTACAGTAGGAGCAGCACTGATAAACATGAAGATATTATTGAATATACTTCAAATCAGAACAACTGAATAGAGCTCTGTTATCTTAGATGTCATTACTTGCAAAGTAAAGGGGAAGATAGGGTTTACTGAAACAAGAAAAGAATAGTAAAGATACATGAGTTTAATTACCTCAATGTCTGTATATATATTTGAGGAATATGTTAAATAATCAAGAGGAATGATACACCATCTGACGATGATTATGGCCTTGGAGGCATGATGGAAATTCTGATGAGTGGATTGTGAAGTGAAATCTAAATCCAACTATAACAAAGAGATGAACAGAAAGACAAGTCCTTAGTGTCACAACTAAAAACAAGCTCACTGCTATAACATGACAATATAAGTGGGATATAATATATAAAGTTGAATGTAAAGCTGATTATAATCAGCAATAGCTGTAAAAATTGAAGACATCTGAAAACTGAGTACTCTGTGTATCCCTAGTAAGTGCTGCATACCTCTTGTGTACTACTTTTGCACCGGTTTATCCAAGTATCCAGAGCCAACTAGCCACAGCCAAAGCCAAAACTATTTGAATGCCAAGATAGCTACAAATATGACCAAATCTGAACAAAAGAGTGTGTATAAAATCTGAGCCACTGTAAACTGCAACAAATTGCACTCTCCATGAAAATGAAGACTTTGAAAATAATAAATAGCTAAGGTCGGTATTAGATAGAGATGAATATAGATGATGATAAAGAGAAGAGGGAAAGTGTAGGAAGAAATGCAGTCCATCAGAACCACAGAATCTCAAGGGCTGGAAGGGACCTCGAAAGATCACCTAGTCCAACCTCCCTGCCAGAGCAGGACCACCTAGAGTAGGTCACACAGGAACTCATCCAGATGAGTTTTGAATGTCTCCAGAGGAGGAGACTCCACAGCCCATCTGGGCAGCCCATACCAGAGCTCTGTCACAATCACAGTGAAGAAGTTCTTCCTTGTATTTCTTTGTAACCTCTTGTGTTCCAGCTTATATCCATCGCCCCTTGTCCTATCGTTGGATATCAGTGAAAAGAGCTTGGCTCCATCCTCCTGACACTCAGTTTTTACATATTTGTAAACATTAATAAGATCACCCATCAGTTTTTTCTTCTCCAAGCTAAACTTACAGATGGGGAAACAAAACTTTCTTCCTAGAGAGATCCAGAAGAAAACACTTTACTTTTACAAAAAAGTGGTCTTTTTCTAAATGAATAAAGGATAGGAACTGATGGTGATCTTCCTCATATTAGCTATGTGTCATGGTTTAGCAAGGAGTTGCTTTTGTTTAGTAACAGGGGGAGCGGGTTGCAGTGAAGACCCGGTAAAAGTTTTTTAGACTCTCCCCCGACTCCTGGGTTCAGACCCACCCCCCGGCCTGGCTGGGCCAATCTGGCGCCTCTGCGATCACTATTTAGGGACGGGAATTTGAGTTCCCTGGCAGGAGGTGTAAGAGTGGTACAAGATGGAGGCGACCATGCGGACCCCACAGTCGGAGAAGGAGGAAGGATGGAGCATCAGACCAGAGACCCCTCTGCAAGCCGTGGTGAGAGTGCAGCCGGTACCCCTGCAACCTATGGATCAGCAGCAGCAACTTCATGTGAGTGTGCCCGGACGGGCCAGAGACTGTGTGGGGGAGGCGGTCATGGCACAGGACATGCTGGAGAGCCTGTGCACCGCAGAGCAGCCCCACACGAGAGGCAGAGAGGAGCAGCAACTTTTGGGACAAATGAGCATCGGTACAGCCCGTGCAGGGCTTTGGGACAAATGTGCGTCGGTGCAGCCCGTGCAGGGCTGCCATGTGTGTGTGGTACCTCACGGACTTGCAAGGAGGACTGGTGCGGAACCCACTTGCCCTGAGGTGAGACAAACGGCAGAAGCCACCAGGAACGGACTGACTGAAACCCCCACTCCCTGCCCCCCTGGGCCGTTCAGGGGGGCCGGAGGTATAAAACACCGGGATCAGGGCTCTGAGCCCGGGAAGAGGAGAGGGGTGGGGAGCAGGTGGTCTTAAAGGGCTGGTCGGACTCTTCATCTCTGTACCATTCTGTGTTGTTTTGTTTTGGTTCTGGTTTTTGGGGTTTTATGTTTTAGTTGGTATTAAATTGTTTTCTGTTTTTCTTCCCCAAGCCGAGTAGCCTGGTCTATTTTGTCCTGCACCTTAAGCGGCAATTAAGCCCTCCCTGCCCTTTAGCAATCCTTAAGTCTTCGGTACTTGAGGCTAATCGTGGTCTTTTGTTCCCTGAATGGGCCTAAACCACGACACTATGAAACTTGGTTTCCTTGGTCAGATATTAATAAGAAAAAAACACCAAAAATTGAAATACTGTGATTTTTAAATTAAGTCTTAAAAATAAGAAAGAAAAAATGCACTGGAATAAATTAGGGTGACACTAAAACAGTCTACATTAACCAGACTTTGCTAACAGTAAAGCTAATGGTAAAACTAACACCAACTTTGACAGAATTTTGGTTAGGACAGTGATGAATACTTTTGAAAATTCCCCCCTCAGAGGGTAATTGAACTATCAACCACAATTGCCTGATGAAGAGAAATTCTTGCTAGATGAGTTGTTTATTTGTTTTGTTTTCTTTTCTTTATGGGAAGCATAACAAAATTAGTAGAGGATGTGAAAAGTGGGGGAGGATACTGGGGTCTTAGTAGATTGGTCAATCTGGTTCCTCATGGACACTTCCCATTAGCTCGATTTGGCAGGGACAGCAGCAGTGCTCCACTGACTGCCCAATGGCTGTGATCAAGTGAGACTGTGAGTTTATGCAGACACAGAATAAGGCATATGGTGGTCTGGCCAGAGGAAAATGGTGACATTTAAAAAGCTAGCCAACTTTCTTGAAATTTATTCGCACATAGAGACGGACAACACTTTAACACTGTTCTGCCTTAATGTTTTGCACAGCACCAACTATTCTGTCAGCACTTAATAACAAAGTGATGCTACTACCTAAGAAGTGTATTGTGTAGGAGACTGAAAGATTACAAATAGAATCAAAACATATTTACACAGACAATGTGATTTTACCATCCAGTAATATAAGCTTACTTAATCCTTGTCTTGACTAGAAGTTCATCCTGAATACAATTTGAAAAAACAGCTTTGAAAGTTGTTGTGCTGAGATTATGGCTGGAAATAATAGTTAGCACACTGGAAATTACATCTGATTTTCTAAGGCAATATGTCAGCAAAAAAGAAATTATTAAATTCAACATTAAGCTCTTAGGGTTTACTGAGAAACAAAAATATATTTGACAGAGAATACAGACATAAAACTCCATAAGGTTATAGGACGACTAAACTTCATGATACTGCATTGCCAAAAAGATCCATAAGTTCCATAAACCACAAAGAAAAGCAGAATGACAACATAATAATGCCATCTAAGCTACATTTTACAGAATACAAACTCGAACATGCTAAATGGACAATTTCTTTTCTATTATACTGGCACGTCCAGGCTTGGACATCTTACAGAAATGATTGCGAAAAGATAATTTAACAATGTATTTTGGTTGACAATTTGTGGTTTTTACCTAACAAGCCACCATAAGATGCTAACTCAGTTTAAAAAAAAAAATCCCTTGGAATGAAGAAATAGTAAAAGCATTCTGGAGAACATCATGCTTATGATTGATAAACTACAAAGGCAAGAATGAGCAGTTAGTTCCTTTTTCTGATGCTGAAATCAGAAATGGAATTCCTTCATAGTTACCTCCTGAGCTTGAGTAAGGTCAAGTTTACCACAATTCTTTATGCTTCTTGCCTTCTTTTTGTCTGGTGACTTGAGCAAAAAGGCAGAAAACACCATGTGCAATAGGAGTTATCTCAAGATGTTATTGGGCTGAAAGCTTTTTCTAGCATTTCATGGGGTAAGAGCTTTTACATGACAGTAGCTAGTTCAAGTCACTAAGGCAATCTCAAAAAGTGTGCCTGAGCTGCATTAGCTGTGTCCAAGTACAGAGTTTTATTCATTGCACTGTAAGGAAGTTGTGTCTATACTGCTTAATCCACCTCTGAGTTTCTCTGTTTGGCAAATATGCTTCCTTGCCCCAGACTTTAGCAAAAGTTATAGAAGTAGTATAGATGGCTGGGGAATTTAGTCTTGCATGCTTGCTTGAGCCATAAACTAACATGGCTGTATAGACTTACCAATAAAGATCAGTATTATGATATCAGCCAGTTAGTAGTTTGGGATGCTGAGCCAAATGACCTCATAGATGCCTGCATCTTAACACCACAGATACTTATAAATAATTACCACTATGATACAGGACACATAAATAAAGCAGTACAGACATTTATGCCTCAGCAAGGACAGGGATGTCTCTATAACTTCCAAAGGCAAGACCATTAGTCAGATTTCATTCTCCCTCATCCTGTCACCAAACACTAATTAGGAGTATTCCCTGTTCTTGGATTTTTATCATGGTCATGATATTTGATACTTCTCTGTAAAGCCCCTGTTTTGGAGCCATGTTATTACATCAGAAAGAAAGTTTCCAGACCTGAAGTTTGGGCTTGTTTTTTTTTTTTTTTTTTTAAAGAAAAGGAAAAAGCAAAGCCATAAACCAAAACAACAAATAGAAAGTCTCCATATTTCTTAGTTTTTTAGTTTTTTAAGCATCATTATACCTGTGGCCCAACATGACTTTAACATCTGGGGTTAGCAATATGAAGTTAATGTTGTGCTAAAAAAACAACCAAACAACAAAATGTGTCCTCCAAGGAACCAAAATAAATTGCTGTAACTTTTGGTAACCACTAGCTGAGTTTTGATATGAACCAGGAACAGCTATTTACTTCCAGTCTTTTCTTTTACCTTTCCTCCTTTCTCAAAATATTTCTAATTATCTCTTCTATTTAAGTTATTTACTTCTTTAAACAGTCTTCAGAATCTCTCAATCTTGTTGATGTTTCATGGTATTTTCCCTGTAAATAAAAAGTGTCCAGTACAGAGAAATGTTAAGACAGGGCGTTTAAAGTACTTTCTGGTGGGAAATATATGAAACTTTCCTTACTGACTAGGAATGTACACTTTCTAAGGCAGATGTCCATTCTGGATTTTGTAGTTAAACTCTCATTAATATAAAGACATAAAGAGTTTTCTTTGGGAGTTCTACGGCCTGTCATGCTCTTTTCTGAACTCATTGTCATTTTGTTTTGTTACACAATTACTTTTAGTGATTCACCTTTTTTAATGAGAGCAGAAGGGAAACAGCAAAGAAAACATTTCTCTAAAATGTTTTCAGAAAGGCCCACTGGAATTTGAAATAGGTCTTATTTGGTGTACTTTGCATAATTTGTTACACTAAATATGAAACAGATTTCAACTGCAGCTGTAGTGCATGTGTTATTCAGAAAAGCTCAAGTCTCCCAGAACACAACCATTGGCTTAGTTAGAGTTTGTCAAAATTGTAATCTCTGGGCAGAATGACACTGAGTAAAAACACTATGGAAAAAGGAAACAAAATAAACAGTCAGGAGCAGACACCGTCCGCTGAGGATTCACACAACATTTGCTCTCTCTCACCTTTGCTTTTGGCAAACGACATCATTACTTCATGTTAAATGTACTGAGGGAGGGAGCAGCTAATATTTTACGGATCTGTCTCATCTGCATTATTGTTATCACATGGGGACATGTGCAATGAGAGAAACATACAACTTTTCCTGCATAGGGGATTTCCCTAGTTATATCCATCCGGGGCCAGCCACGACCGCTGCTCTGTTATTGCCAACCTCCTCTGTAGCCGTGTAAGGCCACGTGAACTTCAACTTGAGCTAGTGAAGTGGCTTCAATTAGGCATTACAGTTCTCAGGTGCAAATTTTGACTTGCAGTAGGTCTGCTCTGTCTTTGCCAATATGGTTTGAATTTACAACTCTTAACAACAAAAGTAACTAGAAGTTGTGTTGGTGTGCTGATAGCAGCTCCTCAACATTTAATGTTTGCCTTCTGGAGACTGATCATTGGTGTCTGTAAGCACTACTCTGAGACAGAAATCACATCTGCTTCATATATATATATATATATGGCTATAGCAGCAACTAGACCTTAACAGTGAAAGCTGTAATCACAGATGAGCTGTAAAATTGAAAGAATTCTCTATTTCAGAATAAAGATCTAGATTAAATTATAATAGTAGGGGATTTATAACATAGTTTTTAGGAAGCAGGACCTATTTTTTAACTCTATATTTGCATCTCTCCAACAGAAAATAGTGATAGATCAAGATGAATTTCCTCTACCACAATGCAAGCACACAATAGAAGTAAAGTCACGACACCTCTCACCTTTAAGAAGTGTAATATTTCATGTTATAGAAGCTTAACTTTAGTTACTCAATATTTGGTACTGTAACATTCAAACAAAATTCTCCCTGTAATTTAGATTGGGTGGAAAGCTGGCTGGATGGCGATGAATGTGGTGATGAATGGAGTTAAATCCAGTCGGTGGCTGTCACCAGTGGTGTTCCCCAGGCCTCAGTGTTGAGTCCTGCTTGAAGACAGGAAGGGTCTTCAGAGAGACCTGGACAGGCTGGAGTGATGAGTCGAGAACAATTGTATGAAGTCCAACAAGGCCAAGTGCCAAGTCCTGCACCGGGGCCACAACAACCCCAGGAAACACTACAGGCTTGAAGAATAATGGCTGGAAAGCTGTCCACCAGAAAAAGACTTGGGGGTATTAATCAACAGCTGGCTGAATATGAGCCAGCAGTGTGTCCAGGTGGCCAAGAAGGCCAATGGCATCCTGGCAGAAACAGTGTTAACAGCAGGACCACGGAAGTGATTGTCCCCTTGTACTCAGTGCTGGTGAGGCTGCACCTGAAATATTCCGTTTTGGGCTTGTCACTACAAAAAAGTGTCCAGAGATGGGCAACGAAGCTGGTGAAGGCTCTGGAGAACAAGTCTGATGAGGAGTAGCTGAAAGAACTGAGAATGTTCCCTCACAGAAAAGGAGGCTGAGGGGATATATGATCACTCTCTATGACTACAAAAGGAAGTTGAAGCGGGGTGGAGGTTGGTCTCTTCTCCCAAGTAATGAATGATGGGACAAGAAGAAAACGTCTCAAGTTGTGCCAGGGGAGGTTTAGATTAGAGATGACAAAGAAATTTTTCACCAAGAAGCTTATTAAGCCCTGGAAAGAGCTGCCCAGGAAGGTGGTGGAGTCACCGTCCCTGGAGATATTTAAAAGACACATAGATAAAGTACTGAGGGACTTGGTTTAGGGATAAGCCTGACAGTGTTAGGTTGGTGGTAGGACATGATGATCTGAAGGATCTTTTCCAACTAAAACAAATCTATAAATTTGTGATTTTTCTCTGCAATCATTCTTGGTCAGTCACAGAGAGCAATGATCTTGTGCACTGGAAGCTCATTTGAAAGAAGGGTTCTTTTTCATGTTGTTGTCTAGGCATGACAATAGGAGAAGTGGCTTGAAGCTATACAAAGTGGGTATGCTCAGCAAGGGTTACAATGTTCAAATAGACAGAGACACGGGACATGGGCAAGGAGACTAAGTGCCGGTTCAGTCAGCACTCTAGAAAATGGAAAGTAATCACATAATTAAGTTCACATATGTAAGTGGCTAAATTAAAACTCTAGAAGAAACTTTATGGGATTTCTTAACTTTGAATCCTTCTTAATGCAGTGTAATATAATTCTCACCTAAGTTCAAGAAATGCTTCAAGGAAGGACATATGCTAGAGGTAAGAGTTTAATAATGGTTGACTCAATCTTAAGACACGATTTCATAAAAGCATATTTCCTATGCTTTAAACTACTGTAAACTGCTAGTTAAAATCATCAAAGCTTCTTATTCTGAATAGATCTCTATAAGGTCCATTCTTTGTCCTACTACTGCTACAGAACTTGGGAATTAATTTGTATTTCTTTGAGTGAAACGTGAAACTCAGCTGTTTCTATGAGTAAAATGTGAAACTCAGCCATGGGATCTAGGTGTTGGTGGCAGATCACTAAAAAAAAAAACAACAAAAAAACAGCTGACTCACTAGTTTTCACTATGTCTGAGGCAATAGAAAAGGATATATTTTTGCTTCTAAGGGTCCACTTTGTGAAGCCTGGACAGGCATCCAGCTTGAGAAGTAAATCTAAGAGCAAAAGTTTTACAGAGCTTTGCTATGCCTTTTTCCCTCGAGTTTTGGGGCTAGGTAAGTATTCCACCATCTGAGAAATATTTAAGGCCTGATCTTACACAAAAGGAATTCAGTAATAATACTCCTGAGCAAAATCAAAACTTTAATTTCCAAGCCAAACCATCAATTTCCTGAAACACCTTCATCTCTTCTTCTCCTGCCAGTTGTTTCCCTTTTAACCTTCCTTGATCCTAAAATCATCACAAACAATTTCAGGCAGCATTATGGAATATGAACTACTAATTTCCAGGTAGGAGCAGCTGACATGCAAACCAGGATTCACTCACCTATATCCTAAGATGGAGGGCCTAACAGAAGGGAGGCATTTGAAATGTTGGGTCTCCAGAAGGAAAATGAGGAAATAGTTCTTGCATATGTATCTATCCATACGTAGTTGTGCTCTTCCCACATTTCGACGACAGTTCTTGTCAAATGTTAAGAGACAAGACCTGTGAAGGAAAAGATTCAAATATCAAATGAATCTTGGAGTTTAATTTCCATTGAAACATGTTAGGTCTTTAATTTTTATTTGTGATTATTTTTCAGGTCTTTCAAATGTGAAGTTTCTTTGATTAAGTGGGCTTTAGAAAAACACGAATCTGAACTTGGAACATTAGAAATAGTCTTTCAGTAAAAAAGGATGAGGTCATGAGAAACAAAAATAATGAGAAATTTAAAGGCAAACATTGCTGATCCCCAGTGTCATCAATATAACATGGCTAGGGAGAGAAGAAGATTCACAAAGTTAAAAATAGAAATATTACGTTCTAATTACAATTGATATTTTTCTTTCAACCTATAGAGGATAACTCAGGGTATTTTAAGGCTTAAAGTTTTCCAGTATCAGTATTTTACATTTAGACACAATATTTAAGTCTATTCTTCCCTTTGTTTTTAATTAAAACTTACAGGCTGCAAAGTGTGGCTGAGAATTTAATGTATACCATTCCCAAATAGCCTTTTAGTGCCTCAGAAGAAACAGCCAAGTCTATCTCATTTGGATTGCTTTGTCTTTATGGTATAATCATTTGTCTTGTATATTCCTTGACAAATAATTGAATGCAGTGTTGTGTAAAGGAAGTACAGAAAACAGAGAACTGATTTTAAAGAAATTTACACTTTGTTTCTCCTGACTTGATACCTGTCTAAAAATTAAGTGAATAATTTATTTAAGTTCCTCATCCAGCTAGTAAAAAGAAGGAGGTAACTCTAGACAATGATTCATTCCTTCCTGAAATAGATAGGATGAATTATCTTCTGGAAATGCTCAGCTCTTCCCATTGATCAGAGGATTATCAGAAGTAAGTACCAAATACTTAAGTAATGGTAAGTCCCAGTTTTAAATAGCTCTTGATTACTAATAGACAGAATTATAACCATGACAGAGAGAAATAATAGGCAGATTATGTATTAGTATAAATAGAAAGTTCTGTCAATGACAGTATCTCTAATGACTTCAAAATCACTATGTGCCTTCAAATTTTATTACCGGGTACGAGGTATGAGAATCAGGAAGACTGTAAGTGTTACAGGGTTGGATGTCTTCAGTTATAATGATATGTCAGGAGTAATTTCACTTGAAGTCAATGGAAATGCATGAGTGCAAAATCTTGTGGAAGAAAAAGGTCTTAAGAAATGGGATCTGATCCAAATCTCATTGAAATACATGCAAACTTTTTCTCTGAATCCATTGAACTTTGGGTCAAGCTTCTAGTTTCTTGGATAATAAAATCAGTCTGGTTTCTTAGGGTTGTCTATTTTTTTTGTAGTAGTCAGCCATATTCTGCTCCATTCCATCTAGGAAAGTATTGAAGTCAATGCTCTGTTGAATGTATCTCTACAAAACAAGTTCACAGTTTCTGTGGACATTTTCTGTCTCTTTACCAAGAAGTAAGAGGATGAAATTTTATATTAGAGCAACTGTGACTATAATATCTCTTTTTATCTGTCTCTTGTACATTCCTAACACCATCTGGTGCTATGGAATAGAAATTGAGCTACCCTTCCAAATAAGAGACCAAAGGGTTATACTTTCCTTGCAGTTTTAAGATCCAGGTATCTGCTCACCTTTCCAGGCTTTGTAAATCAAAAGCTGCATGAATAGAATACTCGTATTTATATTTATAATTGATGTCCCCTTTTTGTATCAAATTTATCATCACCTTATTTAGTGAATTTTACTGTAAAGTTTAGAGTTCAAAAAACATAGCCAATAGTTTTTAAAATTGGTATTGACCTGGTTTGATCTCAATGAGCAAGCTAAAATATGCAATAATGCCTAAAGCTGGCAACAATTACAGGAACAAATAAAACTTTTTTTTTCCTCTTAAGGCTTGGAGAAGAGAATAACAAACAAAAAGAGCTAGAAATTTCAGTGGTTTAATGTTGTTTTGATGCTGAGTTTAAGTATAAAAGAATCTCTGAGGCTCTTCAAGATGTGCCAACAGGTCAAAGCACTTTCCAGTTGCTCTAACTACTTCTTAATAAAGTGGAACTGTTTGAGGATTTGACAAGTCCCATGGGTCAGGAAACACATATTAAACAGCCTTAGAGAATTTTACTCTTTCAGTATTGAACCAATATTGTATGACATAAAAAGCGATTCTGCATTCTCTTCTCTGCCATACAAAGATCTCTTTTAATGTCTTTTTTGAGTGTGAGGGTAGAAGGACATTTCATTTTAAACATCAATCCTACATGATTCTAAACACAGGGAAAAAAAGATCTTCTGTGAGGAGTGAGAGTCAAGAGGAGGAAGTGAAGAGAAATAGAAAAGAGCAGAAAGACTGAAAGGACAAGGACAAAAGTCAAGAGAATGAAAAAAACTTTATAATATTCTTGCTTTCACTATTAGTTTCTCTCTTTGTTCTCTAGTTGCATTGTTTCATCTATTAGCTCCTCTTTTTTTCTTGTGTAATTGCTCTCATTTTTTCTATTCATTATTACTAATTTTACATAAATGCCTTCAAACAGGCATATCCAGTGTTCTAAACACTTGTTCCTTGAATCCAAAGTTACCAACAGGAAAGGTGTTTTATTGTGAGACAGAATATTTTCCAATTTTCTATCATCTCTACAAGCAAAAGGCAGCAGAGATTTAATTCAGAGGCTGTCATCTAAAGAACCACCTCATCTCCAAGCTCCTTTATCTCTTGACAGTCATCCCAGCAGCCACCAAATATCATCATTTGACCAAATTTTTAGATTCAGAGGTAGGATAAAAGCTCAGAGACAGAGGAGTTTATTATCATATTTACTTTCCAAAATAGCTGAGTAATTTGAAACATGGCTGCTCTTTGCCACATGTCCCTTATTCTCAACTATTTTACTTAGTTTACATTCAAGATTTCACGTTTTGTTTCCCTGTTTTTTCTCTTTTGTTATCAACACCTTATGTTTTAACTAAGGTGTCAGGGGACTCATCCTCCTTTTAAAAAAAACGTTTCTCTCCCCATCAATGCTTTTCTATTCCATTTTCTCGAACATCCTCAGCAAATAGCCCAGACATAAGATGAAATGTCTTTGTAATGATTTGACTTTGACAGTCACTAAGAAAGACTTCATTTCTGACCCTAAGTGACTTTTACAACCTGTTACCTGCCTACTATTGTGACTGAAGCTACTGCTTTTTAAAATATATGGATGATTCTATTCATAGACCATGGACTTGTTCCTTTTGTTAAATTCTGCAAGCAAGAGTTTTAATGTGTTGAGCACTAGAGCCATTTGAGTTTCAGAGTACATCTGTGCACAAGTTGTAACATAAAGTAAGGATAATAAAAAAGAAATCCATTACTTGATTCCTTTTGTTGCTGTTATTTTTTGCTGAAAGAAGGCAGACTATTCTCATGGACACAAGCAAGGTCATTTGCTGAGCCAGCTTGAAAATGGAAGGATTTTATGTGGAATTCTTAGAATAGAAGAATCCTGAAAGTAATTGAAATGCAGCATTGATACTTCATACTTCTTCCAGTTTTTACCTTTCTGGTATATCGTATAATTTTATATTGAAAAGCAGTTGATCTTTACTAATGAAACACTTTGCCACTGTCACCACTCCTGAAAAATGTCTTTTTTCAAAACCACTTCTTCTCCCTTGGACGAAACTGTACTAAATTTTACTGTAAACGAACCATTTCCATTGGATAATCGTATTTGCCTGAAGACTGGAATGATACATAATGCAATTTATTCCAATCTATGTAATGTAATTCTGATAATGTTAGTCTGCTTTTCTGAAACTGTGGGAAGAAAAAATGTTTACACTATGAACACCAGGGATTTCCATAGTCCAGTCCAAGGCTTGTTATATGGACAGGAATTTGGCCATTCAAGTCAAGTTTCTCTTTGTACTATCTGAGGTAATAAATGACCTCTGCAATTGATTAAAGGCTGAAGATAAGGGATGCATCCAATCTATGATGTTAATGGTGTGTAAGGCCCAACACAACGAAGGATGCCCATAATTACATAACAAGAGTTATATGCTGAATGCCCTTTTCTTGTTGGGCTTTAATGCCCTGTACAATTTGGCATCAGATTCCAGGGACAGAGCACAGCTAGTTAAGATAAATGAATGTCAACAATATTACAATTGAGTAATCCACCAAGATCAGGTAAATGGAGTTTTAGAGGTATCATTCCTCTCCTGTGTCTTCTATGAATAAATCAAGTGGCATAATTATATATTGTGTGAATTAAGAAGGGCATACACTATCATTCCATCTAGCTGTCCCTTTGATTGGGCATTCCACACTGATTTTTTTTTTAAACAATATACAGTGACACTGAATCCTGAATAACTTCAAAGTTTATAGTTTCATAACAGAAATATTTTTGTGTTAATTAAGGGTTAAGCAGAATGATTACAGTAGCATCAGCGTGTTGCCCATCTAAAGCACAGAGGTATCAGTCTAATATAAATAATTGTTGAAGTACCTATATAGGATGTCTTAGTCTTGTCCCTTCTTCTGACATATCACACAATTGTGAAATAAATGAACAGTAGTATTTCCATTCATTGATGTATCACACACTAATTGTGTCTGAGATCAATGTGTTTCAATCAATATCATCAACAGTCATACAATAGCTCTCCATTCACATGACAGAGAGGAAACATTTAAGAAAAGATAAAATAAAAGCTCACTTTCATTTGTATGGTGTTATGACACAGACACTTAAGTTAATCCTTTAATGGAATGTTCCTACAGATAGTATCTTGAGACTATATTTAACTCTATCAAATGTACCAACACCTTAGAATAGTCTGATAGTTTGCAAACTTTTCATATTTTGCCAAATTAGCTAATTATTAGAAAGGACCATTTTGCAAGGCATCAGCTGCTGAGTGCAAGAACCTTATGCTTACTTATCCTACTCAAGCCATGGAGTCTATTTCTGCTAAAGATGTCACTATTTAATGTTACTATTCCTTATCTTTCTTAAAACAAAATCATTACTCCCTTAAGATTTTCACTTTATGTTTCTACCAATGTCACAAGCAATCACTTTTTCACACCTTTTCAAGACTTACTCCTTAGTTCCTGACAGTCTGCCCTTATGTCTCCAAAACCTGGAGAAAGCTGCAAATACAATCCCAGAAAGCTGTATTTTATTTTGACCTGTTCCTCTTTTCCTCTGGAAAAAAAAAACCAACAACCCGAAGAACAGACAGCAAGTGTAATATATTACCTCTGGTGGCTTAGCTGGACAGCAGCAGGGGCTTGTAATAAGGATGTGGTAATACACCTCAAGGAATCTGTAGACTCATAAAACTTGACCTTATAAATCTCTACGTTTATCAATTCCATACAGCAGCCACTCCCTGTGGTGGAAGTCTCAGACTAATAAACCTGCAGTTGATAACCATACAATTTATCCTCAATTTTCCCCTCCAGGCCAGCTAATCATACTACAATAAAAATGTCTGTAAAAAATTGGAATGTCACTTGGAAATAAAGATACCATCTGATTCTTGTCATTACTTTGCATATCATTAAGTTGTTAAGTAAACTAATTTACAATGATAGCCAAGAGTCCTAGATTTTTTTTTCTTCTTCATATATCTTTGTTTAAAGTTCCTACTTTCCTATCTGAAAACTGCTGTCCTGGTTTTATTTTTGTGTTTGCTTTTGGTTTTACAGGGTTTTTTTTTTAAGTTCACCTAGCTTTCTGAAGTAGATGATTCCTTTCTCTGGACACTAAACACTTCAGAAACAAGAAGAGATATTTCTGATACAGAGACCACTGCAGTACTGTGCTTTGTAGAGGTGTATCAAGCACACCCAGCATCTTCTGGGAGCCTGCTTCATGTAGAGAGGACCTAGATTTGATGCTAAAGATCATAATCTAAATTGATTTTGAACACAGATCAATATGCACTATTGCTTCTTCCCCAGGTTCTAGTTTCACCTGTAAAATATGCCTAAACAAGCACAGTAATCCCTTCATCTGATTCTCATGCTTATTTCCTCCACACAGCGCTTCACACTCTGGGTACATTTGTAATGTGCAGTGAGAATGTTTTCGGACTAATTCTAGTTTTCAAGAAGAAAATTAGTTTAGAGTAAACATTCCAAAATAGAATTAAACCAAATTGAAGATATTCTGATTTATCCTTTGATGCAGCGATTTATCTTGGGTGGAATCGCTCTGTATCTCCACTTGCTAGCTGACTCCAAGCAATATTGCAAAACAGTTGTGAAGTGCACTAGGATGAAAAAGCTACAAGAATTTAAAATAAGACTAATTAGTAAGTAGTAAATATAAGCATTTTCCTTTTTGTAAACTCTGCTTGCCACTGAATGCCTACAGGAACTCTCAACTGCAAGCAAATAGCATTATGCAGGTGAAGTAAGAGAGGATTGTTCAAAAAAGTCTAACATTAGAATGTGACACCTGAGAAGCTAATGGATCCATCAGCCATCAAGAGGCACTCATATCTACATGCCTTATGTTAAAGATGAGATTTGAGATAACCAGAAGATTTTTACCTTACCACATTATGCAAAAAAAAAAAAAAGTTTCTTCTATTAAAGCCATTGCCAGAAATATAAAACTGGACTAGCTGTATAGTTGATCAGTGTGTCACCACAAAGCAGACCCTAGATTACAATATCCCATATTTCTTGCCCAAGGACAAAACAGAAAGTACATTGGCTCACCACTTTTTCAGTGCACTTGAAAGAGAGAAAGAAAATATACTGCACTGAGCAATAAGGAAATACATTTTTTTCCTAGTAGCAACAGAAGAGAAAGGAGGAAGAAAGAATGATTCTTCAAAGCATAAAACTTTCTTGGGATTTTGGTAACAGATGCACTCACATCTCTTTCCAGTATTAACTTTTCCCTAAAGGCAACATAGAAAAACAAAATTAGGCGTACTCTTTCCCCATAGCTGGGTAGTTTTAATATAGATATATTGTAGGGTATATTTCCCTGAGATTGGATTTTTTAGTTAATTACATGAATATAATATTATTTAATATCACATCATATTAGTTTTTATCTTTTATCAAGATCAGCAGAAAAATGAGCTGGTACTCAAACTGTTTACTCAAGTTAACATAATCTTTTGTTTTATATATATAATGGAAATAATAAATTGCAAACACTGGATCAGGTTCTGCAGTGACCACTAACCACAGAAGTTGTTTCTTTGCTTTCTTCTATAGAAAATCAATCTGCCAGTCCTTTAGAAAGCAATCCTGCCTCATCAACCCAGTTCCATGGAAGCATTTCATGTCCAATTACTTGAATGACTAGGATTATGTATGTAAGATCTGCAAATTCAAATGCTTGTAATCATCATAGAAGCTTTTGCCAGTTTATTTGTGCAAAATATGTCTATACCACATAAGGGAGAGGAATGAAAAGATCTTGGAAGTACTAGCAGCCTGCAAAAAGGACTACCCAGTGCACGGTGTTGCTAGATATTATGCCAAGGATTATTCTCCTTAGCAAAGTGCCTGGCAAATTAGGTAAGATTGTTTTTCTACCTGAGGTGGCTTATGGAGAAACAGCACAGGTATCAGTACAACATATGCACTACTCTTTCCAGTGCTCAGATTAGCTGTCAGAGACTCACCTCTGGCATCTCCTGAAGTAGCATAAGCATTCAAATATTTAAGTAGTCCTACTCTTTGACAGGACTGTATGCCCTCCTGAATCACACTTTCCTCTCATCTGCATTTCTGCAGAAGTAATAAAAATAAAATGCTACCATATTCATGAAATGAGGCATTAAGTCCTTGCAGCAGCTTATGTAGGTCTTCAGAAGCCTGTGAGTTTAGACAAATGAGGTGAATTAGTTCTCAAAGAGTGAAGAGACGGAGGAGGAAATTTTGCAAGGGTTCTTTTTTGGAAAAGCCCCATGTCGTTGCAGTGGCAACCTCCCTGTCAGACATTCCTGTTCTTTGCTTCTGCTCTCCAGTCTCCTGAACTCCACTGGGGCCTAGGAAAAACACTGGAACAGTTATGGTAGAATGGCTGCTATGGGGTAGGCTATTGTCGCAAAAACAAAAAAGAAAAAAAAAAGATATTTAATCCTGAGATAATCACTACTTTTGTAAACAAGAGTCGTCATTCTAGAATAAACTCCCTTATTCCAGAAGAGAAAGTTCACTAAAAATGCTGATCAGTGGAACCATAGGAGCAAGCTCAAAATGTCATAGGAAGAGAAATAAATGCCATCCCTAAAGAGTTTGACATTTTTTTTTCCTGTCATAGAGTTTATAGTTTGATTCCAGCATTAAATGCTTTCTTAGTAGATCTTATAGCAAGACTGTGATGCCACTATGTATGTCTTTATACAGTAAACACATTGAAATCCTAGTCAAAACAAAAGAAGACTCCAAGATATTGTGCTTTTAACAGAAATCCGGAAGTATTCTTCACAAATAATAAGAAGGAAAATCTTTCCATGTATACCATGATCTTCTGACTTAGGTGGTGCCTGTGTGTGAAGCTTTGTTTCTTACAAAGGACACCAAGAAATATAGGAGTTACTCAGTGATGATCAAGTTGCACAGGGGTAAGGAAGCTGAGCTTCCTGGCAGATGGAGTGTTGGACTGACACTGTGGAAAAAAGTTCTCCCTCACTGACTTGCTTCATAGGCTTTGCAATAACCCTTACAATAATCACTTTTGTAACATATTCAAAGACCTTGTGAGATGCAGATAACTATCTTTTAAAACAAGTTGAGTGTATCTAAACAATTTGTATGTTCAGCAGTTTTTAAAGACAATATACATAAAATATTTTAAATTCTTATTATCTTTCAATGTCTACAATCACTAGACACTTTCCTATTAAATTGCATCCTGTAATAGCTGGGACATGTTTCAAGATACCTTAAGCCCTCTGAAAGCCAAGATAGTTGGTTCATTTATGTTTGTGCAAGGGAGATTATAATGAATCTTCAAATTCTCCCATAATGTAATCAACTAATAACAACAGTAGGTTCACTATTAGTGCAATCTCTCGGTGATCAGTTACAGCAAATACTACTTGCAACTCATTTTGCTAATAAAGCAAAAAAATTGTAGAAGAAAACAATAAGTATTCCTTTCAGGCTTTATTCACTTCTGTGATTGAGTGGGGATACTAAGTCTTCAACTTAACTTTTTATTACTGTTGTACATAACTGTGTTCTAGGTCAGGAGAAGACTTAAAAGACTGTAAGGAGCTGCTTTGGACCTGAGTGAATAGAATAGAAATGTTATACTCAAGAGATCAGCCTTCTAAATAGATGCTAATTCTGAGTTGGTTCATTGGTTGGAGTTGATCTAGAAAGAGATGAAATATATCATTTACCTGCATGAGGAGACAAGGTGGGAGAGAGACAAAATTACTCTCTCCTCCTCACTGAGGGGGAATGCGGCAGTAGGAGAAGCACTCAGTACCAGACATGGTAATGATGCAGTGGCAGAACAAGCACTATATCTGGTGTCTGGCATAGAAGAGCAGATCATTGCACAGCAGTGGTTTGACATACTGTGGCAAGAGAATAAAGGAACTCTTTCATAGCTTCTTCATCTTAGAAAGTGCAGAGAGATCTAAACCCCATCTTTCTGTAGCAAACACACTGGTCTTACTCTACTAGGCATGAATAGTGTTGTTACTCTCTAGTTGATGTGCAAAATCTGCATGTATTCTTCAGTTTTTTGTCTCTTTCTACACAATGCAGAAAAAAAAGTATGCTTTTCCTGATAAAGTTCTAAGGGAGGCATATTAATTTCTTTGCTTGCTTTTGGCACTGGGTTACAGAAAACTATTGTACCAACAGAAAAGAGACTGGGCAAAATTCATGGAGCAAAGTATTTATTTTGGGTGAATGCAAAGTCTTTAATTATTCAGCATAATTTTTAGGACTTGCATTTTATCCTTTTTTAATTAACTCATTTCTAAGCTTTAAATCTTGTACAAAAATATTTTATTGGAATTTCATTGCCATTGTTGCCCTTGCAAAGGCAGCTTATAATCTTCATGATATTATTGTAAAGTCATCACTAAGCAACATGCTTTGGCATTTGTATAAGCCTTTGTCCACCTCCTTCCCTACTCCCAAATGCACACATTTGCATTTACTGTTAAATATTATGGATATTGACACCAGTTTAGCCACAAGACCTGGTGTTAGACTGTCTCTAATTGATTTAATTATTCATAATTGCTCAGCTGGGGCTTATGTGTATTTCAGCATGATTAAGGGAGAACATACAAGTCTGCAGCTAATGATGTGTTCCATCATAATTTACAACCGTGAAGTTACTAGAGCTAAATTGCATAGGCATAGTACATTTCTAATCCTGTTTAGAATGTTTTTTCAGACCTTGCCAAAAAAAAAAAAAAAAAAAAAGAAAGAAATAACCCAACCACACTTCTGATGCTCTTCATAAATGAGTTTTAAGAAAGGATTGGAACAGCATGCTGTCTTCTTGTTTATTTGGACTAAAATTATCAATAGAACCAGAACAACAGATCCAACTCTGTTGCATCTGTCATTGAATTGCAATGCATTTCTTTTTGTTGCCTTGTTTCTAAGCATACTTGCTCATCTCTCCTTTCTACTTACTCGTCTTGTGCTAAATATTATGAAATTTTCTGTGAAAAATGTTGTAATTTGTGATTATTTAAAAATAAAAGTAACTTCTGTCAATAAGATGCATGAAAATGATCACACAGTGGCTTCCTTAATTGTCGCTGAACGTGTTTTTGTAATTACTTCAAGACAAGCAATTCTGACAATGCTTGTCAGAATTTTTGTGTACATTTTACGAGACAACATCCCTGAACACTGTTATTGAGCGATGCTGCCTTTCTTGTCTTTCAACAGTTTCTTACACATGGTGAATGCTATTAGGAAAAAAATGGCAACAGCAGAAATAGTAAAAACAAATACGATTGCCAGTGTAAGAGGATAATTTCAAATAAGGCCTCTTTTTTTTTGCTTCTGACAGGAAGGACAGTGTGGCTTTGTGTGGAGCTAGTCTCTCTGCTAACACGGCATTAACTTTCTGCCATACTTTGTATTTTGGATGCCTCTGAACAAAGAAGGTTCCAAAAAATGAAGGTTCTCCCCCACATCCTGGTTCCTAAAAACACTTTTCTTTTTTTGACCTTGGAGAGACACAACACGCAGCATTTAGAACTGCAATGTATTATCAGAAGGATGTAATTGCAATTATTTATTTAAGCTGGTTCTGAACCAGGGAATCCTGATATGAAGCTGGAGCCAGGAAAGGCTTGAAAAACTACTGACAATAAGCAATTCTTCATGGAACAAAACTATTACAATAGAGAGTCTTTGATCTTGCCTGTCTCCTGTTGCCAATTGAACTTTGTCACCATGCACTGTCATCCACAAGGGAGCACTTTTGAATTAAGCAGTCTACAGCAATTTAGTCTGTTCCAGCTTTGAAGTGCCAACATCAGTCAGACCAGTACTAACTTTTTTCATTAAATTTTTTTTGAGTTCTCTTAGGAGTTTAGCAGTCCTGGCATTTAGATAACTAAAGTCAAGAAACCAAGGCACTAAGACATCAAAAGCAAGAGGGGCCCCTAAAATACAAATGTGAACAATCATTAGGCTCTAATGGTGCACTTCATTAATGTCCACTTCAAAGCAAAAGTTTACTGACTTTGGGATTGACTAATTTACACATTGTGGGAAATTGCTGCCAGCCATGCATGTAACCACTAAATGTTTCTGGAATAAATAGAAACGCCCTCTTCCTTCAGAAATCAGGAACTGCAAACTGAGCCTTTAATTGCAAGATGGCCTTTCATTTGAATCGAAATGGAAAAACCTGTCTAGCGCATAAATCACTAAAGCTGTGTGTAGTTATCATACAGACACACAGATGTCAATCAGCATCCTTTTGCAGATTTCTCTCCCTTCCCCACACTCTGCAGCTAGATAGGAATATTATAGCACAGTCCGTTTTTTTTTGGAGGTGTTCATCTATTTAGAGTCTTCAGAAATTGGCATCTTACTTTGGAAGCTAAACTCTACCGAAAAGTCAGTCTCTTCTAAGTAAAAATGGTTACTACAACTCTGAGACACTCTCTTTGAGAGAGGTGAACGAGCTATACTACTCTGTTACTGGTAACTCTAAACAAAGTACCACTGTACTAACAAACTGCATTCAAAGTAGTTTTAGTCCCAGTATTTCAAATTAAAAAACTAAAAATCATTATAAACTAACAACCAGAGTTAGAAACATAATTCAGACAACTCGAAGGAAAGCCTATCATGCAGAGAAACACCTACATGCACTAAGCAACACCCCCAAGCAGAAAAGTCTAAGATGATGTGGGCCAGTTTGTAAAAGAACTCAGCACATGCAAACTTTCTTGTGCTGTCAGTAAGCATTGTCTACATTACAAAATGTGGTTGTGTTTGAATGGAATTGTGATAACTGAGTGAGAGGATGGGAGGCCAGTCACAAGTTAGAGGTCAATGGAAACCGGGAAAAATTGTGTTCAGATGATGCTATGGTGGATATAATTTGTCCTTGTCTAAACACTAACCACTAAGAGATGGTAACATCCTGCCATCTAACTAGATTGCTTCCAATCTTGTTCAAGCACAAGAAAATCTCAGTCTATTTAAAAAATCAAGCTCTTGGCTCTTAATGCATAAAACAGTCTAGAAAACATTTTGCTTAAAACGGATCTGTACAGGATTGCCAGAAATCCACACTTCAGTGTGAATGCTTAGAAAAAGAAAACTATTACGGATGTGCATTGGGCAAAATATGAAGAGATGGCTGCCAAGGGTTATGATGAAAAATAGGGGTAAGAGTTATAATGTTTCTGCTTTATATTTTAACTGACTTCCTTAACTTTTAGCAATTACTTTCTTGTTGCAACATTTTAATAAAAAAGTCTGTGCCTTCATGCCTAGTAGGGAAGCTAACTTGCCATGGGCAAGAAATGGCAAAAAAAAAGAAGAAAAAAAAAAAAAAAAGAAAAAAACCCCACTTAGCAAACCACAAATTTCAGAGACCTAGTCACATCTGTGTTTTATCAGCTTTTTCCGGATAGTATTACACCAAACAATTGTCTGCAGATCGGTAGACAGCTGAGACTTTAAAGTGCTGAATTACTGAGAAAATGCTAGAGATAAAAAACAGCACATGTATCCTATCAATGTAATGAAACCAACCTGCTGCTAGCGCCATAGTGCCTTAGTTCTAAGTACTCTGTAGAGGAACGGAAGGCTTTCATTTAACTCTTAAGAGGAAAGCAAGGGAAAGAAGAGTAAAGGTCATCTAATACCAGCCTTAATCACAGAACTGAAATACTCTCAGATATATGAAGGGAGGAATGCTTGGTGTTCAAAATAAAACACCCACTGCAGACAACAAGAGTATGTCTGATCATGTTGGGGGTTGCATTTCCTGTTGGAAATTCCCAAGACTTAGGCTGATGTCAAGTGGAGTTACAGAGATGGAGTATGGTGAAAGCTGAAATTAAAAAACCTGGGTACTCAGGTGCTGCCACATAAAGATCAATTCAATCTAGAAGAAAACTTTTGAACAGAAGGTAGATTCAGTACACCAGCCAGAATGTACACTGAAAATGAATAATGGATATTTCCTGGACTGAGCATGGTTGTTAAGCATTAGAACTACTACTCAATGACAGATGTACAGTTTCGAGTTGTGTTTAGAACTCAAAAAAATATTCCTCCGTGTACTCTAGGTATAAAGAAAATGGAGAAATGCAGAGATTCAACTAAAGCTCTTCAGTGATGAAAAAGAGATTGCTGAATTTTTCACTTTTTTGTTTTATATTCTGTTAAGATTACATTGCAGATTAGATGTCAGGTTTACTTGGCTGAGCATGAT
Organism: Urocolius indicus; assembly: GCA_013401255.1. Classification (NCBI taxonomy): domain Eukaryota; kingdom Metazoa; phylum Chordata; class Aves; order Coliiformes; family Coliidae; genus Urocolius; species Urocolius indicus. The sequence goes on from WBNH01001949.1 coordinate 47,666, forward strand.
ACCCAGGTGTATGAAGTGAAATAACACAAAGTACTTGACTGTAGCACTGAGAGCAGTGATCAAACTTCAAGGATGATTTTTTATTTTATTTTATTTTTTAAGAAAAAGGAAAATTAATGGCACTTTGTGACCCATTTTATTGAAGTTCATATTTTACCTTACTGACTTCTGGTGCCCTAAGAACTAGCCTAAAATGCCTGTGTAGCACTGGAGAGAACTTTACCCTTACTGTTTGGTCTTACAGTTCCACTATAGCAAAGCCCAGAAATTCCAATAAGAACCGACCTGTTGCACAAGGTGATGCATTACAGAAGATAAATATATCCCCTTCCACAAAGAAATCTTAGGAAGAAAAAAAGGCAATGAGTGAGGAAAAGAGCAAGTAATTAATATAAAACCCTTTGTATTCATATATACTTTAATCAAGTTTTGACTAAATGTATGAAAGTAGTTTTTTCTCCAGTAGTTTCTCAGGCACCAAAAGACTCTCAATTAGCCACTAAAGTTAGCTAAGTTTTGTCTGTTTTGTGGTATAACCATAGAAGAAACACATGAAAGAGAAGCAATATTTACTTCAGGCAAGAAATTCCTAGCTTTAGGAGTAGTGCAAGAAAAATCACAAAGGCTGCAGGGACATTTATGAGCAAATAGAGAGGATGTTAGCTGAAGCAGGCAGCATGAGGAAAGGTTGAGATGAGAGTTGATATGCAGAAAAAGTAGAGAGAGGATCTTTTAAAATTAAAAAGTGGCTTTAAAATATTTTGTGCTAAAACATCCGAGCAACACAGATAGCCATACCGATCAACACTTTAATTTAATGGGTGTTTTCAGATGAATTTTCTTACAGGAATGCACTGTTTTGTATGTTTATATGAATATTCTTGGGACTGGCCATACCACAGACACATACATGAACTGCACTTGGACATGTGTGAAGGAAATGATGGAGTACAAACCATTCAGTTCATGCATTTCAAGTTAATCCTATTTTAACTCACTCTACTATGCAAACAAGTGTAAGAAAACAAAGTGTGTGCAAAGTCTATAAATTCACCTTATCGTCACCTAATGTAATGCATTCCTAGGGGAAATACAGTGGAGAACAGAATAGTTCATAGTCAGTTTTTAAAGCTCCTTAATAGATGGAAGTACATAAAATGGTCTTTATACCTCCAAATTTCTACTAAGGATTGGATTATCAGATTGAGATGTTGTGCATAAATTAATTCCTAAAGATTTACTGGGCTCTGTCCATGCTGAAAACTCACTTCCACAAAACCACCGAGACATTTCTGCAACACTCATAGGTTAGTGCTCGTTGACCAAGAAAGGGATAAACAAAGCTGCTTATGTTTTCTGTGTCATACAGATATTCTCTGTTAAGAGAAGAGAGTATGTAGGTGTACAGACCAGCCAAATATTGAAAGAGGTAGTAAATTTCAAACAGCTTTATGAATAGAATATAACTGGAGTCACCCTGTGTATTATGGTTTCAGGGAATGTAAGTGATGAAATTAGTCCCATCAATACACAAATATAGAAGATTTTCTTTTGTTTACAAAGCTAAGATTTCAAAAGTTTCCAAGCAATAGCGCATGTCATTCACTTATTTTTCCAATTCCTTTCTTCTTTAATGTTGATTGATTTGAAAAGATTGTCTTTAATTCACAAGCTGTTTCCATTTTAGTTTTCATCTTTCTGTCATGTTCCAAATGAGATGAAATTGAATTACCCTCAAGTATAAACAAAAGAGTTTTGATTTTCTTATTTGCTTTATACTCCAAAGACTGCAAAGATTGCATACAAGCATCTTTTTATTTCTCCTACCTCTAGTCTAGAGAACATTCACCACGAGGGCATGAAAATTCTACAGTATCAATTCTTACATTTTGTGCATCAAAATGACAGTATTTCTTACAACACAGGAAACATTTACAGCTTACATTTTTATTGCAAAAGTATCTTGTACCACAGTTTGTGTGCAACGATACTCTATGTGAGACATGTAGCAGTCTGACATGTGGAGACTGTTCCCACACTCAATTGGTATAACTAAGTAGTTATCTATGAAGTAGCTTAAAAGAACAATATTAAAATTACTAGGTCAAAAAATTGATACATATTGGGTTTTTTTTTGTTGTTGTTTTTTTGCATAGTTTGCTCTTTAAGATTCTTCAGGACTCTACAGAGGATATAGCTATTTTATCACATCAAAGCTAACTATTGGAAAATACAACTATGAAGCCAAACATGAATGAGATCCTTCTCTAGAGGTTGCACAATTCCCTTTTTAAGATAAAAGAAAGAAGGGAATTTTTTTTCTTAAAAAAGAAGTACAGTTCATGAACAAAATGTGGGTAGAGCGAGGGGTAAGAAATCAAACCTTAGGAATTCTTACTATAATCAGTAAGTCATGACCGGCAAAGGGAAAAGATAGTCATACCAGTGCATATGCACTTTTCCCAACTTTGAATCAGGCTCTGTGGTGGGAACTTATCAGAACGTTTGCACTTAGTACTAAATAGTAATAACTTTTTACATGTTTTATTTTAGTGACAGTGCTTTTTTGTACAGTTCTCTGTAATTGCCTCTGTTTTTATGTTTTGCTACCATCCACACTTAATTTCACTGTCAAGACTCTGCTGTTACTATCTGGCCATCTTCCAAAACACTGCCAATCCTAGCATTACATTACCCAGCCACATTGCATATGCTGCCCAACACGCTTTTATTTTATGGCATTTTCTTCCATCAGTTACACTGACTGAACAGAATAGTGCTTGGGTTTACACAGGAAGAAATGCATATAAATATCATCTGCTGCATGAAGTCAGACATTGATTCAAAGTAGTTACATTTCCATGTCAGCATGAGAAAAAAAAATAAAACAAAACAAAATCCCTTCAAATGAATCAAACACTTCAGTAGTCCAAAAGTTCAGTCCCATTCCCTATGAACTAATGTAAAGGGGCTGTAGGTCAACATTTCTGCCTTTTTAGCCTTGAAAATACTTTATATTACTTCAGTATCTCATTTGTTCTTACTCCACATTTAAAAGGCAACCTAGGAAAATACGCATCAGCAAATAAGACTCAGTAAGACAGATAGGTCTTTCAAATGTTTAGCATGTACGAACTTATTGCAAATTCTCTGATTAACACTTTTGACTTATGCACAGTGGCTAGATGCCACCAATGATATACCAGGATGGGGTCAATCACTGCACTGATGATATGTATTGCTTGTTCTTTCAGCAAATTGGTTTTCTGTCAATTAAATGAGTTCTATTCTGATTGAATAGCATACTCTGAATGTCAAAAGCTTTTACAGTCTCCTTTTTTTTTCTCCTCAAATCATGCAGAAGAATGGAGTAAAAATTTATGTGAAGTATTCTGAAGTTTCTATGTAGAATTTTATTTTATCTATTTTTTAGGCCTGTATTGACAAGCTACTGACCTAATGGTTTCTGGGTAAAATTTAGCTCGATTGCTTCCCAGGGAAGAAATGACCAACGAAATGTTAGCTTGTTTTCAGCTACTCAAAAGATGTGTAAATATTGCTTTTGGAGTACGTTCTTATCCCAAAATACTTCTAAGGTGTAACAACTAGTATAGAAAGCACAACACAGATTACCTATTATCAAAACACTGTGACAGTAAAAATTGTTTTACTGATGTAGTTTCATCACAGAGAAGGATATATACACTCCATCTCCTACTAAAACAGTTCATAGAATCTTGTTAATAGAATGAATTTCCCTTTGATTGAAATGAAGTTGAGGAACAAAGAGAAGAAATCCTTTCACTGTTCAGAGTGCTATTTTATTCTATCATTAGCCAAGTATCATCAGACAAAAAGTTTCTAGAGATTCATTCACTACCCATTTCAAAGTCTAGAATGACAGGGAATTATGAGAACCAGAAGGAATAAAAATGAAGTATCAAGGACTTAAGTGGCATGGTGACGTGAAGAGTTACAGGATGCACAAGCTCTCAAAACTCAAGCAGAACTGTTTATGTGTTAGAATCTGCACAAAGTAAGCTCTCATAAGAATGGCAATAAATTTTGCAAAAAATGCAGCAACTGAAACAATGTAATCAACCCTCTTTAACCAAGTATAGGAATAAAATCTTAAGTTAGTAAACAATGGCAATATATTCAGTAAATCTAGTGTAAAATATGCCTTTCTGTACACTTACAGTGTTTGAAGAAGAGTGGTGTGCATTGCCATTGTTTTTAATACAAATACTGTCAATAAAGTAGTTCATTTTTACCTTCATCCTTTCTTCTAAATAATTCATTTCCCGCCCGCCCCAGATAAGCTGTAATGTGTCTGAAGTGAATTACAGTATCTTCATGTACCAAAAACACTGATTATACCATGTGAAAGGGAGAAGGCAACTTTTAAACTAAATACTTGGGGAAAGAATATTCCTTCTAGTTTCTACAAACTCTTTGATAACATCAGTGAAGAGCTGGGACCTTAGAACTGAACGTCTGATCCTACAAATGTACAACTAAGTTATTCTCAGTATTTCCTGATATAGACTCCATGTGTTTACACTCAGGACTGAAGGAATCAACATCTAACCTATGTTGCCTCTCTACATGTATACAGTTGTATATTCTGTCAGTTGTATATTCAAATAAGCTACTCTGTAGTTCTCACTACAGAATGTACAGAGATATTCTTTATATTTTTCATTCTATAATCATGTATTTTTTTAATTGAAGCATCCAATGTAGCTCTTGTGTGATAACAAAGAAGTTTTCCCTTTGTTAAATTATTAAACATATAAAATGCTCTTTTCATAAGACTTTGTCTCTTCAGATACTCCCACCGTCATAAAATCTGGGATACAAACAGCATATGCATATTACAGCAAACAAAGCAAATTATAATTGAATTTGATAATACACCAAGATTTGTCTCAAAGTAATGGTAGTTACTTTGGAACCTTTCCTGTGAGCAATCTGTTTAAAAATTAAGTGATATATAACCAAAGTTCTGTAGCTGTAGGCAACTTTCCTGATTTTCTTGTTAATTTGTGCTATTCCAATATCTTGCCTGCCATTTTAGTGTCAACTAAACTGTTCCTCAACTTTCCAGTGTTGACTTGATTTTTTCATTTTCACATTTTCAGATCTTTTCTGACAAAGAGCCTTCTGGTTCTTCCATGAAGATGGATTTTAAATTCTAAGTTGGAAGCAATCAGCAAATCAAACTCCTCGTTTGAAGATTCCAAACATTTGGCTCATGGAAGAAGTCAAATACAGACACAAATTTTACAGGTTGTCCTCTTTAATAATTTAATCCAGAATTAATTGGAAAAAAAAAAAAACCAAACAACAAACCTCTGCTTGGATAATCCGCAGTACTCACATGTTTAAACCCAGGAGTTTACAGTAAAGTACTTAATTCAAGCACCTGAGCAAATAGGTACACTCTACAGGGAAAGATGTTTACATTTCCTACTCTGCAGCCAGTTCAGCACTGTAAAATAACTGCTACTACAGCAGAAAACAAGGCTTCCTTTTTGTTAGTGGATGTTAGTTGTGAATTAAAACATTGAAATCAAGCAGCCTGCAAGTTTCACCAACCTTAACGCAGCACTCTACATGACAACATGGAACTCAGAGGAAGGAAGAATATTCCTGGGGGAAAGATGAGAAGTGCAAAGAATTTTTTTCCTTTTTTTTTTTTACAAAAAATCTGGGTTGTGATGTTTGTTTTTGTTAGCTAAAAACTACTGTTTGAAGTCCATTCCTGTTGGTAGATTACTTTATCTACTCTCCCTAAGGGAACAGACACTACACTATCACTTTGTATACACTACACTGATAGTGCCTTTATGTTTGAGCATGGAATTGTCTGCCATTGCGTTCAAGTGCTCTATTTTCCCCTAGAGCACTGAAATACTAGAGGAAACTTGCCTGTAAAGGGAGGAGAGACTTTCTTTGTTTGTTTTTTTTTCTTTTAAACTTTTAGTTTGTGTATTGAAGGGATGAAAAGGTTTTTTCGATATGTAGAAATTTTAAAGATGCAAGGAAGCGGGGAGTAAGACAAAAACCATTTAAAAAATGTAGAAACTGGCAACATTTTCTAAATTATACTGTAAAATATACTGCAACAAACAGGTATCAAAGCATAACAGAGAAATTCTCTGTAGGAAAGTATAAACATGAAAAATACATAACATTTTCAGAAGCAATGAAGTTGCTTGAGAGCCTGGGTCCCCACAACTGTCATTCAGATCTGAGTTCCAAAACCCTTGAAATGTCCTTGAAAGATTTATCTAACAGCAATAACAATAATGTTTCTGCACCCAGGTACCTCCTTTCATAAGGGAGGAACTCTATTTTTTTTTAAAGGATGAAGGTGCTTTCAGTGGGAGCTTCAATCACCCTTTTCTCCCTAGGTGTTGATGTACACCCACAAGTACCCATCATAACCCCAAAGAAAGAGGTTATTGTACCTGCTATAGATGTTACCAATTTTTCAATATAAAAATATCAGACTTATCTCTCACTTATATCTGGCATACAAGGATGTTCTCATTCTAGCTGCCTTTTGGACTAGACTGGTGAGCAGATAAACACTTTTACATCCTGTGCATACCATTGAAATAATCTGTGTGTAGCTCAGCTGTAGTTTGGATTCAGGAAGAGAAAAAAGGATCAGGTTATCTGACAGCTTGACAGAACAAACACAAGCTGCATAACAGGGATGGCACGTGGAGAGTAATCCAGGTTTGAATAAGGTGGTAGAGGGAATTTCTTCTGCAGAAAGCAAGTCTCTACTTCATACTGTGCAGCTACTGTCTCACAGATGTGCAGAGCCACAACTCATACTCAGGCATAAGGCCCTACATCCCTTCATCCATGATACATAAAGTTTAAGCCAGTGGCAGGACAGAGACTTGAGAGGACTCATGGCACTTTATAATGTCGTCAGTTTCCCCAGTTGTAAGTGATGAAAAAGAGAAAATACATATCCCTTCTGCTTTCAGAAAAGGGTACAAGATTCAAGACTCTGATGTGGGAACTCTTATCTCATGTAGAGCATCTAGGAACTCCTACATACAACTGCTCAACTTCATCCTCAGGATGAGATGGACATTTCTTTCATTGTTCGAGGTCATATGATTTAAAGAAACATCACAGCAGAATCACGCTAACATATGCACAAATGCCCCTATTTTCACATTAGGTAACTGGGAACTTTGGATATGTTACACAATTTAAGCACAGCTTTAACCTGTGCTTAAGGCCATGCTTATCTGCATTAACATTATTGTCATCCCAGAATCTTGTCTTGGAACAGACTCCATGCTGTGCCCAAACATAATTCCATGTGCATACTTGCAATGTGGAGGGATCGGTACCATGAATGACATGTCCTTTTGTGACACCATCATGTAGCTGTTGCCAGACAAGTCATCTTGGGCCATGACATCAAGTGCCAACAGCAAAGATTGTGATTGTAGGCATCAGCAGACTAAGACAGCCTGTAAATGTTGAGAAGACACCATGAAGACATCCTACATCCTTGTGATACAGTCAAAAAACTGGGCTATGGAATGCGCAAACTCTAGCTTGCTAAATCATGGCACAAACACTGCTAGCATCTTGTGCTCAGAAACGTTTAGGAAGGCAGCTTTATTGAAGACTGGACTTCTGGCAGAGTTCTAACAGCATTTTATTAGGTTTAACATAGCTATCTTTGGTAATATCTGAATTTAATGTCAATAATATAACAATTATTATTCCAATGATAAATTCTCAAAAATCTCTTTGCTACAGTAGATCTCAAAACACCTTAGAAGATAACACTATCTGTTGAACAAGTGGAGAAACTGAAGCACACAGCAATTAAAATGGTGTCATCCATAAAGGCAATGCTTCGAGCATGACAATTATTTGTGCTGCGTTGCATCACAGAAAATATTAAAGAAGGTTCTCATTTGCTAGAGAGAGACATGAGTTAGATATAGAACCTCATTTTCTTTACCTGGTCCCTTAGAAACCAAGTTTGAAATGAAACTTCAAATCTAGGTTTCCTGAATAAGCAGATTCCCAGGGATACTTTTGCACAAGTGTGATGTCAGTCACACTTTCCTCCTGCTCTGTTTAGTAGACTGACAGCAAAAGCTTGGGTATTTTGTGTATAGCAATCTACTGTAATAAGAATATTTTCATTCACTATGACTTCAGGAGGGATTTTTGTCTGGTCATTGTCAAGAAAGTGTGACTACAATGTGCAACAATTTCTTTTTTTCAACATAACTCTGTTCTTCTGATCACCCTGCCTCTTAGAAATAAAGATTCAATGATTTACACACTCTCTGGGCAGAAATGTTCACAATGCATATCTTCTCTGTTTATCTATACATATAGATTATATGACATGTTTTTCAGAAGCTGGATTAAAGCCCTTAAAAACCAAAAAAGCTTCCATCATACTAGAGGACTCCTAGCAAGGTCCATGATTTCCTTTTGCAGCTGCAGTAAAACATACATAAAATATAAGGTGTGATAAAGTCAACCAAATATTCCCGATCTCATGACTTGCTGCCTGGGGTTTTTTTTGCAGAGGATGATAGCTAGCTATCTAATCAAAATGCATAAGCAGTGTCTGTTCCTTCCACTCCCAGACCCATTCATTTTCTACTCAGAATCTCTGCTTGGGGTAGTATAATTGATTTTGACATAATTTACTGCTTACTTGGTAATGCAGCATTGCAGTCTCTGATAAAAACCGTATCAAGTCACAGCACTGGTCTAGAGCTTGAAAGGGAGGCAGTGTAATCACTTTCTTACCCTAATGCACCTCCATGTCATTTCTACTGGGCAAGGAACTGCAAAGTAATCATTGTTAAATGACACTGGCTCCAGAGAGGGTCTTTCACTTCTCTGCCTGACCACTTTTCTTTGTCTCTCTGCTTTATTTCATGGGGAGGCAGCAGGGAAACTTTTCATTGTTGGATTGTCATGGAAATAAAAGACTATGATTACAGTTGCCTACCATCAGACATCTACCTCTAGTGCAGAGCAAAGATACCCATTCCTGAATTACCCTGAAAAGAAGTGGTAGTCCAGGAGCAAGTACTAAAGCACTAAAACCCTTTGTTATTTCCCCCTGTCTCCCCACACTCCTGAATATCTCTTATTTCTCCCATTGCTGGCTGTGTTTGGCAATGCAGGAAGGGAGATCTCTTCACGTGTGCTGCCAGCCCTCAGGCTGAGCCTCAGTACTGCTGCCATATGCAGGGGTCTGTCTGCAGTTACTCCTCACCTCTGACACTCCCGTCGCTTCCACCAGGCCTGACGGCGGCAGCCTGTGAAGCCAGAGTGGTTGGTAAAAATGGGCCAATTACAGATGCTCAGGTGTGCTGAGGGTTGCCATGTCGTGGTGGCAGATTGTGTGTTGGTGTTCATAGATACAATCAAGCTCAGCGATTCTCTTTCTAAGAACATAAAGGTCCGTACCTGTATCTGCATGAAGACCTTGCCCAGCTCCCTGGCCATCACCTTCTCAGACCCTTTCTTAACAGGGGACCGGCTGCCTAGCAAAGCTTGCTGAAAAACTCTCTCTGATTGGCTGTTTTTCTTGCTTTTCTCCTCTGTGGGGACTGGCAACCAATTGGAGCTGCTGTAACAGATGCTGGCCACTGGCCGTCATCACTGGGGTTGCTTTCTAAGGGGAGGATACAGCAGGATTTCCAAATGATGGCCATCCCTACCGGTACTGCATCCTGTCAGAAATGGGATGGCTCTGCCTCCCCTCTGCAGCACCCATCTGGACTGGAGAAGGAGGCAGAGACCTCAGGAGAGACAGAAGTGGTATGGGGAGCAAATGCTACACAATGGTTACGCTGGCAGAGGCCTCACTGGGTGCACTGGATATACTGGTAGGGAGCTGAGGGACACAAGGGGGAAAAGACTATTTGATTTCAGTGCCTGGATTTCCCCAGACATGTTATTGTTTGCTGTGATTTATGTATCATTTGCATAAGTGGCTAAATGAGCACTTGGTTACAGCAACAGAGACCATCCTCTTTCACTATCAGACAGTCAAAATCTTGGGTTGTAATCATCTGCTCATTCTCTGGGGACAACTGGTTAATTATCTTCTACTGGTCAGTCCTGCAAAATGGCCAGAGATAGGGCTAAGCAGTTCCCTAAAACTCCTAACCATTTCTGGCTAGCTGAATCTGTACAGGGCTTTTCTGAATCACTTAACCTGCCCTCTGTCCTATGATCATGTTATGAACAAAGGACAAGGTAGCACTTGTTAAAGTAGATTCTTATGTTATGCTTTCTACAATAGCAGGGTTTTTTTTTAAATTAGCTGCAATAAGAACAGTTGCAAAGGTAACTTAATTTTGTTACAAACAGATTTATCAAGGATACAAGTAGGTTTTTGGGATGAGGTTTTAGAGTCACCTTTTAGACCACAAAATACAGTTTGCTTGACAATGAGAGAAGATCAGTTGATATAGCTTGTTTTGGGTTTTTTCTTTAAATGAATAACAGTAACAACTGAAATAGTTTACACAAAAAGAATTCTTGCCATGGTACTGCCCATTCAAACTTCCGAATGGCAGTGATTCTTCATGCTGATTCAGACTACTCATTATCTTTGATAATAGGGAGAAAACTTCATCTAAATGAATCACTTGAGCCCAGTCCTGGCAGACATTGACCAACATTGATGACCAGCATCAGTTGGAGGTACAAGTGGGCAAAGTTGTGCAAAGGTGGCCATGTCTGATGGCCAGGAGCATGCATATCTTATCAGTGGCACTGGGTCTGATGGATGTGGTGTCCTTGGCAAACATCTGAACGAAAGCAAAGGGAGTTTCTCATCTTTCGACAAAGTGCTTAGAAACAACTGCATTTTACAATTTGGTATCCAAGCTTTAATTGAGAAGGAGCTACATGTGCCTCTAGACAGGTAAGCATTCATGCCGGCTTGCTTTTAGACGTTGACAATCCAATCCAGACCAGCTTTACTCTTTGATGTTGTAAAATGGTTTACTTTTACTCTGGTACCAAAGTAAAGGTCAGGATTCAGCCCAAGCTACTAGCTCAGGAAAAGACAACAAGCGTGAAAATAGTGTTTAGAGGGCATGAAACAGTAAAATAAACTCTATAGTAGATAATGTTTATTTTTTTTAAGAAAAAAAAAAGAATGACATAAAAATTTGTTGCAGCTGGGAATCAAGAAGCCAAAGCACTTTACTTAAAAAAGATTTTTCTGGTATCCACTGAAAGTTAAATTCAGATTTATGCAGCCATTTCTATGTTGAAGATATAACTCAAAACTCTTTGCAAGTAATACTGTGGCAAGGTAAAACTTAGTCTGTTTAAGTAAAAAGAGATCATAAACACTTTTCCTTGCTTCAGTTACTACAGTATTCTATTTATAGATGGAAAAAAAACCCAACGAACAACTTGATAGATTATTGACAAGCCTGAAGAAGTCAGGAAATCAGACTGAAACTCTTCACACCTCACTTTGTAGTACTCAACATAGCACCTCACATGCTGAATATAATCATCTGCTCTCACAAGTCACCTTGGAGGTAAATGTTGAAACCATGCTAAAGAAGAATAAGGTGAATTTGAGATGAGATTTAAGCACTACTTATGCAATTGTCAAAAACTATCCTCCAGTTGGCAGAATTCCTGCTGAATTTCATAACCTGAAAAATTCTCGTTTAATTTACTTTGCTTTGGTTTTGTTTCCTCAAATTGATGCTTTTCCTGCATATTTGATGTAGACGGTCAGAGTATATATTTCTTTCTTATTGTAGTTGATAATTTTTGCATTTGTCTCACATCTTCTAAAGTTTTTAGATATTTTCTTTGTTCTAAGAGCTTAAAAGCACTAAGAGATAGGTAAATTTATGTTTAGTAAACTAATAAAAGGGAAACTTGTGTTTTGGGGAGTGGGATAGAGGTGATGAACAAAAGGATACCTGTAAAATAGTATGTAGGAGTTCAATGAATTGGACTATGCTCTTTTGTATGCTCAGGTTCTAGCCTGAAGTTACTCATGTGCTTGATATTAAGCACATGCATAAGTCTATGCATAGCTGGAATCTATTATTACCATGTTGACATACATTTGTTAGGGGTTTGATTCTGCTAACACTTCTGTTGGTAACACAGGGAGATGTGGTAAGTTTCTGCAGTTCAGGAAGGTATTACTCTGCACAAGGAAGATGAGAGAAATTTTAGAGAGCTAATATACTAAACTTTCGAGACCATCCACAGCAAACCACCTTTAAATACATTTCCATGGTCATGTTTATTTCAAAAATGCCTAAAAAACATCAATCAAGTCGTAGATTAAAGAGACATGTAAGTTTCTAGCCTAGAGAACAAAACCATTGCAAAATATTTATTGATGGTTATTTACATATTTAAGTCCAGTTCCTGTAAGATCTCAGTAGTGTAAGTGGTTTTAAAATATTCCTGATTTATTGACATTCTAGCTGTAAGTATATATTTGGCCTCTGTTTTTTTTTTTTTTTGATAGCTTTAACATATTTTTTATCTAACAGCCTAATATCACAAGTGTTTGTCCAAAATAAGAGTTTTGAGAAACATAGATTTCCTACCATATCTTCATCATGGCAGCTGCTGTTATTTAACTTATTCTGGTAATTTAAAAAAACTTCTACCAGGACCGTAAACCTGTAATTTTCTCCTTTGTCTTGGGACTTAAGTGTTCTTTTCTGGAATGTTTGAACTACGTGCTCAGGCAATCTTAACCTTCTGGTTTAAATCCAAATGTTTCACTTGTGGGAGACACTATATTCTGTTTACACATCCATTGCCTCAGAGAATTTAGTGTTCCATTTCCATCACAATTAGATTTCCAATAGCTGAATTTGGATTGCTTTCTTTGGGCACAAACTTCTACAACTTGGATCTATTAACTGAAGATTACAGAGATTTTTATTCTTAGCTGCTCCTCCTATCAATACAATGGTGTACAGGAATGTAGTGAAATATGATGGATGAAAGTGATGGGGTCAGTGTTCTTAGTCTGTGCATGCTCTGCTGTGAAGCCTGATGCAGGGACAAGACACTGCTTCCATCTTGTCCTGCCTTTCACTTCCTTCTTCTAATCAAGTTCTGGCTGAGCTAGTCTGTTGGCTGAAATCATAAAGTTAGAGATAAAATTGCCTTGTTGTGAAAAATATTCACTGCCTTAGGTATTAATGTGGCTAATATTGCTCTTGTGGCTAGGTAAATCTTTCAAGCTATGTGTTAGTATTGTGCATGTCAAGATACTATGCTATGCCCACTTGGTTAGCAGTAGGACAGACTCCCTAGCAGAATAAAGACAACCACATAGGCAAATATTCTGCATTTTGTGTGGTGTTTACAAAACTTTTGAAATAGCTGTCCTGTTTCAACAACAAAAATCCCTTATCGAACAAATGGTTATTTGCAGAAAGCCTGTGAAGAAAAATTTTGGGTTAGACAACCATTGCCTGATAGCATAATGGTTTGTTTGTAAAAGTTATCCTCATCCCCAAAACCTGGGAAAGTGTAAATTCTCAGGGACGGCAGTAGAGATTATATCTGTCCCTTCCTTCAAGCTTCAACTCACTGTGGTGACAAACTGGAACATAAACTCCATCCCTTCCCACACTGCTTCTCCATGGTATTCCACACAAACGCGAGCTTGCACCAGTATCTTCTCAACACTGTGGTTAATCCATAATTTCTGTCAGCAATTGTATTTCATGTGATTAAGAGCATTTACTAGGACAAATAAATTGGTCATTAAAGCTACATAAAAAGCTAACTTGGTGTCAGTTTGCTTTGTGGTTCTCAGCCAGGTAAGTACTATCGGTTAGATTTTTCCTGACAGAAAATGTATGTGCAAGGAAGGTTGATCGTCTTTGCAACCATATCCCTTTCACCAAACTATAGTCAATGGGGTCACTATTTTATCCTTGATCAACACTTTGTTGTTAGAAATGGGAAGGAGGTAGAAAACATAAGAGAGGACCATAATCTCTTGCTGTTTCTTTGCAGGATCAGTTTCCTTAGAGGTGAGTTTTTTTATGTGAAGACTAGACAAATCTGAATCAGTGTTTCGTCCCCTCTTTCTTTACTGTGTCCATTTGGTCATTGTGCTGGGGACAATAATGTAAACAGATTTCTCATGGGAAAGAAGCCTAATTCCTTAAATGGCTGTACAGGACAGAGCTACAGAAAAGCTTTATGACATTAACTTGGGTAGGCAAACTATTTTCTGACATGTTCTATTTGCCGAAACATTTCATATCTGCCAAGAAATATTATTTAGAGAAGGATAGTAGCTTGGCCAACCATCTCTACTTCAGCTATCCTTGGCCCCACACTTCTGCTGTTTTGTTTCTTATCAATAACAGCAAAAGAGCATCATGTCTCAAGTGCCTAAGTTAAAAGCACATGATTGTGTCAGCCTTGGACTCTGTATGGGGAATATTTAGAGCAGACATTGGCCCTCAAATATCATGAAGTGAGAAGAGGTGTATCTTTCCTTGAGACACAAATGAGTGTACTTGCTTCTTTGTTTTATACCCGTTGAGCAACATTTGATGAATCTAAGCTTCTAGCTTAACTCTGACTTTGCTGGCTTACTAAATCTATACTATTCTATATAAAAAACCAAAGACATTTAAGAAAGGATGATCTTCTTTAAGCTTCTTTAATTCTAGGGTCTATAGATTAGGTACAACATAGAACTGAAATGGGTTCAGACCAGAGCTGCCTCATTTTCAGTGAGCTTAAACGTATCTAGTTGGAAAGCTCAGGCTTATTAACTATGAGGCACAGATGCCTCTTAAGCATTAATGTTTTGCTTTAGTTCCTAGGGAATTGTGGCCATAAGTATGCTTTAAATGCTAAGATGGTTAGCTCAGCCACTTTCTGCTTCAAGTCAGTAAAAGTAATGAATTAAGAAGCCTGATAGTAGATCCTGAAGTGTTTGATCTGATAAATATGCTCAAAGAGTGTGTGTTAAATACAAAGCTGTCCAGAGCACAACAGCGACAATTTTTATCCAAAAGCACTGCAACGGGGTGCATGCTGATCTCCACTTTTGTGTAACAGCTCAATAATTTGGAACTTCCTCACAATTGAAATCATCATGACTTTGACCATTCTCAGCCTGTCTTTGGTTCAAACATGTTTTATTGTTTCACTGCCTCCTGATGGTTAGAAAATAGTGATTGAAGTACTGTGTAGCCCAATGCTACATGACAGCTTTTTCACTAGTATGGAAACAAAGTTTATAAAGTACATTTTACAGCATAGACTGATGTCAAATGCATGATTTGCATTTTGTCTGGCACCATCTGTTAAGAAACCTGAATAACTCAAGAGAATTTCGAAGATCCATGTCTTGGTAATCAGATGAGCTGCTCTTGAAGTTCTTACTTAAGTTACGAAAAGAATAGCAATACTAGGTGTATGTAGTTACAGATTGTTTAATTGGAGGTTATCTGTGGGTTTACTTATTCTTTGTCAACCAAAATATTAATCAGTCGTGAATGACATAGTATTTTTTTTCAAAAACTGTTTACTAAAATTAGTGGTTTAAAGTAAGGTTAGGACTGTGGTGGATTTAGTTAGTAACACATTATCTTAGGAGTATATGGGATTAAAGGATGATTAGCATTCTACCTTTACGTTGGCTTCTGAAACTATTGTTATAAAAAGTGCTCTTGATTACAAAACAAATCTCCAAGAAACTTAGGTTTGAGGCTCTGCTGACATCCAGGCAAGCCAGTGTCAAGTTCAAAACCATACATACTTGATGGTTATATGTAGCAGTGAGCTTCCACTATTGAAGAACTACATTATGATTAATTTGCAGGTAGAACAATATGGTTGATATACAGGGATTTATGAATAGGAATATATTTCATGTAATGCCTAATCTATGACTTTTTCCTTCTTCCAAGTGTAAGACCCTAGCTCCAGAGAACAGCAATTTCTGTTGTGAGCAAGAAGATTATCTCCTACTTCAAGCTGATAGAATCTTTTGTTTATTATTTCAGAGGCCTGTGATCTTAGCTAACTGTAGAGTGTTCCTCTGTAGAAATATAAACAATGTGTCACTATCTCCGTCTTTGCTAGAGACATATCTCAATCCAGTGATCATCAGTGATACCAGTAGCAGACCACCTCAGCAACGGGAAAATCCCACTTATTCTTTACGCTTGTCAAGTTTCTACAGCTGGGCTCAGCTCAGAAACATTACTCCTGGTTCATGCATTAGCTAAAATTTTACTCCTGTATGGGAAGAAATTCCAAGCATCAACATGCTGAAATCACAGGAATTCTTTTCATCTCCTCATGTTAATATGTATGATTTACATGCTGTGGAAATCCACATTTACAGAAAAATCAGAAGGTAGGCTTCCCATATTTTATCAAACCTCTAATGTAACATGCAGTCACCATTTTGTCCTTGCTGAGGTTTTTTTTTTTGGTACATCCATCTGCCACGTGACATTATTTGTAATTCCTCTCCTGGATAAAGAATACAACATAGCATCAAGTTAGCATCTGTATTATTACTGTTCTTTAAACAGAGCAGCTAGCCAAAGCGCAGAGCTTCACAAACTGTTTTCATTAGGGGGAGTGGTAATTGAGTTTGGCATCTCTGATGCAATCCTGCTCATTTACAACTTACAAAGCCCTGTTTCCCTAAGCACAGAAGAAATCAAAGAGGAGACAAATTCTTCACAGATAGCCCCAAACCCCTTTAATCTAGCCTCTGGATAAAAATTTTCTCATATTTTTGCACTACTTCTGTGGTTACATCTGGTATCTTTCTCTCATCTTCGACCTGCAATTGGCTGTGAGCCTCACACCTTTTCAATGTATCTCCATATTACATTATTTCTCCCACACATATGCTTACAAATGTCTTTGCCTTGCCTTTTGATCTGTCTTGAGGTACAGATAGCAGTAATTTTAACTCCTTGCTTCTAAAAATGGGCTTAGTGACTTTCTTCAGATGTTTAAAATGAAGGGAGTTTGGTGCCCTAAACTTCATCAAGGTTAAATTCTGTACCTATCAACATTTAATACAGGTAAAGAATGGCAGCTTTTGAATATTATGGAACAATTTAGCAGCTTTGTGCAAGAAGGTTAGTGATGACTGTTGGCAAGGGATATACGGGAAGGCTTCTAAGGCTCAGCCAAGACATCTGAAGTGATCATATCTGCAGGTGCCTGATTAGTTTCAGGCCACTCTTTTCTAAATTCTAAAGCCTATGTTTTCCCCTGCAGCTTAAAAACTGTGGTCTTTATCCTGATTTTTGCAGACAGATCTAAAAAAAGTTTGAATGGCATTTGAAATATTATTTCTTGAGGGAGTAACTGAGTTTAGATAAGTTTAATCACCATTACTCAGTGTCCAAAACGTGAACTCTGATTCCTATTCTATTTTTCTTTTTCCTTCCAGTGGCATAAGATTTTACAACAGAGAGTCATATGAGGGTGGGAAAATATATTTTGAAACAACAATTCAATCTAGATCCAAAAGATGCAAATCAGTGTGTTCTACCCTCATTGTGAAGGGATAGTTTTAGGAATGTGTTGAAGCATTCAACACTGTGGATCTGGTCAATAAAACCAAAACATTTGAAGTTAAACTTTCTTCCAATTCCATGATTTATTTCTCAGAAATAATTTCTAACTGATATTTTTTTTTGTATTTCATTTGACCACAGTTGTTCAGCTTGTTCTTGTATAAATAGCTTGTGGATTTGGATCTGCCTTTCATCCTACAAACCTTAATATGCTTTCAGAGAAATACATAGGTTCATATGTAACAGGGTTAGAAACGTTAACCCACTCATGTAGTCACAGTTGTACAGTACTTGTGCATATACAGATGCAAGGATATTTTTAAAAGAAACAGAATCCTTTCAGAGTCATTTTGTCATAAATTGAAGGAAAAAAAATAGAAAAATACTGATTCCTTTCAAACATTCTATGAAAAGGCTTATTTCACAAACTCCTCATTGAAGGTCACCCCAGGCACTACTGTCTTTTTCACAATTACCACAGTGGGCTGCAGAAGCAATTGAATGACTGATAGATGGACTAATTTGCAGAGTATTGTGTCAGTTTTTAAGGCCATTGGTCTCTAATCCGAAAGATTCTAAATAAAAGGAAAGGGCAGTATCACATGACCCAGCCACAAGTATTCTCTTAGCCAAAGCAAATTTACATCTTATAGACCATCTAGTCTTGACCTCAGGGTGACCTTGATGTTTATAGATGAGAAAAAAATCTATTGATATGGTATATCTAATTAGAGGACAAAGGATGTGGAACAAAGAATTCTAATAGACTAATAAATATATATATTTTAATAGACACTCAAAAGAAGTCTTGGCTATATTCCTGTTGTGCTGGTACTTAGCTGTCTCCTGTTGGGGTTTTTGTTCTTCTGAGAGAGGTGTGCACAGGTTTTTCAAGTCTAACTATATCATCTCATTCTGAAACCTTTTCTTCTGAATATCTCCTGACACCCAATCACTAGGATGTTGTCTAATTCTAACTAGAAAGTCACTTCCCTTGGAGATATTCCAGTCATTTGCTTTATGATTAAAAACTTATTAACAAATGATTTGATGGTTACAACTGAGTTCTGCAAAGTTCTTTGTTATGAATTCAAAGCTTAATGCCATTTGAAATTGAAAACCTGAACTAGATTGTTGGTTTAGATCCCATTAAGCCTGAACCAGTTCATGCTGTGTGAAAACACATGGTCGTAGTTCTTGTAAAGCCACACAGATACTTCTAAAATTTGTAATTGTACCAAAAGCTGAAGGTTTGTAAAAGTCCTTCTGTCACAGAGATTTTGATTCTGTTTTATGTTAATGTACATTAGTGAAGAGAAACTTCACCAAACTGGGAGAAACACCAGTGTCTCAGTGATTAGTGCAGATATAGCCATCTAACAACATGTGGGGCAGGTGTTTTATTCCTTACTGTCTTCTTTCCTGAAGGCCTCTTATGCAGTCACAGATAAGTGATTGTGATTAAATGTTAAAAATGTTTTCTTCCTGACAGGTTTTTGTGACCATGTCCTACAAATCTGGCAAGTATGCTAATCTGACCAACTGAAGTCACACCATTGTATGTTGAGTTCAGATCAAGTCACACAGTAATTTTTGCATGTGCAGTGGTTCACATGAACTGAGGAGTGCCTGAATAGTACAGACGTGCTCAGTTACAACAGTTTGCATTTTGATTGTCTTAGGGAGGCATATGACAAGTGATGGTGTCACTTGATACACAAGTATGTCTCTCTTGTGGCATTATGACAGGGACAAATGTGTTCATTTGACAGTATAAACAGTTGTGCAGTAATATCAGAGATACGTGCTCCATTTAATGGACGTGCATCCAACCATCTGGTAGAAAACATGCATGCATCCTTCTTGTAATTTGCTTTTGTAGAAAGAGTTAAGTTTCATGGGGTTAGAACAAATATCTTGGGTTTGGAAGCTGGGATACTGATTCCTGGTGTACCATGATTTTTAAACAGGCAAATTTAGTGTTGTTCTTGCAAATTGCAATAACAGGGAATCATCCAAGCAGTTTTAGTAGACATCACTGAAAACATGTGAAAGTGAAGAAGAAACTCTGTGTTTTACATCTTCAGGAATGACATTACATTCCCCACAGAGAATTTGTGAAGTCTGAGTAGTCCTTTAGACTGTGAGAAATAATTGAGTGAAACAGCAAAGTTTATGTTTCTGCCCTTCATTCGGTAGTCATACCTGCTATTTTCAATTCTCATTGAAAAATGTTTGTGAAATATTCTACTGCTTTTGGAGAGGTAACATGTAGGTTTTCCCAGCTGATATGCTTCATAAGATATTTATTGCCTTTTCTTTTCAATACTTCCCACTCCACAATGCACATTGTGTTTGACGCTGTGATGTTACACTTTCAAATTACCAAGAAATTGCAGCTGTTACTGCAATACCAGTGTCTGGTTATTAAGTGCCACTTCACGCAAAGTATGCAGCTACTACTTGCTATGATCTCTATCAGCTCTCAAGTTTTAAAGTCTGTGTTTTTCCAGTAAAGCCTGGTATGATTTGACTTGGCCTGCTCATATATATCAAGTACCTAATCCTCCAAAGTTTTTTTGTGTCTAACTCCCTTTGAAATCACAAGAACTTAGAAATACATTTGAGGATAGGGGACATTTTTTTTTATCAAAGTGTCCATGAGTAGGATTTCTGAAAGAACACATGGGAATTAGGAGTATAAGTCTAATTGAAAACCACGAGTCTTGGGCTTTTATTTCTCTTAGATTACTCTGTAGAATTGCAAAAAGACTTGACTGTTCAGCAGTTCATAATAATTTAAGTTATTAAATTTATTAAGAAGCTCCTGGGTGTTCAGTACATAAGAAACTCAGGCCATTCCATGGACGCCTAAAAGAATTTCTCTCTGTAGTTGATGTTCTTAGTGTCTCTTCTAACTTAACAGAAATATGATTTATAATTAACTACCCAAATAAACAAGTGCATGTTGAACTTCAGGATTCAAAAACCTGGTTAATCCTTTCTCCAGCAAGTTATTGCTGAGTTTTTCAGAAGGATATAGTGCAATAGTCAGTAGAGAAAGAAGTGCCTGATAGGAAAGAGCAAAAATATAACTACATAAATGTATATAAATGGCACATAGCTAATGGGAGTTCTCCTGGGCAGATGGATCCTGATTTTAGAATGTGTATTTACTGGATTCAAAGATCATCAGAATAATACTTCGTCAGGGCTTTTCTCTTGGTACTGAATAGATTAGAAATGGGAGATGAAGGGGAAAAGAATGGCTTGAATAGTAAGGGAGATTTCTTTGAGGTCTTTGACCAATTTTAGTGCTTAGAATCAAAGGCAAACATCAGACAGGACTACTAACATGAGAGAGAAGAAGGTTTTGGGAAGGAAACCACCCTCTATTCACATCATGACTTTGGATCACTACTAGCACCCACAAGTTCTGACTTCATTTGAAAAATCTTGAGCTCTAAATTTTACTGTTCAAGAAGCCTCTGTGTTTATTTCACCCCCTTGGCTCTCATTAGCTCACTGCCCCTGTTGCTTGGTAATCCTTGCAGTAACTATATTGGTTTATTTTATAGCTTGTCTTTTTGTTATTGAAGACTTGCTAATTAATTTCCCTGCCAACTCTCTGTTTGTCTGGCTCTCACCTTCTTATTGAGCTGTTGACAATATCCTTCTATTGCTTTTCTGTCTGACTCACTAATTCCTTCAGTTATAACTGACTCCCTTGTCTACTCTACTCCTTTCTACTTTTCTGGTTTTTTTACAATGTTGTTCTTTTTCTTTAAATAGGTGGTTTGCTTTTTGTACCCACCACCAGAGATCTTTTCCCCTTTCTCTTGAATTTTGATTCCACAATGTCATCTTCATATGTGGTTTCTACTACCCTTCCTGTGGTAAACATCCAAATATCTAGCTTTCTGTTAATGTGTGTTATTTTCAGGAATATTTTCTATTAGCTTTCATCTCCTATGTGATCTGACCTAGGTGGACCTGCTTCTGCAGGGGATTTGGTCTAGATGATCTCTAAAGGTCTCTTCCAACCCTACCATTCTATGATTCTATGATTTATACTAAGCCTATCTATCTGCCAATTTAAATATTATATATCAAGATTTGTCATTTGTTGTTAATGTCAAGGAGTTTTCTTCTTTCTCCTTTTTTTTGTCACAGGTGATGATTACTGTATTATAGCTGTCATTATAAAAATGAATGTCAGCTGTGATTTCACTTCCTTTCTGGAAAGCTGTTCTTGACTTAAATTTTTCATCTTTTCTGTATCAAAAGCCTTGCTATTTTTCTGTCTCTGAATTCTTGAATTTTCTTCTTCAAACAGAATCTGACAACTGTAATCTCATCGATGTCTTCCTTGTTGTCTACATCATTCTCATATGTCTGTCCAGACAATTTCTTCATAATTGTAAATATATTTACCATGACATTCTGATCGTTTTGTCTCTCTCTCTGAACCCTTCTTTTCCTCCAATGTGTTAAATGCAACTTTATTCAGTTCATGATCAGCACTGTTGGCAACTCAACTCCCTCCCAGTATTGTATGTCCTGCTTTTCTTTCATAGCATCATTTATGCACAGAGCGTGTTGAACTGCTCCATAAGGCCACTGGTACCTCAAAACTTGCCGCTTCTGATAGGATCATAAGGAAATTGAGGAGTGGTAACTAAAGAAATCCTCAGGAAAGACTTAGGATATTTATTTTACTCATGCCATACCTCATTAATTACTCTACCTTAGTTGTTGAATTCTGAGTTGATAGATAGTGAGATGTTTGGCACAAGTTCTTTCATTTATTTCATTTTGCTTGCACCTTGGCAAAGGTATCTTCTCCCTGAATCATAAACACGGAAATGGTTGCCATATCAACACTCCTTTTCCCCTTAAAATATAGACTCCATCAGGATTGCAAATAAACTGCCTCAAATTCACTTCATTGGAAATAAAGAATATTCAGCAAAAACAGGGTTTAAATTATGGCAAATCCAAACTAATACTCAAATTAAGGTTCTAACTAAAAAATCTTTGCAGTGTTCTTTGGAGAAAGAGATAATGAATGTTGTTGCTTTTGTTTCTTGTGCATGCATGTAGTACAATCCTTGAATTAAACCTTTAGAAAGGAGATAATTTTTCCTAATCAGTGAAATCTAGCTTTAGTTCTTACACATTTAGTTTATTCATTTACAGTTATATAGTTCTTGGAAGTGTGAGGTCAAAGTAATAGAAATCCATTCTCCATTGAAACTTCAAGAGAAAAAGTTCATCCCAGATTTTCTTTTCTCCAGAATGAAATGTTCTTTCTTTAAATATGGCACTTTAAATACTTACTTAATAGTAAGTTTATTACATCCTGCAACATGATAACAGCAAAATAAAAGCTCTGTTTCATTCTAGTGGAACATTTTTACTGTTTTGATCAATTCTCACAAAGAGTTGCGATGTATTCAAGAAGAGATGTTACATGTAAAAAGCGCCATCAGTAAATCTTTGATCAATCTTACCACAGGTTTCATCTGGCTACTCAAAGCTGTATAATATGTATAGCAATTTCCCAAACCATACTTTTTCTTTCCTTTTTCTTTTCCTGAGTTTTGCATATGTAATTCTAAGGTAATTAAATTCAGTTCAGTGATGCTTTTCCCCACTGGATTAACCCCCATACTCAAAGGATATTTCTCAATTTCCAATTTAAATACTTCACTTTGAAGCCCATACATTTCCGTGTGATATTTAGGTGAACAAGGGATCCCACTGATGCCAATACAAGTAAAATCCACAGAAAAAGGTATATGGATGGCAGAATCAAGACCTCATAACGTTAAAGATAACTATAGAGTTAACTAATCCCTATGCTTGCTCTCTACAGAGGTTTAAAATCCTCCTGAGCAATCCCTCTGTATTTCAATATGCAATTCATCATAAAGCCTCAAAGTGGGATTATTTTCAAGCCTTTCTTTTCTTTAGCCCTAACAGGATTTGAATTTGCGTTTCATTTCTCACTCATATCTTTCCTGCTTGCTTTCAGATTTCCCCATTTGTTCTCCTTCACAAATGGATCTTTGGACAAACATTTTGTATGTGGGATGGGTCGCCATGTTAAAAAGATTATCTCACCATGGAGTCCATAGGCATTTAGCAACAACAGCACTTATATTTTTCTCAGGTTGTCTTTATCTCTTAATCATTATTAGCTGACTGAGATTTATGACATCTTCTTCATCCAGAGATAAAATCAATTAGTTGAAAAACCTTTAGCTTGTTAGCTATAGTAAAAAATCTAACCGCGAGCTTGGATGTGTATAATTGTATTTTCCAGTTCAGTGAGCATGTGCGAAGGAAAACAGCCACAACCCCCAGCAGGGAATGGTCAGCTGGTCCCAGCCTATTCAGGGCTTTTGGTGCCAGCCAGCTTTCAAAGAGGGAGGGGTGGGCCCTAAGGAGCCCAAAGGATTTTCCCGACCCTCTTGGGTAATTTACACCAATCTTAAACATGTATGTTTGTCTGAAGTCTCTTTTATCAGCGTGGTAATCCCATTACTGACAAATGAAGATGTAATCACAGTTTATTCAAATCGTTTGAAAGCTTTATCCCCTTTTGAGAGAAAGGAGAAAGTACAATTGGCTGCAACTGACTTCTTAAACTCCTACTGGGACACTAGGAAAGCAAAAATGATTTCTAAACAGCATCAGCACACGGATATAACGAGAAAAGTATACAACCTACAGTGTCCCTGAAGAAAGAAATCTTCTCTTGCTTAAGGAATTTACATTGTACTCAACACTGTTACTACTAATTTAAATCAGGGAAAGGAAAAGAATAGTGTTTTCTCCTTGGTTTGTCCTACGGCGATATTTCTTACTAATGCCATCTCTGCTTAATTCCATCAGCAGTCGTGAGGGTAGGGGTGCTGGTTGAACAGTGTCTCCGTCACCAGGGTAACCATCTGTTAATATGCAGAGATCCTCCCTTTTGTGAAATGTACACCAGTAACCAGAAAAGTATGGAGAAAAGCTAAAATAAATAGTCTTGCACAATTTCAAGAGGAAAATTAACTATCACAGTGTTGCTCCATCTGTCTTGTTGGTAGCAAAGGGAAACAAAATCACGGACTCTAGGGAAAAGTCTTGGTGCAGAAGTGAAGTCTAGAGCTCTAACTGGTCTCTAAAGTAATGAAGTGCCAGAGAGCATCCACAGGAGGTCCTAGGAATCCCTTGTTAAAACTTCTTCATGTGTGGAATAACTTCCTTGGCTCAGTTATAACCCATTTACACTGCTCTCATACACTGATATAAAGGTTATAAAAATAATCTGAAAATTATATCTCCATATTCTTCCCTCCAGATCATACCAAACAACAGCTTTCAGAATTTTATGAGTAAATGTTTGCCCAGATAGGCAAAAAAATTAAAATGCAGATAAAAATGCTTAGATTATTTTATCTTCTGAGTAAGAAAAAAACTGTAGCATTTCAAATGCCAAATATAATGTTAATTTGAAAAAAATCTTATAGACTGCAAATTCCTTTATTAGGCAGATGTCTTTCACAAGAGTTTTTTGACTTCATGATGAAATTTAATCTCACTGATAAACAGAATATCATGTTCTGCGGTTTTCAGTATGGGGCAGTACCACATGAGGTGATGATTGCCTTGCATTTCCATTACTTAATGTGAATCCCTTAGGTAACCTACTTTGGCCCTTTAATTTCTTTTTATTACCACAGTTCCCCAACCCACACTAGAAATTAATTACATGAGTATATAATAAGAAAAACAATGTGCTTTGAAAAACATATAATCTGAATAGACTGAAATTGGGAAGAGATACTTGGGGTAACTAGCCTGACACCATACAGCAAGCTAGTTTTGTAACTGAGGGAGTCTTTACTTTCACAGGTCTGTAGGATAATTTTCAGTTAATACAATCCAGCACTTCGAGTGTAGCAGTACTTGTTTCTTCTTTTTTGCTGAGCCTTTCTTTTCACTGGAACAGGTTTTCTTGTGGCCATGTAGTGAATCAGACTTGAGAGAAGTAACACAGCCAGAGGAAAAAAAATAAAAAGGATAAAAATTAATTTTCAGTTGGATCAGTTCCTCACTCTGAGTCATTGTTCAGCTGTACAAACTCTTGTGCTGGCACTATGGAAGCAATGACAAAGGCATGGAAATGGCCTGCCAAGGCAAGGGAAGGGGGATGCTCCACAGTGAATATAGCAATGTTAGCAACAATCTGGCTTTCACCAGATTCATGTGTCTAAAGAGGTAGCCTGTGTTTCTTCATGAGTTTCACCTTAGTTTCACATTGTACTGGAGCTGCTTTAGTATTGACAATGACATCTCTTTTTGGCTCTGCACTGGATACATGTGTGTTCAGAAGGAAGCATTTGACTGTGTGAGCAGCAGTCCTCCTCTGATGGACCTACATACTATGGCTTGAAAACCTCAGCTTTAAGAGTTGCAGAATCTAAAAGCAAGAAGCCTCCACAGGAAAGTTGCAGAAAAGCAGCAAATAGTATCCTGTTTTTAGGCAGTATCCAGAATTGAGAAGTAACAGGAATCAACGTCTATCTTCTAGTTTGTTTTGCTCTTTTTTTTTTCCAGTTGGCTTCTCTGTTTCATTTGAGGGTATGAGAAGTGATAAATTTCAACAAGTATTTGGAATACCAAACATCTGATTGGAGATTGATTATCATATGACGAAAACACAAAGTCATTAAAACCACCTAGTTGAGCTAAAGAGATGAATAATTCTTACTGAAGTTGTTGTCTGAGAATTTTCAATTCATACTATCAAAATGCTGCCTATTGTTTATCATTTAGTAATGTGTCCAAGAATACTGGTAGAAATTATCTGCTAAGGAGATTTTTGTGAGTCACCGACTACAACTTACATTATTATAGTTCATGATACACCTGAAAGAGTATTTTTTTTTTTTAATGTTAGAAGAACCTCTGTATGCTGGATGTTTCCAATTAAACACAAATATGAGCACTTCCTATCCATTTTCTGCTGGATGCTTCACGTCACTCCATATTTTGGCCTTGTATACATTTTCCTGCTATCACAGAAAAAAGGTATCTTTCCAAATTCTCTTTGTCAACTGGGAGATCCTTTCTCAGGTTATTGAACTTGTAGATTAAGACACAAAGCAGAGATCCAGCAGCAAGATGTATAGAAGAACACTGAGACTAAGAAGAAGCAGCTGTGCCATATCATAGGACATCCCATCACAAGCAAGTCAGACTTTTCAACAAAGCTCTGACAATTTTGCTGATCTCCATTGCAGCCTTTGCAGCTGTCAAACATGAGCCTTGTGCAGTATTAAGCAGCAGAAGCAGAAGAAAGGACACAACTAACCAGTGCTGTCAAACTGAATGTGAGATGTGCAAGAAGTAATGGGCTCCATTTGAATTTTGGAGACAGGTTCCAAAATCCACTGCATTCTTTCAGTGGCCTTTGGATTTGCTGTACTTGTACTTCAGCATCAGTAGAATTTCTTATACTGAATTTCAGTAGAAAACTTTGTCAAGCTTTTTAGCTTGAGGAATGGTTTTGTGTCCTGAACTTATTAGATTGCATGGTGCATGTTGCCAATCACGTCTTAAGCAGCAGACTCCATTGCAGGTTTATGTTGATCTGTGATGATCAACATTTCTTTTTTGTGTCGAGGCCTATTTGACTTTGTAGTATGATAGTACTCCCCCATAAGTGAATTCTGGCAAGATCTAAACACCAAAAAATCCAGCCTAGAGTCAGGGTATTGGCTTTGTGTGATTTGTGCATTATAATACCAGAAAATAATAAGAGATATCCACTCTTTCTCCTGATTCCCTGGTGTCTAATAATCAGCTGATGAGTTAATGATCTCCCTAAAGTATGTTTTAGGAATTTCAAGTAAAGTCTTGCTTTTAAGTGGTGCTTTTATCTCACACACACACACACACACACACACACAAACACAGACAAATCGGTACCATTCCTATTCTTTAACGTAGCATTGATTCATAACATGGTAATCTGTCATAATGTATTTTTCATTTTTATTTTCAAATAGATATCTTTTCCACCATGTAAAATTTTTCTTTAAATTGTATTGTTTCGGCAAATATTTAATGTATTTTGGATTCAAATGTATTCTGAAAGGCTTTCACTTTGGTGGAAAAAAAATCATTACAAAGATTTTTTTGTTTTGTTTTACATTGATGAAAGGGCAAAGGAAGGAAAAGAATATATCCAGTACAAAAGTGTTTCCTGTTTGAAAAAAAGATGTATATTGGGAAAAAAAAAATCATTTTTTTTCAAAGAGCTTAAGTAGTTTTAAGTTAAAATGCTAATTCATGTTTATGTATAACATAGTTGACAAAGTGAAACTTTTACAAATTGTTAATTTAACATTTATTTTGAGAAAAGAAAATTACGAAAGTCTGAAAATAGAGAAATGTACTATTTTGATAGTTCTTGAGCAAAGATTAAATGCTTTAATAATGAAAATAGTTTCTCTCTTAGTACTGGATATTACATATTTGAAAAGTCAAAACTGAAAAGAGCAGAATTACTGACTTTTAAACTACAGTTTTGACCATCGTAAATTTTTGGGGTATTTTCTTTTATGTCTTTTATGTTAATGTGGACAATTTCCTGACCAATCGTGAAGCAAATGGACTGAAAACCTTGTGAAATAAATATTCTAACTTCATTTCGGTTCTAATATTTATCTTTTCTGACTAACACAAAGCTCAAATGTCTGCCAAAGCTTGCATATGCAACCAGGCTAGTGTGGAGGTAGTATTTCAGTTTCATAATTGATAACATACAGGCTACCAGAACTATTGATATATTTCCATTCACTCTGCCTATAATGAGTATATTTAGGGACCTAGACATGTAAAGAATCTCTAATGAAAAAGCTCGTAAAGATAAGAAGGTTTATGAAATTTGAATGTTCTTCCTTTTATAAGTAATTAACTTATCATAGCTTTAGAGAAAAAGCATAGTTTTGCCTGTTGGGTCAAACTTGAAGAGAATTTCTACTTCTCTGTGTAGTTATTGCTATCAGACTTATCTTTTCCCTAAGAGTTCATGAAGGACACCCAATCAGGTATAAAATGTTAATCCTTATCATAAATGTTGAGAAACGTGCTGACCTCTAGGCTATTGAATAATGTGCTCTAACCATATATAGTAGATCTTATATTAATCTGATTTTGCAATAAATTAGTATTGTTCCCGCTATGAAATATGCCATAATCCCATTTGCAACACCCATTTCTTAAGTTGATATTTTCAGTTTCCTATAATTTATTACTTTTAAAATATTTACTAGAAAAATAAAGAATCTGTAATGATTTTCAGGGTTCGTAGCAAATCTAATAGTCATACTGAGTGAACTCCACCATGTATCTAAACTCTTACTTGTTCAAAACTTGAAAGCAGAGGAGCCATGTGTTGCCAATTGCCAAGTCTGCAAAGCAAGGAAGAGCTTAGTTTCAACTTTCTAGTTGTTTCTGTATATAACCATCTTCTGTTGAAGGCTCCTTAAATTTTTTCTTCTTCCTTTGCATATGCCTTATATCCTTCTTGAAAATAGCAGTACAATTGCTTCTCCAATCCAAGCAGTGGAGCTAAACTAATCTACGTGCAAAAACTAATAATACCACTGTCATTCTGCAGAATTTTTCCGAAAGGACATAAAACAGACTACTTTGCGTGTGCTGGGGAATCTGGAATCTGCAAAGAGTATGGGATCATTGCTGACAATCGGGCATTCCCGAAAACACAAAGCCCAGTATTTCCTTCCTGTTTCTTGTGAAAGAATACATGAGGCTGCAGCCGTACTGCTTTTAGCAATGAGCTCCTCAAATGTTTTATAGGATTCACAATTGTGTTTGGTCATTAGAATAAGGTAAGGCCATACTGCTGTCTAAGGGCTTTGGTGAACACACTGGGTAGTTCTCATTCTTCTAAGCAATTAATTCTAAAGCAATGTCATGTTCCTAAGTAAGTCTACAAAGAGGATTGTGTAGCAATGCTTGCAAGAATATGAGTCCATTCCAATATTTTAGCTATATTTCACTTCCTGTATTTTATGAAACAGTGAAGAAGGGGAGAGTGAAAGAACTGAGAGTGAACCAGTCAAAATAACTGCTAGGAAAATGGTCTTTACTGAAGAATTTTCAGCATCTAGGTGTACGATAGACCTTTCTAGTCAAGAGGAAAAGATGGAATTATTGGAGATAAAAGTATGCTATGGAGTGTTGTAGTTCTTTTATATGCTCTGTAAGAGTGAAAATTTTATGTGGATTATACTTCTGCAAGAAATCTGGAAGCTATCATGATTTAAGAATGTAAAAGAAAAACTTAACACTATGACTCAAAGGCCAAGAGTTTACACTGACCTAAGGAAACAAAACACCCTTCTTTTCCCCACTCCTGCAAATGCAGACATACTGATCCTCCTGGGATAAAGCCAATGGCTCTGTCTTCACCTCACTCTCTTCCCCAGCTAGGCCTGTGCCTTATGCATTCACAGGGCAGCACCACGGCCTCTTCACTACTTCATGATTTCTTATACAAGATAAAGTTGTCTGGATACATCTGCCAGCCAGCTGTGTCTGCTGCATGAGATCACTAATCAGGAGAGAAGCTACAGCATCATGTTCAAAACAGAACCCCATCCTGAACAACCACTCCAGCACATCACTGAGACCTCTGCTGTGTCCTTACATCGGCTGTGACAGGTATTGTCTCCTGATACATCATCCAGTACATCGTTGGCTCATGCACCAGGACAGAAGAAATATCATCTCTGAGTGAAATTACTTATTTCACAAGGCTGAGGAAAATCAGGAATTGGGAAGACCAGCCCAACTTCTAGTGGACTGCAGCCGGCAATGAAAATGCTGCAGGATCTATCTTGAATAAGAGGTTGAAGAGTAGTTTGAAAAGTATAGAGATTTTGCTGGCATTTAGTGTCATCTAAGATACCAAATAAACCTTTGTAGCCTCTAAATTTTAGGTGTTTGGTGTGCAGGATGGAGTCTGAATTTCACGTACTCAGCATATAAGCTGTCTGTAAAGCCTTCGGGGAGAGGTAGGCCACTTGTACTTTACTCATCAAACAAGGTATGTTCTCTTTTCTGTTAGGTTAGCCTAGCTAATAGGTGTCACTTCAATCCAGCAGCTGCACAGACATAGCATGACACAGTGCATGAACTAATGTAGCTTCTAGATAGCATTTGGATCAAATCCAGCCATCTCAGGGAACAGGCAAAGCAGGATCACGTCTGCTTACAGTCAGTCGTGTGGCTCAACCTCTAAAGGGATGGTACAGTATAAGAAAATTATGAAATGAGGAAGAAAGCAGAAAGGGAGGCACTATTTTCACCCTTATATGAGTGTAAATATATATTAATTTTACTAAGTATAAAATTCTATGCTTGCATTTACAGAGAGGTAATTAAAGATCTACACTTCAAAAATCAGTTCTGAGATAAGAGCTTATTTTTGTGTAGAAGGCCCAGACTTTTGTTTTAAAATGTGGCCAAGAAACACAATTACCCCTCTGTTGATTTCTGCTGCAATCAGCAAAGGATGCAGGATTAATTAGGCTGGAAATCAAGCACAAAAGGAATCCTCATACTCTAATAATGTTTTGGGCACTCAACAGGGATTAGAGAGATATGGGTTCAGTGTCTGATGTTGTATAGTATTTGTATTCCTGTCTGAGTACTCGTACTACTAGGCTGCTGCATAAGGTGGAGGGGAGGAGAGGTGGGGGCAGAAGCCACCTATACTAACGTCAATTTATTTTAAAATGAAATTATTCTGTGGATGTCTCGTTCCTCTGCTGAAAGAATATATAAGAAATCAGGCCTTTTATATGCACAGGACCAGAATTTATAAATCTGACAATCAGTGAATTTAGCAGGATGTTGAAAGGAAGCAGTAATTTTCTTTTATTACAACTTTGTTGTCAGGCACCTCAGTCCTGCTTCTGTTCTGATTTAGGTATCTAAGTCCTTTATTGGGCTTTAAAAAAAAAATTGTTCCAAATTAGTCAAGTGGTAGCAATTAAGTTTTTGACCAATTCATTTTGAAGACTGTGTTCATTGAAGCATTGATCAAATACTGTATCACATAAAAAGCAACAGAATCTTTCAGGCAATGAACATTAAAAGGAAAAAAATTACTTTCACTTTTAGCTGCTTTAGGAATCAACTGTTGAATAATTTCTTTCAGAGGCCTGGAAGAAAGTAAGAAGGAGGTTTTAGGCTTTGCATTTGTTACACACTATGGGTTGAATTCCTTCTTTATACTCTAAATCAGGTGTAAATCAGGAGCTGTTCCAATGAAATCAATACTTACACAACTGTAAAATTGGTTAGTGATCACAGGCTGGCTGAGCATACCTATGGCATTAATCAGTTTTAAATATCTGGTCCCTAAGTACCTAATTTCTAGGAAACAGCACAATGTGACATTACAAGGATCCTATTTAGAGACACACACTCTGCAGATCAAAGCAGGAACTACTGGAAATGCTTTCTGAAAGTATGTGTAACTATAAAATGTTTTGAGTGGCTGCCAGTATTTTGTAATCAGTGTTGTAAAGTTTTGTGATACTCTTGATGTCTGCAGATGTTATGTGGCCCGTGGCACAGAGCTGATGTTCTGAATTACCAATTATATACCTAATAGAGCCTTGAGAGCTAAGTCCTGCCCACCTTTGGGTACTAGGGCAGTCTTTAAATGCTAGCAAAGGACTGATGCTATAAATAAGACTCAGTCTCCATAGTGATAGGCAGTTCAGTGCTCAGCTTTCAACACTTTAAAAAGGTAATTACTGTCTTTTTTTCTTTATATTTTTCTATTCTTAGTTTATAACAACAGTAATAACCTCCTGAGTTGGGCATTTCCTGGCAATTAATGACTGACAGTGTTAAGAAGACTTGGCTTTACCTCAAGCCCTCAAATCCTCCAGCCGGTCATTAACTGCCAGGAAATGCCCTTCCCCATAGTCATTATTGCTTAATTATGTAAACCTGGATTAGAAATTTAATTAGACGACTTTAACATTCTCTTATTCTCTCCCCTCTCCTCTTTCTTCTCCTGTGTCCCAAACATCAGTATTTGTCACAGCTGTTAGGTAGCATGGCTGATGTTTACTTCAAAATATTGCCAGTATAGTAAATGCCACACAGAGTCTCTGTGAAATGAGACTGAGTCCCTGTTTAGCCCTTGATGGACAGAACTTACTTCATACCTACTTGTACACAATATATTACATAACAACCTCCAAGTCCTATGTGGTACCACTTTTAGATGGCAACCAAGGAGAGTTCCCTTTGGGAACTAGATAACTCTCCAGTCTGATGTGTAAAGGAAAGCTTGTGATGGAGGGCTCTGAATCTCTACCTTAGCTTCCTAACTTCCACTGGACCTCCTTGAAACAAGAGTATTCCAGGTATCACTACATTTTGTCCCATTTCCTGAAAAGACCAAGCCCATAACTGCTGCAGGCAAACGCTTTACACAATCAGTGTCTCTGGACCATTTCTAAGCAGACTCCCCTTGAAGCTGCTTTCACAGATTTGTTTTCTTTATCTGGACATGGGGCCAAGGTTTTTCTAAATAATGGCTAGTGCAGCATCCAGAGAAAGGTGCCAAATAAAGTTGTTTCTCCTTTTTTAGCATGCCATTTTGGCTTTATTCATTGTTCTTAAAGATCTCTTGCATAGCACAGTTACTGTAATACTGAGCCTGTCACGCTATGGTCTGAGAAGGCATTACAGTAGCCTCTGAGCCACTGAATCTATGTGAATACTGACAGCACATTAACATCACCACCATCAGTGCTTTATCAGTACAATAATAAAATCACCTATCTATGCTGTGTCCCAGAATCTTCATTTGGTCTCTAGACAAAAATAACAACTAATGTTTACCATTCCTTTATACTTGAATGAACTAGTCATCAACTCCTAGAATTCACACTTATGAGATTCTGAGATATTTGCTAAATTATTAATTTGCTCTGACTCTGTGCAGGATGTATGGCACCATTTAATGACTTAGTGTCTCTGACACTCCATACAACTATAACCTCACATACTTCATAAAGTGCTCCAGTGTTAATTGTTTTAATATACAAAGGGCATATAATTTGGATCAAAGGGCACTTTCTGTGAAGTCTTATGCATTGTAGCATTGGTACAAAATATAACTTCTTGACATATAGGTCATATTCTTATAAACAGAGAAGCAGCAGTGGTGTGGACATGAAAAGTAATTATTATATTACTGAATCATCTCTTTAACTTGAAGTCCTTTTAAAAAAGCACACTATGCCTGACTGAAGCCTCCATCAATCCCCAATAAAAACAAGAAGACAAGTGTCTTTTGAAAAGTCTTTAGTTTTCAGCATTCCATTCATTTCTGCTGTGTGTATTAAAAGAAATCAAACCAAAATCTCCACACAAAAGAGAAGCTCATAAAACCAGCGCAAAATAATACTCCATTTTAAAACCTTTCCTCTTTTTTAAGAGTTTGTAGTTTTCTAGAAAAATCCATTGAATTCTATATCCATTAGAAAGGTAAACTATGGACGGTAGAGCTGAAATATTTACATATGACTTTGAGCCATAACAGTATATTTCTTTTTCTGTAACATACAATACTAACTGAAGCATGTGTATTTGTATCAGGTAACTTTTTTTTGTGGTAATTAACTAAATAAGTTAAGAGGAGTTGTGGAGTCTCCTTTGGAGGTCTTCTTGGACATGTTCCTATGTGACCTAGTCTAGGCTGACCTGCTTCTGCAGGGGGGTTGGTCTAGATGATCTCTAAAGGTCCCTTCCAACCCTACCATTCTATGATTCTACGATTCTGAGGCTAGCCTATTATGCAGGTGGAGGTAGGCAAGGTAGCGGATTTCCACCTGTCTTTCAAAGGCCTACTAAAAGAGAAAAAGGTAGCATAGAGTGGACTTCCAGACCTTTACTCACATGCTAGTGCAAAAAATGGGTCAGGTATATGAGCTGAACACTTGCTGTTTGTGGTGGTCTTGTTTTTCTTTTTCTTTTCTGCACTCTAATCCTGTTCTGTGTACCTGCTCTGCACAGATCTAAGGCTGTGCCCAAGACGAACCTCTTTCATTTCCATAGCATTGCAAGTGCACAAAGCCAGGGTCTCCCTCTCACCTACTTCTGGGAAAGTAATACAGAAAAATGGATTTATGGCAGCTTTTAAGGAATTTACTATGACCACAGTGAATTGATTCAGTATATATTATGAAGTTAAAACACATGACAGAAATAAAGAAGCATTCCCCGTTTTCCTAAGATAGCATGAACCAGAGGATGGAACTAAAATATGGTGTATGACAGACTCTTATTTACATCTTGGTGCTTCTGCTGATCCAAGACTCCAGTTTTGTGCCTCAGTTTCCCAGATATAATTACACTTTCTTCTTGTGCAACGGTAATGTTGACAAAACATTTAACAAAAAGCCATTAAATAAACGTTTGGATATATCACGTTGAGTCTTCAAAGGAGTCAGTCCAATCTTTAACATGCTATGGATAGTCAGTGATTTTGATGCTTCACATCAAGGATTTGAGTTTAATTGCAGAAATCTTATCAACTCAGTGGAGGGAATGAGAAAGCAGAAAAAAAATCCACTTGGTTTGTACACTGGAAGAGGTAGATCCTGCTCTTTTGAGGAGCTTCATAATGTACAACAGCTGAAGACCTGACACTTCAGAAATACAAGTTTAAAAAAATCTAGCTGTTAACTTCATTGCAGTGTGTATTTTGCAATTTGATAGTTTGCTAAAGCACCGAATAAAGATTTGAACTAACACGTCCTCATATTTGCCTTCTATATACTTTATCATAGTTCTAAAAGAAACATAAAGCCATGTACTTTAAATAATATGTTGTGTGAAGGCCAAGTGGCTAAACAGAAGGCGACTTAACAGTAAATATTAACAGGTCATTGCCTAGCATATCAGAGTAGACAAATTCAATTGCTAAGTCTAACAAATAAGTCTATCTTGCTACTTCAGAATACAGAGTGAGTAGTAAAGGTTAGGGAACAAAAAAAAAAATATATTACAGAAAATGAAGATTTCTTGGTGAATTAAATTTATGGAAAAAAAGTAACAAATATTTAGAAGTAGTTTTGTTTTCCGTGGTGAAAGACTGCTTTCTTCTTTTTCTCCTAGGATAGGTTTTGAGCTCAATGAGAGCAAAGAACTGTTGATTTAGCAAGAATTACAAGACTGATCCTCACATTATACAACAGAATTTATCCACCTCAGGAATCACATCAGACTTTCTTTTTGTGAGACTCACTCATGAATCAAAAGGCTATTAACTGCTGTAATTTATATAATCTTCTGCCTCTCTTGTGTGGCAAAAAAAAAATACATTCAGCTAAGACTGTTTAAACATTTCTTTGCACAGAGAAGTATTGTCAGCATAGCTTACATTGCTTTAGTTGAGTTGATATTGCTCCAATTAAGTGCACTCATGCTGTTGTGTCGATTTCCACACAGCATTATACTATAATCTCTTCATTGCAGACAAGGTGTCTGAGCCTTGCTGGCATTGTTTGGAGTTCATTGTGTTGTGGATAGTTTTTACAATATACTGTGGGATACTTCTTGTCATCTGAAGGAGCAGTGCTTGCCCTAGCTACTCGCTAATCTAAATTCACTTGGAATGTTATTCTGCTTCCAAGCTGTTCCTCACTTGCATGATTGAAACAGAGAAGAACACAATAGTTGTCCTTGATCTAACAGGAAAACAAGTTGCTTCATCAGAAGGCTGCAGTGTTCTTGTATAGCCTGTTTTCTCAATCAGTCTTTAGATTCTGATTGTTTTGGGGAGAAGATTTACAGCTGGATAAAATGAAGTAATCCATGATGTGAGGCTGTCTTCATGTTGTAATTTCACTGAAGAAACACAGAGGAGTTTTCCTGTACAAAGCCCCTAGTAGACTTTAAGGGGTAGTGCTGTCACATTTCAAATTTCTGTGCAGCCTTCATTTCTTTGAAGTTCGTTGTCCTACACTGACAGGTCCAGATGCAGCTGTAATGTATGTGCAGAAGCTCCAAAGTCAAGTTTCATAGCTTCTACATCAAGCAACTCAGAGTACATGTTCCCATATGTGGAGATAACTAGGGAGCAATGATGGACCTGGGACAGCTTCTGAGAAGAAAATTTGAAAAATATTTTATAGAGTCCTATATTTGGTGTGAGTTAAGTAACACTTTGATATTTTTTTTTTCTTTGCTATTATTTTCAACAGCTAAGAGTGGAAATATTTCAGTAGCAGTTTCCATGTGTTTCATGAAACCTTACGTAGCTTTAGGGGTTTATTTGAAAACACATCTAATTCTTACAAAGCAGGTAACTGAGACATGGACTTTACAGTTTAAGCATCACCTTAAACGGCCACAAAAGGTTGGGGAATAATATTGACTTCTGTGACTGAAATAAAATAAAGTTTCCTATTTGTTTCCTTTCCATGTGAAGGACATTTTCTGTAAAATGTGAGTCATGTAGATAATGAATGGTACTTTGCATGAGGCCCACGCAGAGGACCTAAGCTTGGTGTGAAGGAGCAACATGGGCTATATGATCTGAAAGCAGTCAGTGAGGGATACAAGTAATATTATGAACGGTGAAGGAGCAAGAATAAGCCAGCTGATTAAACTGATAGGAACCAAACAGTGCTGTGGAGCCTTTGATGAGTGTCAGAGGTCATCTCCATACAGTTCTCCAAGTCCCCAGGACACACAAACTTGCTGACCCAGTCACTAGATCAGACAAGAGTGTTGAGACTTCATCAGCAAACAACCTAACAGATTTAGATAACTGATAGACTACTAAGCAAACGCTGTAAAAAAAACAAGTGAAGGAGAAGCAGTTTGTCAAGAATGAAAAGCTGGGGTGAAGGAGGAAAGAAATTGTTCAGAAATTGTCTACTTCTGTGCCATTCTGTGTTTAGGAACTCACAGTAAACACTGTTGACATAAAGATACCAAAACTCCTGCAAATTGGTGAAGTCTGTATTCATGTTAATTCTTCATCAGCTAAAGAATTTATGGAATTTCAGGTATTTCTTTAGCTGTCTGTGGGGTTTCACTATTTACATACCATTTTAAAATGAATGAGGTATCAACCTAAAAATATAGTCAGTTGCACTGTAGGAATTCTCCCACCCTTTTATCCTTACTTGGTAGATCTGATTTACTTAGCATTTCGCAGCATGATGCAAAAGAGACAAAGTCTACCTTGAAGCAGATGTTATGCAGAAATACTATCTCAGACTGCTAAAGCAGTATATTTGTAATAGTATAGCACTGTGCCAGCCTACTAAGCTCCATTTGTCAGAATGGTTAGCTATTTTGAACCCAAAATACCACTGATGTGGCTGCACTGTGTTTTGGTACTGCACTTATGCATACCATAAACACTCTTTGAGACTTTATTAACCTCAGCATCTGTGCCTTCTGATGTGCTTGTGCAACAGATAATGAAATGTTCACCCATTTGGGATGGTTTTGGTATGACCATGATAACAAATATATATGATCTCAAAAGCTCAGTATAGTAAAAAACTGATAGAAAAACAATGACAGCTTCTTATTTGTGTTTCAGGATCCATCTGATATTTTTTACTGAGATTAACTGTGTATATATAAAGGTGTCAAGAGGCATGTGAGACATCCTAGGATACTTGAGACATTCACATGAAGCTGGCAAATATAACACGGAAGCTGTGTGAAATCCATATCCTTCTGGAAGGATGACTGAAGACCAGAAGAGATGCCGTGTTTCATCTCGGATGGTATGAGGAGCCCATTTTGGGTAACCCATTCACTGGGGCAAGAAGAAGGTCTATATGTTCTCTTCAGCATTGTATTGCCAGCACAACTGAGAGCAAGAGATCCACTCAGGTGGCATGAGCTACCTTTCTCTCCCCTGTGAGCTGACATGCTACAAACCAGATGTGAGCTGGAAGATATTTAGACAGGTTTGGGTCTTGCTGAAAGGTAACAATGTTGAGAAGCAGGCCTTATTTGCTTGGGCACAGTACTGAGCTAACACATCTAAATGGCTTCCAGAGTACAGCTGGCTCACTGGCGAGTCTAGCTGGCAATTGTTTGCATATGGCATGTGGTCGTACCCTAAAAGGAAAACATCATAACAGGCTCTCCTCCACCGTGTACATTGCCATCAAAATCCTTCCCTGAATTCACAGGGCAGATTGTTACAGTGAGTGAGTCAGAAGGAACTTTAGTTGCAAAAACTCAACTGATGCTCATAAGGGTCAGTAGCAAGAAAGCGGAAATCCTGATGTATAAACTGAGAATGGCTAAAACAGGCATGTGGAAAGAAAATGAACAGGATCTTTTTTACATTTGCTCTTTATAGTGTAAGGCACCATGCAAGAGGAAAATTTGAAAAGTGTTATAAGTGAAATTAAATTGTACTGATGATATACAGAAGTCACCCTGCACAGTCCTTCCATTCACCAACACAGATAAAGTAATTTTTCAGAAGCGTATGTGGTGTGTTTAGTTAAACAAATTTCCTTAGAGACATGATTGACTATTTTTAAGCTGAACACTCCCAGTAACAATTACCTGCATTCTCAGTGTCCATGAGCCTCAATAAACAGCCCATGGATTTATGTCTTAGTGAGAACCAACCTATTAGTTTCAGCCATAAATCTCATGTGCCTTGTGTGCAAAGTGATTTTTAATAAAAATCATATAAGGAGCCAGACTTGCTAGGCAGGGTTTCACATGGCTGCCAACATTTGAAAACAATTAATAGAGACCTTTTGGGGGAGGGTAAGTAGAACCATGTCTTTAGCTCCTGTTGAAATACAGTGGACTCAGTGAACTTGCCTGAAGGACAAAATAAAGAGGGTTTTTTTCTATTAAAAAAAATAAAAAGAAGTGGAGGCCATTGCTTCTAAATAAGGACAGATGGAATGGAAAGGGTCATTCCTTTGAGTTTGCAATCTCATCTTCTCCAACACCCTGCTGCCAGGGAAATGACAATAAGTATCTTAAAATTAAGCAGTAAAATAAAATAAATATACATCGTCGCTCCCTGGTCTGAAAATTGATTCTGGCCCCTAACGAAAAGAAGTAGCATTTGTGTTCAGTTTCAAAACTTTCACCTTTGATGCTCCTTGTCTGTGGGTACAGGACATGTCACGATGAACAGAGTCCAAAAGACAAAGCTAAGAGTCAATGCTCATTTTTATTTTGATGGTCACATTAGTTTTATAAGCAAATAGTTCAGGCATAGAAAAATAAATACGAAAAATTCAAAGGCAAAAGGTTATATCCTGAGCTTCAGATGCTTTGTACTATCTACCCTCAGTGCTGAGGGTAGAAAGGTTGTTCTAAAGAGGAGGCCAGGGATTTCAGTAACACACAAGGAGTCTCCCGAGGTTGTGGTGTTGTGTCTGTCCCATTCATACAGGACTAGTTCAGCTGGTGTAAATTAACCTAGCTCACAGGCTATAATATATTGCTAAAATATACTGAGGAATGAATGTCTTATCACCAGGCTGGTAAAGGACTTCAGCATTGAAAGGTACCGTTTATACCACGTTTAACCAAATACAGCTGAGTGCAGCCCCACTTCATGTCTAAGACCAATAAATATGCAGGCTTGGTGCAGGTAGGGAACTCTGTTGGTGATAAGAGGGTAGCTACACTCTACCTGACTGCTCTTAAGAAACACGACATGTGTTCTGAGTTACTAAAATGTTATGTACCAGTACTATGTATGCTATGTATGCTGTGTTGCTACTCACATGTTTAAATCCAGGTTGGGATGGTTAAAGTGAAATTAATATTGTAATTGCAGACGGAGTCAATCTCTTTCCTGTGGAAGTTCTTGATGGAAGAAAGTGATTTGCTCTGGTTTTATTGCCAGTTTTCTTAAGTAGTCAAGGTGTGGGTCCCCTTTTTCCCTACTGTGCATATTTACATATTACACTGAAAATACTGAAGCTCAAGTAAGTGGTTCAGAAATAAAACCATTAAACCTAAAACGCAATGTCCAAACTTGAAGAGCTAAGTTCAGCTAGTATGTCTCTGGGGCTATTGGTATCGTTAGTCAAAAAGGGCCCTGAGTTTAGATAGTCCCCCTCAGAACACAGGAAAAAGGACCAAGCTGTTTTCCTCTCCAGCTAATTCTTCTGCCATGCTTTCCCATTCTTTCAGGAGTGCGACAGGGTATTTTTTGGACTTTAATATTTTTCAAATAGTTACAATCCAAATGTCTTCACATCTTAGTGTATAATCATATAATCATTTGGGGGTTAATTTGACAGATACAGAAAACCTGTGCTCCTCCTTGGTGAAGGAGTACTAAATTATAGTTTCTGCCTTCAGATAAGGGTACACCGAGCTGATTTGAGTTACTGTGAGCCAGGTATATGCAATTAAGCTCAGAATGAGTGGCAGTGTTGCTTATTGGCAGACATGAGGAAAATGGTGGGAGCAGGATGGTCGGGAGCAGAAAGAAAGTTTGAAAAACAGAGTTGAGAGTTTAATCCAATTTGTGCCCTGGTGCAGGGTTTAATTAGTATTGTAACATATCTTCTAAGACTGTTAAAAAGTGATCAAAAGACCAGGAGATGTTTTTCCATCTACTTTTGTGGTCTTTTGGACTTGGCAGTCTTTTGCTATCTTGCAGTAAATGCTCTGGTATAAGCTGCAGTTTCAACCTTCCTTTTCTTGCCTCTGGAGATCCTATGGAGACTGCTCAAATTACCCAAGAGGGTTGTGATAGTGTATTGTTTTCTTGGACTTTGTGTAATTACACACAGGTAATCCTGGTTTATTTCTGTTATCCCTTAATTGAGCTGTAAGTTTTCTTGGTTTTTTTTAAGCTTAAAAAATGCCACAGGCTTTTTAAGGACTCTAAATTAAAATGCAGCAAACTGAAAAAGAACCCTCCTCTGTTAATGCTATTGACCGATAATCTGCCAAATTTGATTGTAAAAGAAGTGTGGTTATTTTAATTACAAAATCCCAAAGAGATCCTTCAAAACAACTATATGGATTTTATTTAATTTTAAAAAGAATTTTCAACTGCCCTGGAGTGCTGAGTCTCTATTTTCTCACTCTGAGTCTGA
Source organism: Urocolius indicus (assembly GCA_013401255.1). Classification (NCBI taxonomy): domain Eukaryota; kingdom Metazoa; phylum Chordata; class Aves; order Coliiformes; family Coliidae; genus Urocolius; species Urocolius indicus. Next base: position 89,469 of record WBNH01001949.1, read on the forward strand.
GGTCTGCTTTTATAACTAAAGTATCAAAACCTTAAAACAGAGGTTCATACCAGAAATCCTGACAGATCTTTAGCTGCTTGGGTGGGCGCAGCTCTAGCAATTGCATCTTTAAAAGTCTTATTCACTCCATCACTACTGTAACAGTGGCACCTGTTAGCAGTGCTGCTGCACTCTCTCACTGTTTCCATTGTAAACCTCTCTTTTCATGAGTTCATTTCTTGGCTAATAAAAGTTTCCTCAGAGTCGAAACTTGGCCCAAAGAGACTTTGCCTGGGAACAATTATTATTAATATTTCTTTAATATAAATTTCCTTTTAAAAATCATTCTGTTATTTTTAAATTAAAAGAGAGAGCGAGGTTTACAGGGTTCAGATGCCTACTCAGTTGCATGTATGACCAGGTCTGTTGGCTCTATTTAAAGCTAGATGGCAGATAGAAATTAGGAGAGCTGATTGTCCTGTGGGTGACATGGCACAAAACAAAACGAATTGCTGTCAATGGAAGAAAGGGGTGATGACAAACTGCACATGAGGCCTGTTGGTCTTGTCTACTTGGATGACACCAACTCCTGGCAAAGGTGCAGAACCTTAAGGAAAGGTTTTTAGAAATGAGTATACCTAGGAATTTAAGGTCAAGTGAAGGAAGAGCACAACAGTAAGTTATCCCTCTCAGAACCAAGTTGTGCACAAAGTTGCTAGAGGAGAGTAACTTAAAGCAGCTTGAAGAGTGTAATCTTTGCATGTGGTGCTCACCAGGTGCACTTATGCTTTCACTGAATGGGTGAGATCAAGTGGGGTTGAGGCCAACGTGTGTCCTGCCTTCTTATCACATACTCTTCTGGTTTTGCTGATCTGTTTTTCCCTGCTGTTCCCACATACCCTTATCAGACACTGATTTTCCAGCAGCTCTCTTCTCCCGCCAGAGCACTGGCTTCCTCTCCTCCCACTGTGGCCCAGCTCTGGGTGAGGGCAGCCTGGTTCCCTGTTCCTGCCGGTGACAAGGCCACTGTCTCCAGCATTTCTTAGACTCCCATTAAAAGGAGTTGTTCTCCCTTCCCCTTTCCAAAAAGCTGGGCAGGAGGAGATTGTCATATTCAATTGGTGACAGAAGTGTGCATTTGGGAAAACAGTATCTCCTCACTTTCTCCCAATTAATTCTGAGCTAGAGAATATACATGGTGCCAAAATGTTTTGTAATATTGACAGGAAGAGATATGTACATAAGCTTCCTAGAAATCCACCAAGGCAGGGTCTCCACCAAGGAATTTTGGACAAACGTACTTTGCTGAAATAGAAAATTATCTCAGTTTGAACTGAGGTACACAAAGAAAATCTCTAACTTTGCCTTGTGTACAGGATTTGGGTAGTAAACAAGACTTGTGAGGTTGTGGGTACGTTTTATCCTCTGAAAAGCACAAGCTTTTTTTTTTTTTTAATTGAAAAGAAACCAAGTATCAAGTGACTGGCTATCAAAGCAGCAGTCTTGCACTGTGGCAGCAGTGGATGTGACCATTTTCTATATAGGATTTCAGTCTGTACATTTACTGGTACCTAGCTGCTGAGCATGCCTTCAGTCTTCTCTGACACAGACACATCTTCAGGCACTCCCTGACTGCTGGGCAGCAACAGAGGTGAACATTCAGTTGCTCAGGTAGTACACATATAGCAGCTTGTACACATATAGCACACACACTATGTCCACACACTAGGTACCTCCACTGGGAGCACACGCAGATGCTGGTCACCCAGTCTGTCAGTTAGGCATCCTAACCACTGATTAGAGATCTGCTCTCAATTCTCTCTGTTATTGGTTTATATCACGTAGAGTATGCAGGGCTCAACTGCGCAGTTGAGAGGTGGAGTACTGATTTCAGAGCACTGCCAGACCTCATTAAGGGTGGATATTTGAAACAAGGTTTCAGACTCAAAGCACAAATTATCTCTCCCTGCCTGACTGGAGTTACCATACTTGTTTAAGAGAGAGAGGGTGAATAATTCTCTTGCAAGGCAAGGAGGATGCTTTTATAGGGACTAGGATACCTAGTCTCAGACGTCAGGTTAAGTTCATACTCTAATGCAGTGTAGCACCCTTGGCTGCAGTATCATAGAATGGTAGGGATTGGAAGGAGCCTTTAGAAATCATCTAGTCCAGCCCCAACGCAGAAGCAGGTTCCTCTAGATCAGGTCACGCAGGAACGTGTCCAGGCGGGTTTTGAAGACCTCCAGAGAAGGAGACTACACTCTCCCTGGGCAGCCTGTGCTGGGGCTCCCTCACCTGAACAGTAAAATACTTTATCCTTACATTTAAATGGAACTTTTCGTGTTCCAATTTCATCCCATTACTCCTTGCTTTGTCACTAGATACAGTAGAAAAAAGAGATGCCCCAACCTCCTGAAATTCACCATTTAGATATTTTTAAATATTAATGAGATCCCTCCCCTCAGTCTCCTCTTCTTTAGGCTAAACAGCCCCAGTTCCTGCAGCCTTTCCTCATAAGGCAGATGCTCCAGTCCCTTGATCATCTTGGTTTCCCTGCGCTGCACTCTCCCAGAAGTTTGCTCTCTGTCTTGAGTTTGGGAGCCCAAAACTGGACACAGTACTGCAGATGAGGCCTCACCAGGATCCTGTGCATTTGGGCAGGGAGATGTCTTAGAGCATGCAAGAACTGTATTTCCCGCACATCCAAGCTATATACCTATAGCATCCCAACTTTCCCCTCAGTGGTGGTATGAAATTCAGTAATCATGCCTTTGCTTTTCTTGCTCACCCCTGAGTTGCTGCATGTTTAGAGCAGACATTTAACAAAGAAGGAAATCCAGTTTTCCCATTTTCATCTTGGCAAAGAAGAAGGTAGGTGCCATCTGAATTTTTCAACCCATCTTGTTTCTCGTTCTCCCTCTCATTCCCTGTTTATTGTAAACTGAAAAAAAGAATACAAACAAACCCTGCTCCAGAAGTCTGGCCTCAGCTCTGATGTATCCTCTGAAACAAGCTGCTTTTCTGCCTTGATTTCCTCATTACTAAAAAGAAGACAAATTGTAGTCTATATTCAGAGGAATTCGCTGATTTTTGCTAGCTAATGTCCTCATCCTAAAGTATATAAAATGTAAGTCATGTATTAAAGTTTCCTGAAAGGAAAAGGGCTAAATCCTACAATGCTACCTGGAAGAAGAATCAATACTTTAGAAAATCTTTACCAAATGAGGTCCCCTTCCTCATACCCTGACACCTCCGTTCCAGCATTACGAACACGGCCTTTCTCAGATATGCTTCTGATTTACTGTTTAGTCTGTGGAAGAAGAGGATTCAGGTCCAGAGACTTGGATTATGCTTTTTTTTAACCACCAACAATTAGATGTTATGCAGTTAACTAACAACAGGGTGGAAAAAAACCAAGAGGAATTGTAAATATATCCTAATAATTGTATTGCAGCATAGGATTTATAATTACTAAATGTGTGATAACTGCTTCCTAAATGCCCATGCTCTTTAAACAATCTAATTTATAATTTAAAGAGCTGACAACTCTTAAAGTGTTTTATTTTATCTTGTCTGAAATAATTGAAGAGTAAGTTATTGAAAACCTTTATTTTTCATTAGACTTAAATTCAGCTACAATTAATGTGCCCAATTTGATTATAAACTGCACAAATTAAACAATAAAGAGCTGTCTAATGAGAAATTAATTATGAGGAACAGAAGAGGAGCTGGGCTGGATAAAAGCAATAAGTTATGGCCTATGGCAGGATGTGTCAGGTTTTAAAGGAGACAAAGGGCTTTTTCCTCAATGTGTGCCAGTGCTGATAGGGCTCATCACAGATCAGTAGATCCAGAAGCCATAACAGCACGGTAATTGAAACTGCCAAAATCAATAGTGCTGACAACCTTAATTAAATTAAATATGTCTCTGATGAGCTCAAACAGCATGGCAGCGGACCACTTGACCCTTTCTCGGAGCCCCGCTGGATGGAGTGCAGCATGCAGCATGATGGATTTCACCCCTGAGGACCGCTGGAGCCCTCGCGCTACTGTAGAAAATTGCTCCAAGAGTGATGGTCTCCCCGGCACAACTGGAGCTTTGACTCCAAAGTGCAGCCCAGCGTCCGTCACCTGCTCTGGCTTTTGCTTTGCCTGGAAAGCCGGGGGGCTGCTTTGCTGAAAGTGGTGTGGGGAACTTTGTCGTTGCGTCAGCTTTCTGCCCTCCTCTCAGCAAAAATAACAGTTTTGTTTGCTAAACAGGCAAACAACTTCCATCACAGCTGCCTGACTGAGAGACAGTTCTGACTCTGTACTACAAGCAGTGTAGCCAGGGGATACATTGGAATTGTGTCTCGCTCGGGCTGAGTCTTTAGTTTTGTCATTTTAAAATAAGAAGGGATCAGACTGAGACATCCTAAAATCATCTGAAAGATAGTCATGGGATTATATGATGGAAAAAATGACCTGTAAATGGCAGGAGACAAAGAAAAAATCTTGTTGCTTAAACCACAGGGCTAAAATCTCAGTTGAGCTGTGCAGTCAGCAGTTGCTTTTCTCACTAGGAAATTGCAGGAGTAATTTTTTTTTGCAGAATTCTGTTCTCTTGACCATGTAGTGCTGACTTCCTAAACAACATGAAATAATTGTACCTCTAAGTTTTCAAAATGTTTATGTCAGCATTAACAAACTGTTCCTTCATTATAAGCCTGTCAAAGATCAGAGGCTTAGATTATTGAAGCAGATTCCTTTCAAATGCTGAAGTTGTTGCTGTGACAACTGGGGGAGAGAAGAGATTGTCAGAGGTAGACAAACTGTGGGTTTTCCATACCAAAAGGGTTTAAATAATCCACCTCCCTGTTTAGAAAAATACCTCTATCACAGTAAATACCCTCCAGTTAAACACAGAGGTCTCAGAAAAGTAAAACATAACCTTGCATCTGAAAATTGTGGGTTTAAGTCATGCTGTTGAGCTCCATATATATAAATTAGGCTAATCTTAAATAAATGGGATCTGCATACTACAATTCTGTTCCATGTATAACACTTTACAAAAGACATCCATTCAATATATTTTGGAGTACTCCTCTTAGGAGCTTGGGTAGAAATTTATGATAGTGGAAAAATTATACAAAAGATGATGTGGTTGAATCACGAGCAGGCCCTTCCTCGCAGTGCAGTTTATGGCATTGCTAATTTAAATGTGGTTCTGCGTCAGCCACACTGTTTTATTGCAGCCTCTGATCCAGCCTCAAAAACTTTGTAATCCACTGGACATAAAAAGGCAGTTTGCAGGGAGTAGGAACAGAGGTTGTGTTTGGATTTTGGAAATGTCTCAACTCAACTTTTATATTTTTCCTTTTCCTTTTTTCCCTTCTTCATTCCCCTTCCACTTATCCCATTCTCCCATCCATTCCACCTCCCCTTCTCCTTCCTTTCCCCTTTTTTTCCCTTGAATGAATGTAAAAATAACCTTTTTATGCTCAAAGTGCTATGCATTGTTTTCATTATTATTAGTGGAGAGTTATAACACTATTATAACACTGTCAAATAGGTGCCAAACTACCCATAAAAATCTGTAGAGGCTGGTGTCATCTCTGCCTTTGAAAACTACCTGCCCTTTAGTGATAGCATCAAATAGAAACAAATTATTAGTAAAATAATATTAGTAAAAAAACATTAGTTACAGCCTCAGCAGTAACTAATGCTTTTATCCTCACTTCTTCTCAATGTCAGGATGAAGATGTTCAGATGCCTTTTTACTTGTGATAGTGCACTTAATATTACTGAGTTAGGGGTCCAGAGCCAAAGGGACTTCTTGGTGGGTGAAATGAAGCAGAAATTTCTGATATACAGTGAGAGAGTTGTGACTGCAGCTCTTGAACAGCAGAGTGGAAAACAAATTACTTTCAATGGTCTTATAGCCAAAGGGGCTGCTCACCCTCATTAGACAGAGAGCATTAGGCCCAAAATCCATTGAAGCACAGCTCCTGCTCAGGTATCTCCTTCACCCTCTGTGGATGTGCTGGCTTTTTGGTACATACTGCTAGCCTCACCCGATACCTTTAGGACTCTCATTGTTTTTTGCTTTCTTCTCATTTAACTTCAAACACTCCTGTGCCCCAGTAGATGTTTTCACCCCACTGTGCTGTGTGGTGGATATAAGGTAGCTGATCCCTTTGATGCAGAGGCTGGTGGCAGGATGTGTTTAGGCAGTGGAGAGAGAGGAAGCCAGCACACATTCTCATCTTCCCAGCATTACGGGTGCTAGAAGATGGGAGAGTTTCACAGTCTGAAAAACAATTTACTGGGCCTGGACATGGAATACATTGCTTTTGTCACACTAGCATAACGTAGGAGGGCAAGGAGCTGAACTTGCCAGCAGCTTTTACCCTAGTCCCTCTGCAAGGAAACAGGTTCTCTGAGGCTAGGTGGAAAGAGTTGAAGGACTGTGTTCTGCACCTCAACACGATGCTGAATCCCTTCATCACTGAGACAATTCAGCCTCTGCTTCCCTTCCCCAGTCCTTTGGACATGATGAGAGTATTTGAAGTGAGGAGAGGAGGCTGACATATTTCTGGAAGGACTCATAAAGTTAGCAAAAGTCTTAGTGCTCAGAAGGGAGAACAGTGTCAATTTTGCATTTTTCTAGAAGACCTGAGTTGAAAAAAACATGAATTTAAAAGCTTCAATCCTTGAAGTTTTGTTCTTTTAGTTTCTCTTGACCAGTACATCTGTATTAAGACAAACGTTCAAAGCTCAGTCTTGCTGAGAAAACTGTTTAGAATAAGTGATTCTTGATCTGCTTATTCAAGATAGAGATACACTTTGGAGCCAAACTTTTCTGAACGTTGTGTTATTTTTGGCCAGTCGTACTATATCTCCCTAATCTTAAAGAACCCAAAGTATTTACTTGTTGCCAACTAAATGCTTTATGTTTAGGAGGGATCTGATTAGCTACAGACACCTTCCTCATTCAGGTTTCAACCCTCCATTCTGTCCTGCGGTGTCTGACCTCCAACTGACCACAGAGGGTGGCCTTTGACACCAAGATTGGAATATATAACCCCCTAATTGAAAGCAAAAAAGTAGAGCAGTGAAAAGGTTTTGAATTGAATCTCCATTTGCATATGCTACTAATAATTTGGCCTTTCTTTCTTGTATTGTTCTCTGTACTCTGAAGCTTCTGATTAATCTCAAGTGATGTGTCTGAGCTAGTCTTGTGTCACCAGCCTTTGCAGTACGGAAGAAAACTCAGATAGCAAGACAGATAGCTTGGAAGGAGCAATTTGTATAAGGAGGAGAGCTGCATTGATCATGTCATAGTCTTACTACCAGTAACAAGGACGCTTCAGCTCTAGGTAGAAAAGGCTCATTTTCACAAAAGAGCCTTAGCTTGAATAGCTGTAGAGAGTAAAAGGCATGCGAAGTAATTTCCAAGAGGTACAGTTTCTAGAAAAAAAAAAAAAAAAGATTAAAAAAATCTCTGCAAGAGTGCATGGAAAAATCAACATAGCACATGTGGTGATGGGTTTTGTGGGTGGTTAAGAGGACCATTGATCCAGGTCATGGCACTAAGGTGTGTGCAGGTGTATCACTGCACATCCCCTTTCATAAATATCCTGGTTGCAATTGGCGTTCCCAAAGTCAGTTCATCCTTCCCAAAACTCTACTCTGCCTTGACACCAGCAAAATCTGAGCAACAACTGGCAGCTGTTTTTTCAGCTGCTCTTTACTGATTTTGGACACCCTTATTGGCTGTTGTATGTATCTTAACCATGAGTTTGCAATCTAATTATGTATGGTTATGTTCTACTTGTACAGGATCAAGTTCCTGAATTATTCACCTTTAAATCAGAGCTTCCTATTTTCAGTCAGTGTTTGAATGCATTCAAGTTTTGACATGGAAAGTGAAAACTTCTGTACCGGACCCAGTCACCAAATGTAATGACCCATTTCCCAGGGAAATTTGGCTTGAAATACAGCTTTGGGTGCTACAGGTAAATCATGTATTTGGAAGGATGATCTTGCAGTCTCACACAGCTGAAAAAGGTGCTTAATTCATTTTAAAAACACTCATAACTCCTTTGCACACTCCTAATACTTTGAATTTTTCTTGTGTTTCAACATTTCAAAAAATCAATACTACATCTCAAAATAAAGAAATACTGCAATTATCACTTTTTTTTCCTGCAGAATACTGTGATGTTTGATTACTTATTGACTATTTTGTTGCATAATGATAGAACACGTGATTTTTTTTTTCTTCAAAAGGCAGAACTTTAGTGGTTTTTATATACTTCTTACTTTTATGCTTTGAAATTGCTAAATCAAGATTACTAAGGGTCTTCTGCTATTGTAAATACGGGCTTTTATTTTACTATCTCTAAATAAAGCTTATTATAGTCTCTAGTTTTCTCTGCATATAGACACAGGTAAATAATGTCACTTTTGTCCTTTCATTCATTTTGCTTTAAATTCTAGCAACTTTTGATGTCCTGATAGTATCTTTTGACAACACAGAAATGTAATGAACTGTGAATGCCCTGAAGCCCAGACCTTCAAAATTTAGAATAACAAGAGTTCACATTGACAGACATTTTATTGCCTTATTATGATACTATTATGGGAAATAGTCTTAGGACGAACAGGAATATTAAGAAATTATTGTTCATTTGAGTCATAGGTCAAATCAGAGACCTTATTGCAAGTGTATAGAAATTATCTTTACAGCTCCTAGAAGGTTAGATGGAGTTCAAGGTCTAGCATTCATACAACTGAGAAAGGTCAAATTATACATATGATAATACTTGGTGACAACAAAGCCAAAGGTCAAGTCTGAGGCATTACTGTGGCACATACAGAGAAAATTACCATTCAGATATCATATAGCATTCCTGCTGGCTCCAGGGCCAGATTCTCATCTTCGTTCTGCTGTTGTAAAGTGAATGATCTCAGTTATGCACCTGTGCACTTAAAAGACTGGATTTATTCTTGATTCTTTAGCCACAGTTTCCAGTTGAGAAAGTAAACAAGTTCCCCTTGATGCTCTGCCATGTCCATATTTTGTGTAGACTACTGAGTAGATAAATTGGCTCCAAAGATTTCCATTTTGTTATTGCAATATTTATGCATCCTGAACTACTTGACAAAAAAAACAAACCCCTCAAAAAACCCAAAGCATGCTCTTGTAAAATCTACATAGTCATTGAGAAAATTACATGTTGTGAGTCACAGATATGCTTCTATACTTTTTATTGCACATTTTAGACAACTGGTTTTCTAGATACACTGCAAGCAGTTTTCTGGCTATCACAACAAAACTTTAAAGTATGATAGTTTCTAAATGGTTTTAATATAGAGTTTGTTGCCTTGGATAGATGGAAGAATAAACAAACCAATGGTTCTTAAAAACATTTGTTCTTTTAAGTTGTTTAGGATTCCCTGAAAATAGCCCACTCAGGTAACCAGTTGGAGAGTTTGAAGAAAAAGTCCAGTTTTTAGAGCAAACTTTCTTTTTTTTTGTTGTAAAAATGAATAGTGTCAGCACAGACCAAATGAAGTGGCCTTCTCCAAAACAAAGAAAGAAAAATGTCAATGATCCAGAGTTATACATGAGAGAAATGTCCATTTGGGAATATATTCAAACAGTGGGATAACTTATGTATTTACTCTTATATCGTCTTCTTGGCAACTGGAATTAATATAATGTTATTTCTACTCATACAGTTAATAAAGGCCCAAAGCTGTAATGCAGGGGGAAAATTATCTGTGGGTGCTGATTCTTTATTGTTATGTTCTGTACATGGTGCCACAATGTAGATGTTTAATAACAGCAGTAACACAATTCAAAGAAATGTTTCTGTTAAACACAAACTGATTCTGTGTTAATTAGCTTGTCATTTATTCAAATGTATTTCTTGTTAGACTGATGAAAGTCTCAATGAGATGGCTAAAGACAGAAAAGTTCCTTTACAAGAAAAATGTGACATTTTACTCCTTACTTGGTTGAATGCATAGTCTTATAGGAATAATGCCCTTTAAAATTGCTACACAAAACTGTATATTCAGAATTGCTTTCTGGATACAGGAAAAATTAAGCCACTATTTTTAGTGCATGCATATACACACATATGCACAAACATATGCAATTTATGTCAAAGTCTGAGTCCCTTGGTTTTAGTCATTTTGTTAATAATAAAACATTCTTGGGCAGAAATAATATAGTAACAATGAAAAAAAATAAACTAACCACGAGCCAGCAAGGTGCCCTTGTGACCAAGAAGGTCAATGGCATCCTGGGATGCATCAAGAAGAGTGTGGCCAGCAGGTTGAGGAAGATTCTGCTCCCCCTCTACGCCGCACTGGTGAGGCCCCATCTGGAGTTGTACCTTTAGCTTTGATTTGCTTTTGTCCAGGTTTAAATACTGAGTTAACTAGGTGATGAGTTAATCAAGCAACTGCTCTGTGTTCATAGTGTAGTGACACAAATGTCTCAGTACTTCTCAGCTACTTGTTGAAGAAACACCCAGCCACCATCCAGTGGTGCTGGCATGCACAAAGTTCACATTCACCTGGGATGGGAAAGTTATTAATGATCCCGAGGATTTTTATATTTCTTAGAAAACCAGACTTTGGTTACAATTTCGAACTCTGCCCCCACCTAAGATGTTCCTCAAATTTCAGGTGGAACTTTTAACTATACTTTTGACTATATTCTCCCTCAATTCCAGAGCTGGAACTTTGCACGTTACTCCTGGCTGTTACCCAGAATGAACATCCTCCTCACTCTGAGCCAGAGATCAGGCCAGAGACAGGGACAGAGAAGAACAGAGGGAGAAAACCAACATGAGCAGCCCTGCTTCCTGACAAGGCAGAACAGTCGTCTTCTATCCACAGAAAGGCTCCTCGTCCTTCACCCTCCATGTACTGGGGATAGCAGGACAGCCAAATACCCATAGGATGGACAGCTAGTGAGCACGGCTGCCTTGAAGTACCCTCACAGGAGACCTCTGTGTGGTGGTAGCTCAGGTAGGGGCTGCCCTCTTCCTGGCAGTGCTGCCTGCACCAGCCCATGCAGCCCTTGCTCCCAGGTGGCCCAGATGCTGCTATGCTGGCGCAGCTGTTTCTGCAGCTGTGTGGCCAAACAGATGGGAGAAGTGATCCTGGCTGGAAACACAAACATATTGCTTTTTGCAGGGTGTTTTAACATCATTTTTTTTCCTGAACAGATCAATTCCCTGATCCAGTTGGTCAGACAGTCACAGAGAGTAGTAGCTGTGGGACAGTGAGATAAGTGAGCCAACAGCTTCTGTCCTAAGTGCTTTGTATTACTGGAGATACACTTGTGGGACTGCCGCTGCCATCTGATAAGCATTTGTATCAACACTCAGGAAAGCAATCCACCTCTTGTGCTCTCTTTCTTCCCCATCTAAGCATTTCCAGGTCCCACTCTCGCCCACGCATGGGGGTGCTCCTCCAGCCTAGCAGGCGAGGGGAGAAGCAGGCTGGTTAACACCAGGATGAAAAATATCCCCTTATCCTGTGGGATCTCCCTCTCCTAGGTCAGCTACTCTAAACCTCTTCCTGGCAGAGCTGCACAAACCTTTTTGCCCAAGAGTAGGGTGGGCAGCACAGGGAAGGTGATAAAATGTTAGGTCTCTGCCTGCTCTTCCCTACGAGTACACATTCCACTGTGTAAACTATAAATTACGGGGATTATTTAAAAATTGAAGGTACTGCCTACTGACAATGCCATACAGTATTTGCAGATTCTCTTCTTTTGCAAAAACTCAGAACATTGGTATAACACTTTAGTTCTGCTGTACTGTAGCATTTGAGGCATTTGGTCTGTCACCATCAGAAGTTGGGAGGAGCTGCAATGTGTGAAGAGTGTTCCTGTGCCTTAAGGGTTGGAAGAGACCTCAAAAGATCATCTAGTCCAACCGCCCTGCCAGAGCAGGACTACCTAGAGTAGGTCACATAGGAACTCATCCAGATGGGTATTGAATGTCTCCAGAGAAGGAGACTCAAGACCCATCTGGACAGCCCATTCCAGTGCTCCCTCACCCTCACAGTGAAGTTTTGCCTTATATTTCTTTGGAACCTCTCATGGTCCAGCTTGTACCCATTGTCCCTTGTCCTATCATTGGACATCACTGAGAATAGCTTGGCTCATGGGATAGCCCTTGTGGTAGTTTGACCCTGGCTAGATGAAGGCGCCCACCACGCCACTTGATCACCCACCTCCTCAGCAAGCCAGAGAAGGGGAGAAAATAAAACAAACGTCTCGTCGGTTAAGATAAAAGCAGCTTAATATAGAAATAGCAAAGCCGCGCGCACGAGAAGCAAAGCGAAGCAGATAAAGCTGTTACTCTCTACTTCCCATCAGCAGCGATGTCCGGCCACCTCCCGAGAAGCAGGGCTTCAGTACGCGTGACGGTTGCTTTTGGAAGGCCCAGAATGAATCTTGCCTCCCTCTCTTGCTCCTCTCCCCCAGTTTATATTACTGAGCTGACGTCATATGGTATGGAATATCTCCTTGGTCAGCCTGGGTCAGCTGTCCCAGCCATGGTCCCTCCCAAGATTGTGCCCACCCACAGCTATTGGTGAAGGTGGGGGAAGGAATGCTGGAGGGACAGCCTTGATGTTATGCGAGTGGTAGTCATAATATTGATATCAACAACAAGCACAGCACTGCAAGAGCTACTGTGTAAAAATCACTACCATCCCAGACCCACTACAGCCCTTCCCATGGTGAGCAACTGTCCTTCCCATGTGGGATGAACTGCAGGAGTGTCAGAGAGCCAGCTTAGCTCACTCATGCAACAGCACAAGCAAAGTCACTGTCTGACTGACCTCCACACACTGCTAACTTACTAAATAGCCTGTTTTGTTTAAACCTAAATAATCACTTTCAGAAGAAATGTTGCCTATGGTAAACAATATACTTTCTCAAATCAGCCTGCTACTTATTTCACATACGGACCAATGTTTTTGTGATTGATTACACTAGTTTGAAAGCCAATCAACTAGGCTTTGTTTGACCTTGCCCAGAGCGAGGAACCTGTGCATGATGTTTTGTAGTGCTGACATTCACTGGCAGTGAAATCAACTAAAATCAGTTCAGGGTTTAAAACAAATATAGATGAAGTCCAAATCAAACCCAGAAAGAGCCTTGCTTCTCTTCTCTGATCTCATGCAGAGTTAACAAACCTGATAGTTACAAAATCATTATGTGATGCTAGTTCTGATCCAGTATTTAGCACTTGTAGCCTCCTTTGAAGCCATTGACTCAAGTACTCACTTATTCCTGTGTAGAGCTGGGATGCTGGCATGAGACAGATTATTCAGGCTTTCCACACACTGCAGGGCTAGGTATTGAAATACTTTACAGAAACCATGATGATCAAGAGATATTAAGCACCTGCTGCCAGAAACTTTATTCACATTAGTACAGATCAAAGTACTCCCCAAATCACCTGTGAATTAGGGAAAAAGATGGGTTTGAATAGCAAACAGCAAATCTTATGTAAAAGCCACACAAAGTGGAGGGGGGGAGGGGGGAAAGATACTTTTTCCCTGACTACTCCCATGTATCTCATGTGAAGAATTAATGTTGTGCTCATCCTTTAACTCTGATTTAACTCTATTTTTAGGACAAATAAACATCCAGTAAAGATACTAAAAGCTCTTTCTGTCTTTCCTTAAACGCATATTTTGAAAGGGGCTTATCTTATATCTAGCAAATTCTAATCCCTATGAGCTGAACTCTGGAAGCAGCGAGGAATGTAGGTAGAAAGCTTTTCTCTTTCAAAGTCGAAGGGTAATAGCATGTCCTTTCTATTCCAAAGTCAGAGTGAAGACAAGTTCCTCTTGATGAAAGCGCCACAGTTAATCCGTCTCAGGATTGGTGTCTCCATGTAGCACCCTGGGGAACTAGAATAAAAAGAAGTGGTTTTTGCCTGGTGAGCTGTAGTTACAGTGCAGGAAAATCCTTGTTGTACAGTACGCTATATTGTTTCGCTAACGTATTTTTTCAATGCTCTGAATGAAGTGCTTATACCCAGGAAAATTGGCTTTGAGGCAACGGATGAAATTGTAATGGTGTCAATGATCTGCCTTTCAGCAGAACAAGCGATCAGCTGATGGATCATGTTAAACCACAGAAGACTGGATCTTGCAACCATTTCTCAGGGTAGCAAACCCATAAACATCGAGAGCCGTTCTGTTAACATCTGCGAGTCTGCTCCCAGAAAGAAGGATAATTCCCACACAGCTATTAAGGAGTCAGGCTCTATTCTTGCTGATTAATTGTGATCATGTGTTTAACAGAGTAAGCTTTTGTTTTCCTCCTGACCTATTTTTAATTATGTTGCAAAATGGTCTCAAACCCCACATATTTCAGTTCTTTGCATTTTTTACAGTGTTCAGGATGGAAAAAAGGCATGACTGCCTTCTTTGGTGGAAGTTGTTTGGTAGCAATTTTCCTCCCTTTTTGCTCGTGTTCTTCAAACAAGCTGCTTTTGAGTGTGGGATCTGATGTATTGCCACACTTCTGAAAATGAAAACTACTTGATGTCCAAGTGGAGAGCAGTGGAGAGTGTATTGTTCCTCAAGGGTTGGGACCAGTGCTGTTTTGACATCTTTGTCAGTGACATGAACGGTGGGATTGAGTGTAGTGTCAGCAAGTTTGCTGACAACACTGTGCTGTGTGGCCAATGCACAGGAGGGGACAGGATATGCCATCCAGAGGATCTTGACAGGCTTGAGAGGTGGGCCCATATGAACTGTATGAAGTTCAACATGATTAAGTGCAAGATCTGTCACATGGGTCATGGCAATCCAAAGCACAAATAGAGATTTGATGGAGATTGAGAGCAGCTGTGCAGAGAAGGACTTGGGGGTGATGGCTGATGAGAAGCTCAGTAACGACTTGGCATTGTGGTTTTGCAGCCCAGAGAGCCAACTGTGTCCTCGGCTGCATCAGAAGAGTGACCAGCAGATCGAGGGAGGTGATTCCCTCTACTCTGCTCTTGTAGGACCCCACCCTGCAGTACTGCATCTAGCTCTGGGGCCCCCGATAGAAGATGGAGATAGGCCTGTTGGAGTGAGTCCAGAGGAGGCTGCAAAGATGATCAGAGGCCTGGGGAGTTGGATTTGTTCAGTCTGGAGAAGTCTGCAGAGAGACTTTATAATAGCTTTTCAGTACCTAAAGGGGCCTACAAGAAAGCCAGAGAAGGGCTTTTTACAAGGATATGTAGGGATAGGACAAGGTGTAATGTTTTTAAGCTGAAAGGGAGTAGATTTAGATTAGCTATAAGGAAGAAGTTCTTCCCTATGAAGGTGATGAGACACTGGAACAGGCTGCCCAGAGAGGTTGTGGATTCCTCATCCCTGGAAGTGTTCAAGGGCAGGTTGGATGGGACTTACAGCAACCTGGTCTAGTGGAAAGTGACGCCACCCATGGCAGGGAAGTTGGACTATATGATCTTTAAGGTCCCTTCCAACCCAAACTATTCTGTGATTTTTTGTCATAGAATCAGAATGGTTTGAGTTGGAAGGGACCTTTAAAGACCATCTAATTCAAACTCTGTGCCATGGGTAGGGACATACTACAGAGTGTTTGCTGCAGTGCTGTGAAAGGTCCTCACCGGATACATAGAACCATGGTGCAAGAAGCTTGGACTAACACACACAGTGGGAGAGTTTCTGTCTGATTCACTGATTTTATTACTTTATTGCTCAGTGTTATAACTCCTCTCAACTCCAAATGAAAGCTGACATTTTGTTGTGAGGGTTTTTTTTTGTTTGTTATTTGTTATTACAGAGCTGTTCAGATGTAAGGAGACAGAGCTACAGTTTTAAAAGACATAATTGCCACAAGATATTTGTGTGGTCAAAGGAGAAACAATAGCCAGGCTGTTTCTTCCAACTTCAGTAAAACTTTTTCTTTGTATATTCTTTTGCTTTCTGAAGAGTCACCATTATATCTAAACTCAGACCATATACAAAAAGCTCAACACTAGATGATGAAAGGTTTTCACAGTGCAGTTCTGGGGGACTAATTGAAGACTACTTTATCAGTGTTCACTGCTAATCAGTTTAATCTGTCCATGCAACTGGTGGGATTGGTTTTCCAGTCAGCTGATGCTGTGTGTATAATCAAGCTTCTTGTGAGGCTCAGACTGATGGCACAGACCGATCCCTTCCATTGTATATGTGGCATATGAAATCCCAAATGAATAATCACTCAACCTTAATCAATCATCCTCAAATAATTTTCCATTTTCATTGCATCCATGCAGTATAAGCAAGCGTGTGGTTTTGCATGCCAAAGGTTTATGGAAAGGCTGCTCTTTGCTTTAACCCTTGATGCTTGAAGGAAACATCAAACTGGCCAATCTTTTCTACCTTTCCTTCACCTCTAACTATCCCATTTGCCCAGTTCAGCTTTTCCATCAAATTTACACCAGCATTCACTCTGATGTCAGGGGAAGTTAAGTGGCTTAACTTGTTCTTAAAAATAGGGAAATTCCTCATGTTCCGAGTCTGTCCTAGTAAACCTGGATCCATCTCAGAAAAATTGGTGTCGTCTATTTAGCAAACCTCATAACAGTCACCATTCAAAAAAGCAATCAATCAGTGTGACAGCTGGTAAAATCAGCTACTGTTACATTTCATTACTATAATACAGTTGTTAAAGCAAATCTTTTTCTTTCTGATCAGAGCTTTCTCTGTCCTCTAGAACAGAAATTTATCAAGGAAAAAACATTATTACAACTCCATTTACAGATGCCAATGAGCTGCTGTAATAGTTGATCCATTTATTTTGATTATATCCATTATCCCGGATACATGTTTGTTTTTACTGTCACCTGACAATTACATACCAAACATTTATTACTTTAAGAATGGTGTCCTCTTCAACTTCTCATGATTGTTATTCCAGGCTATTTCTCGACTGGTGTAAAAACTTTTGGGATAAGCAGCTAAGCTTTTAAGATCAAGGTTAAGATCCAGCTTTTTGGATGAAGCTGGAACACAAAAAGTTCAATTTAAACATAAGAAAAAACTATTTTACTGTGAGAGTGAAGGAGCACAGGCTGCCCAGGGAGAGTGTGGAATCTCCAAGGTCTTCAAGACCACCTGGACATGTTCCTATGCAATCTGATCTAGATAGACCTGCTTCTGCAGAGGATTGGACTAGATGATCTCTAAAGGTCGCTTCCAAACCCTAACATTCTATGATTCTATGATCAAGTCCCTAATGCTTCTAACCTGAGGATGTAAAAGTGCTGGAAAAATGTTTTGTTGAAGAAATATTCCAACTTTTTCTGAGATATTCAAGTCTAAGACTGTTTGATCACACCTGTTGTTACACAGGTTTCTGAGCTAAACAAATAATACATAGTTATATTAGGTTAATAAAATAATTCTTTAAATACCATCAATAGCATATCTGAAGGGAGGGAATAATATGAGTTTTATTACTTGCTTAACATTTAGGACTTCCCAAAATAGGAAAACGTATCAGACCTTTTGAGGTCAAGTCTTTATATTTCTAGCCTCAATTCTACCAGTTTCCTTCTTTTCTCCAAATAGGAACTGCTACGAGAACAAAAACTTGGCTTGAACCGACTTCAATATTCTGGCACGTGTTATGAAAGCACTGTCATATTCCATTTTTATCAACTGTTTTTGGTTAAAACACAACTATTTGACTGATAATTAGCATGCCTGTGTCTTTATGGAGTCTCAGTCTTGAAGCAATAAATGAGATGTCAAGGAGGGAAAGGCAAAGGTTAAAGATGCTTGGTGTTTTTTTGGTTAAAACAGTGCCAGAATGAGTTTTGTATCTTTCTGAAGAGGAGGTTGCTATTTCTTTCAGAGCAGCTGTATGATTTTTTTTTTCATCACAACTCTGCATGCATTAGTCTCCTACAGGGCAAATTGCTTTATTTAAAATGCCATGGAAAGCTACTGCTGTTGCATCAGGGAGATGGAATGCTCCTCTTAAACTGTAATGCCAATAATTGCCTTTGGACTTCCACACAAAGAAAGTTTTGGTCTTCAAACTGTCTGGAAGAGTTTGTCTGTAATTGCTGCAATGTACAATCACTCCTAAAATGAAAAGGAAAATGACATATATTTAGAAAGTTCAATAAGAACAGTGCAAACAAGCAAGGTTATTATCCAAGACAGTGAATGAGCCCCATGTTCTGAGGCTGAGCCTCAGAAATTGTTTTATTGCACATGGTGAGCAGACACTGTTAATATAAAAGTATAATGAAAGCAGTTGGAGTAACCACAAGAACACCCTCTGAAGCATCCGTGTTTGGTTAAACATATTTGTCTGAATTCATACCAGGCAACTGGGCTGACAGATAATTTATGTCTGGATTCTTCCCCTCTACACTGATTTGCAGCAAAATAGGTATACCTCATTTACACATGGAAAAGCTCATCGCCTTCAACCTTAGGGGCAATTAAAAGGCAAAATAGTGTGTATTTTCCAAGCCTCACAACTGTAGATACACTTGCACAGAGGTACGTTGGACAAATCTCTTAACACTTGTTAAACTGATTCATGAGCTTGACTCATTCCCGACCACAGTCAGGGCCCTGCCACTGACTTGCATACCTGCAGTTTTTCATCTGTCTGCACTGTCAGGACAGAAAAAGGAAGCAAGCAGAGAAAGAAGTTATTGGTATGGATGTAAGACAATGGTGACCTAAAATGCTCACTATTGCTCTAGCGTGTCTTTGCATGAAAAAAAAACCAAAACAAACAGTGGTTTGTATTAAAACTAAACAGAAAGATATTTAAGTATTTTGAATTTCATTTTCTTCCCAGTAAAATATTCCTGATGGTATATCTGACTTTTAAAATTAGATGTTTCTTTTTAAAATGGCTAATGTTGCCTCAGTGTGGGTGCAACTCAGACCAGCAAATAAAAATTCCTTGACTAATTGAAATTTAATTTCTGTATATTTCCTGGTTTTGATAAATTGAAACAATAAAAGCAAAATGTAGTCCTTAGGGATATGTAGAGATAGATCCTTCTGCACTGCACTCGTATCTGTGAAATAACATCTTTTACTGATCCTTCTATGAGTATGTGATATGGCTTTGTGTCATTAAAAAAGAGTCTCAAAACTGCCATGTACAATATAGATGTACCTTTGTTGGATTATTAAAATCATTACAGTAATCTGTGTAAAGGAAACTCCGTCCTCAGGCTG
The DNA here is from genome assembly GCA_013401255.1 of Urocolius indicus. NCBI lineage: Eukaryota > Metazoa > Chordata > Aves > Coliiformes > Coliidae > Urocolius > Urocolius indicus. The sequence goes on from WBNH01001949.1 coordinate 108,690, forward strand.
AGGAGGCACTGTGCTAGTACTTTACATAGGAAAGTCACAGCTTGAAATATATTTACAGAAATGCTGTAACTCATATCCACATGCATTCTTTAAATCATAACATATCTAGATCAGAAACTGCAAATAATTTTTCTCTCTTTGCTTCATTTGCTTGTATTAAGCTTGCCCTTCTGCAGAGCTGTCCTGCAAAAGGAGACAGAGATGAAGTTAATAAAGGTTTTGGTAATTCAGCTCTCCCTACTTTCCTCTCAGCAGTTCCTCTTCCCAGTCTCTGCCATCTCCTGGTCCCCTCCCACAGCCACATCTCAACATCTTCATCCCCCACAAACAGAGGAGCCCCTTGACCTCTGTCAGTGTTTATGGATAACACAGCTTGCAGTTTTGCCTTTCTAAGAGCCCATGAGGCATGGGGTAAGGTAGTAAACTGTGGCTTTGAGGCATGTTTTCTGTTTCAGCATCTGAAAACATCAGTGTCCGTGTGATCTATAGTAGAGCAACCATCTTAATGGCATGTGTTTGGGGTTTTCTTTTAGAGATGGCAACAACACATTGGTCTCTGTTTGAATGGTGAAAGATGTGTGCAGAAATGGAAGTTAGGCTGCAGGAGGAAGCATCTAGGGTGTTGTGAAAATAGTCGATGTTTTGCCTGCAAAAATTCAGAGAAGGAGAAATAGTAATTTCAAATTTCTCCTGGCATACAGAAAAGATTTAAATATGCAATTTATTAAATCATTAATTGAGATTGTGTTTTCAATTTTTCACATTATAAAAGAGCAATAAGTGTTAAAGTAATTTTATATATTATAAAAAAAAAACCTGATGTCTTCTGAATTATAGAGGAGTTTGGCTTCAAAAAATGATGCAAATTTGATACCATTGATTTTAACTGATCCAGGTCTACGTTTTTAAGTGCAAAAGTCCTTCAGACAGCAGCTACATCTACTCAGAGGACTTTTACCATATGTGCAGTTCTTTCCAGCTCAGTTTCTGTATAAAAAAAAAAAAAAAATCAATGCAATCTACCTTTCCCCTTTTCTCCTCCCTCATGGAACCACACCCACGGCACACCTGTATCAAACTCTTCATTTTTTCTTTCAAAAGTTCTGCTCAGCCCATCCTAATTCTGTCCCTCTTTGTATCTGTGTTCTCCCTTCATTCCCTCAAACCCTGCACCCCAATTTTCTCCAAACTCTTCATCCCTCCTTCTAGCCACTCTGCTTCTCTGTTCAAATAGAACATTTGGGAAAGCAGAAGAAGTGCAAACATCAAGGCAAGCTGGGAAAATTTGAAACAACTTACACATACAAGCTCCTCCTAAAAGGCTAAACTTTCCTTTGGTTTAAAATAGGATGATTTTGCTGACACAGTAACATTAACACTAGTTTAGAAGTTTTCCTATCACAATTCAAACTGGCTCACACTTGAAATGTGGGGAGTGTGTGTGTGTGTGTGTGTGTGTGTGTATGTGTGAGTGAGAAAAATGAAATCTGGAGCAATTAAGATCATTGATTTTTCTCTCTGAAACATAGGAAAGTCTAACATTGAAAACATGAGACACTGGGTTTAAGATTTATCTGAATAACCCCCTAAACGTTTTGCTCCACAAAAATCCTACCACCTGCCCCCTCAAATAATTATGTTTCCCATGGAGAGACATACCAAACCAGAAAAAAAGTTCCAGGCCACCCTTAAAACAAGCTTTGGTGCATCCTGACTTACAGTGTTGTGACACCTACATGAAATGAGCTGCTGGACATAGTTACGTCCATCTGCTATTTTTACTAAACCTCTGTGTCTCATACTAATTGCAATTGCCTATATAGCCATTTTTGCTGTATCCAGTGGAGAGAAGAGCAGTCTTTCTGTAGACCTGGCAGTCAGAATGACTCACATTACAGACCTAAAATCGCTCAAATAAAGATGATAGAATGATATGTGAAATAATTCTGAGTATTTAAAAAAATATACATCTTTCCTCTTATCTGCCTCTTTTGATTTGCTAAAAATTCTCAATCCCTTTACTTCTTTCCTAGGAATATATTATGAAACATTCAGCATTTTGCAAGACTGCATCCACATTTGCAAACTTTCTTTCCATCAGCTTCCCTCCCCGCAAAGATATATAGATCAAAGCTGAGGAAAGGGTAGCAGTGGTAGATACACTGCTTGGTTAGGCACTCTGATCTGTTAAAATCTAGATGTGGAGCAAAGGAATCTAAAAAAAAAAAAAAAAAAAGAAAAAAATCCCAAAGAGTGGCTCTCAGGCAGCTCTTTTGTGTGGGGATCATATACTTGACACCATGCCTTATGTGGAATGCACATCCAATCACCTGGAGACTCCACATCAATGGTAGTTATGTGCATGCATGTACCACAGAGAATAGACCCTTAAACCAGTTGGGTGCATGAGACCAAAAAAAAAAAAAAGTGTAAAGAGTATAAATCTAGAGGAATACATCAACTTTTTATTTTGACTTACCTCTCTGCTCTGCCTTGTGCTTTTTTTTCTTGTTGTTTTTTTAATATTTTAATGAATGAATTTTTAAAAAGGAGTTTCCTGGTGCAGCCAGTGTTTTATTTCGTAAGATTCTGTCCTTAATCTAACACATCTGTGTTATCTGATCCAAGGCTGCCCATAGGATAGAGGACCAGATTCTTAGCTCCCATGCACTCATAGACTTCAAGGGAGCTACATTAACTGCAACAAGTCAATGACTTGCTCTTGTTTGTTGTTGAACTCTTAAGTGTTACCATATTTTTACTTTAACTGTTACTGAAGCCCATACCAACTACCACTAAGATAAAATGATTTCCTCTGTGCTGAACTGATTTTTGCTCCAGGCTGGCACTTACTAATTTCAGGGAGGTTTTGCTGTTACAGTGAACAGGACCAAAACAAGCCTCTTGTAGAGATCAATGCACTTCAGTACTTAGAAAAAAAGATTTTTTATACCCCAAAACTGAATCCTATGTTAAGATCCATTTGCCTCTCTCAATCTAGAAATGGCAGGGATAGTATGATAGAAATTGAAATAAACCAAACCAAGCTAAACAAACAAACAAAAAAAAATAGGGGACTGCCTGTTTGTATTCCAGAATGAAGTAGGTAAATCTCTGAGTCTACCTTTTACTGCATACTCCAGAGTGGAAGCTACTGCCTTTCACTGGTCCTAGCCTATTCTTTCAGTTATGTGAGTAAGCCCAATGTACCTGCCCACTGAACTGAGTAAAATCTGAGTGAAGCTAAGTATATGCTCATGGACTCCAAGCCTTTCCTACTGCCCCTCGTCAGCTCTGTTGGACCATTCCTGCTTTTTGCTCATGCTGCCTGCTGTCAGCCCGCCTGGCTGTTGTGGCAGTCCATGTTTGACAGATTTCTGACCTCATCAAGGAGAAAAATTTAACAGGACTTTCCCCATGACATTGGAAGCCAGGCTCTGCTACTGCTGGTTATGGCCATCCTTTCCCTTCAAGGAGTCCTCACCTTTCCTCCTGGTCCTTCCTCTTCAAATTGCTTTCTGAGATGAAAAGAAGTAAAGACCATCAGCAATGGCAACCAATTTCAGATTTCAGACACTAAACCTCAGTTTTGTTTCCATCCTGCACACTCACCCTGACCCTGGGGTATGACAACCTGTGAGTTTGCAGCATCCCACCATGGCTTTATGCCTGGCTGGGACCAAGAACCCAGAAAGGGAGGCTGTGGAGATAGGGCAAGGAACGTTGTCCTCTGCTGCCACAGGACATATGCCTCCAAGCATATGGTGGTCTCAAATGCTGGAAGAATGGACAAAACAAAACAAAAAGCAGATGAGGCCTGTGCTAAATATGTTTCCACAGAAGTGGATACTACGTGTATTGCATGTTGTGTGAATTTTAATCAGAATCTCTGGTATTGCAACCTATTTAATGATTACTGTCAACTCATCTATCAGGTACACTAAGCACACAGACTGCACAGACACGTTAAAAGAAGGAGGAAAAATGCTGGATAAATCAATGCAGGATGTGATACAGAGCATAATAGATAATGTGTTGACATTAACTCAGAGATCTACAAAGAAAAAGTCCTTTCATATATCTGCCAGCTATGGTGCATCCTGTGACTTTTTTTAGACATGCACAAGGATCAAAAGTGATTCCACAACCAAATGTGGTAGACATGGCTTCAAGGTGCTCCTCTTCAAAGCTGGTGTCAAGGGCAGAGGAAAGGCCCATCTGAGGAGAACTGGCACACCTCTCCACCTCTCAAGCCCTGCAAAGGGCTACAGGAAGCCCTGCAATCCCACCTCTTGAGTAAAACGTAAGAATAGCTAAATAATTCATAAGTGCAGTGCACTGCTCAGTAATAGACCTGAAGTTTACTGATGTTGAGACATAGGGAGCATAAGCATGGGGTAGGAACAGGTTCAAACAGCATCACTGAACACTGTCCATGTGAGGTTCACACTGTAATAGCAAACCCAGATCTCATGTCTATACTTTAAGAAAGATACAATGATGTTGGTGTGAACGTCAACAAGACCTACATAAATGGGTCTAGAGAGGGCAGACAACTGGAGGAACATCTCTGGGTGATTACATGCCCTAAAAGGAAGCATGAGAGAGGTTTTCAACTCCTTACAGGAGGAAAAATCATGCATTGCTGAATTCAGTGGAGATAGTCACAGTGAACAACACCAAGAAACTGAGAATGGAGAGTTACTTTGGAGCTCAAACAAGCTTCTTACTGCATGGTTAGTTAGCTACTAAAATAATTTCTGCATTTCAGTGATCACTTCTTCATGTTTTAGTATTTCCAGCTTAAGAACAGCTACCTTTTTGGAAGCTATCTTTTATCCAAGCACATACTGTTTTGAACTCAATACTCTTGTAACTGGATGAAATTAAATGGTCTGTAATGAATATAGGAAGTCACATTAAGCAATCTAATGTTCCCATCAGTCCTTAGACGTTATAAATGAACCCAGAAACTTCTCAGGGTGATGATAGATATGGAGACTGCAACTCCCAGAGTGAAATCCTCCATTTCAAGCAATGCAACCAAGACGCAGTGATCAAGCCTGACCATTACATGGTTTCACTGCCTTCTGCAAGATAGCATCGTCTGCAGGCTGGTCTCTTATATGCAAATCAAGAGCAGCCCTTGAGCCCTGGCCCTTTGCCAGCTCGACTTTACTTTAAACTGAGCTGGGCTCTGGTTTGGAATAAGCCCTTGACTCCAGATGGATAGAGTCGTGAGTGCTCTCAGTTATTTGGTTCCCACTGATCTGGGTAGGAACTCAGAGCACTCTGTGTTTAAATATTGCACCCTGCAGGAGAATTTTTGTTTTGGATTGGTTTGGTTTGTATTTCATACTTCAGTAACTGAGTAGCATGGTTTCATCAGCTCCCATAAAAAGACCTGGAAAAGCTAATATTTAACACACTGCCCTTACAGTGTCAAGCGGAGGGTTGCATCCCAGCTGGTTCCTACATCCTTGCATCTGGAGAAGCCTCCAACTGATTCTGTTATTAGCATCTCTGCCTCTCCAGCCTGCTTCAGAATGTTCACAACTTTATCCCTTTCTGTGCAACCCAGCAAACTGATAGCACTGACAGCTAAAAGACTGAGCACTTTAAATGTTCATATATTAGTTCCTTTCAGACATGGTTTAAGGAATCACAGGGAAGTAGCAAGGAAGACTTAGCACTTTACATCAGCCTTCCAAAGCATGACACAAAACATAAATAAAAATAGATCAAAAGAAAAGGAGGAGATCTTCTGTATTAAATAGAATTGTTAACCATAGTTTTAATTCAGGAAAAGAGTTTATTGCATCTTTGTGACTGTGAGATTAAAACGGGTTAAAGAGGGCAAAAAATTAGTAGTAAATATCATCTTTCAAAAGCAGTGATTGTTTTTTGTACTTGATTTTGTTTTCTCCATGTCTTACTGGTTCTACATATGCTTTAGCAGTTTTGTCTAGTCTCTAAAGATAAAATTATTGCAGATTCTTAGAAAGGGAAAGAATGAGAATACTTAAAACTCCTAAAGCCTATTTTTTATACTCCACTTTCAGTGTTACTGTGGATTTCAGCGAGACCTACTCCCACGAAACTGTCAGAAAGATGAAAAAGTCCTTTACAGGCTTTCAGGGACCAACCTGAAACCTGAGGCAGGAAAGGAAAGAGAAGGCACTGTCCTGGGCTGCAGAGGATTTGGATCACTACATTTCAGACAAGTGACTGGAAGAGCTTGTTATTTTGATTGATCTCTTTCTCTACTGATTTCTACAGCTAGTCCAGCTTCTGTATCTCACCTTAAGCCAGCAAATGTCTTTGCTTTTGCCCCTTGCAGTCCTCACAGCTGTTTCAGGAAAAAAAAATGAACACAGTGTCTACTGATCTTGCCATCCATTATCAGGTATTCCACTGGGAAGCAGCATGGGAAGGAGAAGCCAAGCCTGCTACCTCATAAGTTTATGCTGGCCCAGGCTAGGACAGCAGGGAGAGGTGGTACCCTTTGCTCTGTTGGTTGAGTGGATTCAGACGGCTCCTTTGTGCTGGGATGTAGTTGGCTCTCTGAATCAGACACAGCAGGGTCATGAAGAAAAGCAAGTGGACTAGAGGGTAGGACCTCAAACCATCCCTCCTCTCCCTGGAAAGGTTTGTCCTTGCAGTGGAGGTCTCAGCGGGGAAAACTGGGATTGCAGAGCTCCAAGATAGCTTTTGCTTGGCAGGTCCAGTGTGTTATAAACATGGGCTGGATGGTGAGCATTTGAGGACTGGCTGCTTTAATGACTTCCCTGTGTAGTGGATATCACTTCTGAGGTCACCAGAACTTACAGGGTCAAGTAGAGTTGGGATGGTAAATGCAGTGAGGCCTGAATAAGAAGGGGGATGAAGCAGAGCCAGGTTGGGAAGGGGAATGCAGCAGGGTTGGACCTGGAAGAAAGATGCAGCAGGAGCCAGGAAGGGGGTACGCTAGCCACAGGATTGGATTGGTAAGGCAGATGCAAGAGCATCAGGAGGAGAAAAGCTGTGAGGTTGGGCAAGGAAGGTGGATTCAGTGAGTCTGGGCTGAGAAAAGGATTTCTGTGCAGCTGAGAGGGTACTAGCTTGGCACCAGGATCAGACGAGGTAGGCAGAGCTGCAGGAAGGAAACCTGTCTGCAGGTGTGTTTCACGGGCATTTGGCTGAGCTCAGCTGCTGGAGACATATGCCTCTCACCCCTTCCCCACCTTACCCAGCCAGGATTGGGATAGGGGTGGCCACCTCTGCTCAACTTAGGGCTTTCAAGGTGAAAACACTTTTTGAACTCCTGCGAGTAAGATTACAGAAAAGTCTCATGGTGCCTGTTTAAACAAGTGTGTCCGAACAGGAAAATCAAACAGACAGGGAGCGACTTCAGTTTCTGCTTGCATGATGCTGGAAATGATAAGCAAGTATATATTTTCACATAATTGGGCTGTGTCAAGGTACCAGTCATTTGATCAGATAGAGACTCTCTATGTAGTCTCACATCAGAGGGCTAGTAAACTACAAATTAAGGTAGGCTTTAGATTTTGTCTGCAAAGTAGCCAAATAAATTGAATTTTTTTCCTCAAAGGTCATTATGGGGGGCAAGAGGAAATATACAAAAAGGGCAGAAAAATGAAAGAGTAAGGGGAAAAAAAAATCTTTGCAAAGGGCTCAGTCAGTTGTGAAAATCCATAAGTTTTGGGGAGATGCTAATTACTCTCTCTGCATCTGACAGAGAGCTTTAAGAGCCCACACTTTCATCACCCCAGAAAGGTTTGAGGGAAGGCAGGACTAGAGGGGCAGGGGAAATATAATGCACCATGGCTCCATTTAAGGCTTTGGGTTTTCTTTTGTTCTGTTTGCTAGTAATTTTTCATTTTATTTGGCATTTGTTTTTGCAAGAATACCCTGGGGAGCACGGAGTATCCTGGGACATCTCACTCCAGCTGGTGGGGTGAGGGTCAGAGACCTCTTTTCCATGCACTCCATCCTACCCCCCTTGCTGTGGCTTCTCAGGCCTGAGGACAGGCAGCCTGCTCTTATTCTAGCTCCTCTCATCGCTCTCCAGCTTGCCCTCATCCTAAAGTGGGGGAGAAGCTTCCCCGCTCACTCACTGGCTGCAGGGCGGAACTCCCAAAGGTCTGAAGGCTGCAAACTCCCTTTTCTCTACATGGCCACTGCCTAAGCCAATCCGTGCTGTAAACCCAAGCCTGATTCCCCCCAACCTTGTACTATAGACAGATTCCCAGGCTCCAGACAAAAAGGCCAGGAGGGCTCCAGGAGACCTGGCTGGCTCCTAGCCAGCCTTGCTGAAAGGGATCACAAGAAGCCAGATTTACTCCTAAGTACAAAGTTTCCAGTGACTTTCCAAGATGCTCATCATGTTCCTTTCTCCTTTTTTTCCCTTCTTATCCCCTCTCTCTCCTTATTTTTCAAAATCTCAGCTGTAACAGAGGTGTTCCCTGTTGCTGTCAGTGAACCTACTGCTCCTCTCACTTGTGAGCTCCATGTACTCTCCCCTGGCATTTCTATTTCTGTCACTACTTTTATACTTCACTGGTATTTAGCTACTTGTGTTGGCAAGTGAAGGGAATCTGAATTTACCTGTAAGGCTACTGCATGAAATTTTTCCCTATAAATAGGTACTGCTCAGTCAAGCAGGTGATGATTTCCCTCCACATCCTGGTGCCAGTGACCACAGTGTGGGAATCAGGACATGAAGCGTGTGTGTGTCAGTGTGCAGGTGTCACCTGCTGTCTGGCCTTGCAGCTGCAGTAGCAAGTAGTGAAGGCTGGTCTTTCCTGGAATACTTCTGTGGAAAAGAAGTGAAATGACCATCAGCAAACTTAAGGGAGATATCTCTATGTGTTTAATGCACCTCTACTCTGACTGCTGTTAGAGCCTCCACTTTGGGTCTCTGTGTTATCAATGTGGCACATTAGCTCACTATCTCTCCTGTGATTTCATAGCAAAAGGAAAGAAAGTAGGATCATTTTGTTGCTATCTTTTAGGTTGTCCCAGAAGCAAAAATCAAATTGACCTAAATTTATCCCAAGTGTAATAGGACCATTAAGAGACAGACTCTGGTGCCATCCCAAAGCAGTATTCAGACCTGATGGCAGGACCACATCCTGCTCTGCAACATGGTCCATGCTGCTGATGTGGAAGGAGGGAGATGGACAGCAGCCTGATACTGTTTGAAAGGCTGAAGTAAGTTGTACTTTGAGTGACAGAAAAAAAACCCCAAACAGCTGTTGAAAAGCAAAGTGACTCAACACCAATAGACAGCCCACACTTGCTACATAAATAATGTCAAAACCACATATGCAGGGAATAATATGAAGGCAACATGAGGCTGACCGATGTCCAAAAATGTTATCTCTTCTGTTCCAAAAGCTAATCAGCCCAGCAGCGGGCAAGCCAGGAACATTTTAGATTATGTCTGTGCTTGTGGTTGATGGAAAGTCTGAGAGGAACATAAGCTTTCTAAAAGACAAAATCAGTTTCCCTACAAAATATTTGGGTTTTTTTCCCCTCCTTCTCTAGCAGCGAAATTATTTAGTTGCATTGATTTATTAGAATGATGTCATTCCCAGTATCATATCTAGCCATCGGCTGCCACTCAGCAAAAGGATGTGGTGAGATCACATCACCAAAATAATAAGGCTCTGGAGTTTCTAAGCAAGAAGTTACTTATCATCAGGATGGTTTGAAATACTTGTGGATGGTTTTGATAGCTGCAGGAGTGTGGTGTTGTTTTGTTTTTCCACAGACAGCATCTGGAAGATACCTAATGCCAATTGTTCTGTTGTTCAGATGTAGCTTTCCTTTGCACAGGGAAATTAAAACCTTTCTATATGTATGCACAGAAATATATGTTTTCATAACTGGCAGGTTTTTGATTAAGGCAATTGCTTTTGAACCATCTTAACTGAGAAAGAAAATAAATATTTGCTCCAGTCCTGCTCCTCGTGAGTTTAGGAGGATATTTTGGGGACTCACTTTTTACAGATGCAAATGAAAGGTGAGAGGAGGCAGTCTTGCCTTGGGAAGCTGTGTGACAACAGCAGGAAGGTCCAAAAAGGGGTGCTGGAAAGAGGAGGTCTGCCAAGTTCAACTCCAGTGCCTGCAGGTTGAGCCGCTCTCTACAGCGGGACAGTCTTTCCCAGCCCTCTTCCAGCTGTGCAGCTGGCGGCAGCAGCTGGAGGAGAAGCTCTTCTGCACAGACACAGCCCCGCTGCATACAGACGTTTGCTTCCCCTCGATTTTTCCTGTTATAAACTTTCCTCGGTATTATTATCTCACTGAAATGTATTTTCTTCTGAAAAGTAGGTTTGCTTTGTGTTTGATTCCCTACCCCCCCCCACCCCGCCACTTGCCTGCACCTCTGTATTGGGAACAGACTTAGACTGGGACTTTTACATCTTGCAATTTTTTTTAAATGCGTAGTGACATGCTTTTCTTTTGCTCTGTGTATTTTCTTACCATCCTTTCCATCACAACCCTTTGGTTCTCAGCAATTTAGAGATGTAAGGAATAGCTTTTACACAATAGGCAAAGAAGGCGGGGGGAGGGCAGGGGGAGGGGGAACTATTCCAATGGTTTTGCAAGCTTGGAATATTTCATCTTCTTCAAAAGGCGAGGAAAAAAAAAACAAAAATAAAAACCCAAACCCGTGTCCTTGTGAGTAAATGATTAGAAGAATACTGGGAATACAATAATAAAACCAAATGGAAACCCAGACCACAATCAAACAATACGACTTTTGTAAACTGGCTCTGCCTGTAAAAAATCTAGGAAATCTCATAACTAGAGCTGGTGAAACCCTTTTCTTATGCAACGATATGTAAAAGGCTCCTTAGAAATGAGCAGTAAACATGGAAATATCGTAAAATAGTATGATAATGAACTTGCTCCGAGTATCCCGGATGCCTGGGTGGTACCAATGGATTCCTTCAACCACAAAGTATTTTCTCATGTTAAAGAATTTGGGACATATAAAATTTCGTGACATTTCACCAATAAACAAGCACGTGAAGACAAATAAACCAGGACTCGCTATAATCTACCTTGATCTTTGTGGAATTCAAGGGGACCAAAGGAGCTGGAAGAGAGACACAGTGCGTCTTTGAATGAATATCCTTTATGAGAGAGCAGAGAGAAGATCATTTATACCCTTCATATTTTATAGTTTTGCCTCTAGGAAAGAAAAGACCAGCGGAGCCTCGACTATCATTTACTCATAATGATCGCATTCAATCTAGTGATTCACTGTGAATCATATAATAAGGTTTCCATTTTGCACATGGGGAGAAGAAGGAGGGGTGGTTAAACTCGGTTTAGTTTGCATTCATGCCCCTGGCCTCCTGTTTCCCTTGAACTGTCCAATTCAAACGACAAATCCATCGGGAGATGCGCTTTTTGGGTTTGTTTTTTTTTTCTTTCTTTCCTACCCCTCCCCCCAATCTCTGCTTCGGTTAGCCCCGGCAATAAAAGTCCCTGGAAGGAAAACTGACAGGTTAATGGTACAGTTATTCTTTTTCCTACGGCAGTGTTTAATTCGAGCACGACTTTACTTCCACGGCCTCTCCTCTTGCCATGCCGGGCCGGGCCTTACCGGGCCGTGCCTTTCCGAGGTGTCCGTGCCCCGGCGCAGCAGCGGGGACTCCTGGCCAGCCCGAGTCCCGGCGCGGCTGCCGGCCGAGGAGCAGGAGAGGTAACTCTGGACACTGGCTTGCAGCGGCATCGGGGAAGGGCAAAAAGTTGTTTTCCTGCCTTTTGGCCTAAACCTTCACCCACGGCCCTGGACATGGGGGGACAGCTCGCTCTGCGCAACCTTTCTGTGTACGTAGGTCAGGGAGAGGTGATCTCGGCACCTGAGACCCTGTTCCCCTTCTAGATGTTATCGCAGAGCCCTCTCCACACCCGGGTAGGCACATAAACAAACCCGCCGGCTCGCTCTTACTGCAGCCGGCGGTCGGATGCTCTCTTTGCTCTCGGGATCTTTGCCATCTGCAAGCATTTGAGGCAAAAAAAAAAAAAAAAAAAAAAACAAAAAAAAAAAAAACAAAAACAAAAAAACAACCCAAAAAACCCAAAAAACGGGGCGAGGGCAAGGTAAATCTTTCGGGATTGGAACGAGGCGGCTGTCTCGGTAGGGAAATCTGTGTCGGGGCCGGCAGCCACGCACACCAGCTCCGTCAATGACTTCTCCTGCAGCTCCCTACGAGGAACGGTCTGAATGATCCCAAAAAAGAGAAGGAAAGAAAGACACGGAGCGAGCCGAGCGGGGAGAAGGCACGGAAAGCATCACGGAGTGAGCAGGCGAGGAGAAGCAGGTCGGTGGTGGCGGGCAGGAGCAGAGGTGACGGCACATAGATGCCGGCCCCAAAGACGCGTGGGAGAGCAATGCTTTTCCCCCAAGAGAGCCGGGATCTTTTCAAGAGTTTGAAAAAAACACAAACTTTAAAAAATAAATAGACGTGTTGTCACTGAAGGAAAACCACTGCCTTAGCCATGGGGCTTTCACCAAGACAGCCAAGTTCCCTTTTGGGCAGAGCAGAGAGTCTCGAAGTCTGCTTGACATCTTGAAGCTTAAATAACCGTAAGGCATTGTTACTCCCTGGCAGCAAAGTGCCTCGTTACGCCTGATTGAGCTAATTGCTTTGAAATAGGATATATTATCTATAATTATAGAGATCTTGGAGGAGACGGCCAGCCTTTTCTTTCATCTTTTCCAAGTGCATCATAATGTCGCGATCAAATTAATTTGGGCCACTTGAAATAGTGCCTTCCTTTCAGCCCAGCTCCTCCGGCCCTCAAAGAGCCGGGGACGCCTCGGTGGCTGGTGTTTGGCCATCAAATCAGCACTCCTGGTAACCTCCCGAGGTTCAGCCCAGGTGCCCGGTGCCTTGAAAGTAGTTTAGGTTATGTTTAATCCGAGCAGGAAGGGAAAGGGGAAGAGAAAGAGAGACAGAGAGGAGGGAAAAGAGGGGGGGAGGGGGAAGAAAAGAAACGAGAAAATAGCTGAGGTCTTTTAGCGTTTTCCGACGCTCAGCAGAGCAGGAGCAGCGGCGGGAGGAGGAAGGGTTGAGACTTGAAGGGCTTTGAGAGCTTGTAAAGCCCGCGGGACATTTCTTAGCACTGGCTATAGATCTGTCTCTTGGCCCCACAGGAATGGAGCAAGGCTGGCTGAAGGGCGCGGAGGGAGCGCGCAGGGAGCGCGCATGCGATGCCCAGCGCGGCAGAGCTGCCCCGGAGCCGGCAGTCCCCAAAGCCTCCTCGAGTCCTGCGGGGCTGTCTGGTCTCCTAAGATCAGCTGTCTTGGTGGAAATAGAAACAAGGCTCTTAGGAGACAACAGCACCTCTCGCCTTCCTGAGTTCTGTCTTTAAGTCAAAGATAACGTTTACAAAAGGCAGACAATGCCCTGAATTGGCTTAGCGCTGCCTCCTGTTCTCCCTTCCCATCCCCCACGCACTCCTCCCAGTCCTTGTTGTTGTATTCTCACCGAAATAAAATGCTATGGGTAATGGCTTTGCCTAGCACATTCATTATATTGAAACGGGACTGTTGAGGATGCTAATTGCCCAATATTGTTATCTAGCACAAGTGTCTTCAGAGACGAGCCACGATTCCCAATAAAAACACTGGACTGGAACAAGAACCAATAAAATCACCTATTCCCCCCACTCTCCCTCCATCCCCTCACCCCTGCCCTCTCACTTCAGTTCTTCTTACAGACCAGACAGGAAAATAACAGAAAGGCACCTAAAAGCCATGTCAGAGTATCAGCGCAATGGAATGAATTTCACAAAGTTTCCTAAAATCCTGTGGTGTTTTGGTCACCAGAGCGCAGAGAGCAAGGGAAGAAGAGTTTGGATACTAAAATTTCCCGCTAAACAACGACAAACATCTCGGGGCAGATTTCGTTTCGTAAATTTGATTTCTCCGTTCCTAACGTAGACTCTGTAGATTTCATTACCAATTAAAGGAAAGAAAAGCACAAAGAAACGAAAGAAACTTTACCGGCTCCCCGTTTTCAGCCCAAGAGCTTTGCCAGCATGTGAATTAGAGTCAAGTTCTCGCTATGGTACAGTGATTAAAATGCCACCGAGTATGACAGAAACGTAAACACAAAGCGTTCATTGCTGGGAGATAAATAAAGAGCTAATTATCTTATTCTGTCAGCTCTCAATGAGAGAAGGGTCTCGCTCTCAGTATGGGACACACACTCATCTCCTCCACCCTCAGCAACATCCCGGTGTTCATTCTGCAAAAGAACAGTGAAGGGAAAGAAATACAGCAGCTCTATTTTTTTGTTCGTATTTCCATTAAAACAATGAGATCGAAAGCAGCCCAGAGGCTGCCTGGAGCTCTAATAAACACATTACTTTTTGTATTTTGCGTGGGTGAGTTTGTGATGGAAAAAAAAAAAAAGGAATAAAAAAAGAAAGGAAAAAAAAAAGGAAAAAAAAAAAAAAAGATCCTACCTGTAGGATCGGGTGGAGGGGACACCGTGAAACACGATGCATCGATATTGTTTTGAGTGAGGGGGTAGGGTGGGGGTGCATCTTCTCGTCAAGTACCGGACTTTGGGAAAATGTCGTGTGATTGGTAGAGCAAACTAATTTTGTCAGGCTGAATGTGCCGATGTCCCAGGGCTAAGGCGCCTTGCTCCCTTGATGCGGGTTAACGTCCTCAATGGTCCCCCTCCAGCCTAAGCCTTTGATCAGACCGCTGCTGGCGCCTAAAAACAACATCACTTGTCTGCCTATTAGAGGCACTGACTAATCGTGACAGATTGTTTATTCTCGCAATTAGCAATGCAGTCGCTTTTCCGAGCAGTCCCCCCTCCTCCCGTCCCCCCTACTCCCTGCCCGACCCGGCTCGGCCCGGCCCGGCCCGGCCCCCGGCCCGACGGGGCGCGAGGCAGGCTGCGGGCAGCGGCACCGGCCGGGCGCGGAGCCGGGCCGGGAGGGTGGAACTGCCGCTCCCCGCCTGGCAGGAGCGTTCACCGGGACGGCACGAACCGGGAGGGAAACTGGGTGGATCTATGCAAGCTGTACGTCGGCGAATAGATCTGTGCTGTGTGTGGTCACCCCAATGTATAGGAGCGCACGGGGATAGCCCGCAAGCCACCTACAAATCATTTTCACGTAGAGGGATCCTAGATGAGCACAATGTGTGAAGGGGGCGGGGGGGAGTATGAATGTGTACGTGAAGGACAGTATCCATAGTAAACACATTGCAAGGGCTTGCATGCGTGTGTAAGACGCGTGTGTGTGTCTGCATGCGGGACAGTTTCTTTCAGTCCGATCCTGTTGCTTACCGGTTAATAGAATGTATACTATAGCAATTCATTTCAAAATCTATACACTCCTAATCTACCATCTTTATCGGGTCCAGTTAAAAGCAAAGGGAATTCGCTGTCTCTCCCCGTTTAGATAATTGCCCTTAAACGACTAAAAAAGCCTCTTGTGTTCCGAGGAGATTAGAGCCCCGCAGCCATCAATAAACTTTTCTCAGCGAGCGGCCAATCCCGGTATCAGAGAGCGGCCGCGTTTTACTGCACATCCGTCCTGGGCGCGGGGATAAGCGATCGTAAAACGAATTTACAAAACAAAACAGCCGGGACTTTAATGGGTCTAAGGCTTGTATCTTCCTATTGACGCGAACCTTTCATTATGTGGAGACACGCACACGCCTGTGCCGGGAAACGCCGCACAATTTATGTCTCTGTGTGTTTGGGTATGTATATAAGCGCGGATCTCCGCAGACACGTCGGAAACACCTCGCGGCCGACGTTTATCTAAGAAAAAAATGAAATTAATTAAAACCAAATTAACCAAGCATCAAACCAATCAAATTCCTCCTAACCCCCTTTTTCGATACTGTACGACAAGCGGGTTACACTCAGGACAGCTCGATATTTGTTGGTCTTGCAAAAGAACCCTGCTCGGGTCCACTCGCTCGCGCTTCGCAGACAGAAAGGACGGCTTTTCCCCGACGTTCATACAGATTTCCCCCTATTTTTAAGCCTTCCCGTTCTCAGGCCTGTCCCCGCTGCGCAGCGCTGCTCCGGCAGCCCCGACCGCCCTCACGCCAGCCTGCGATGCGCGCCGGGGCGCGGAGCGGGGCCAGGCTGGGCCGGGGCGCGGAGCGGGGCGGGGCGGGGCGGGGCGGCAG
>WBNH01001949.1:125133-210494 GCA_013401255.1 Urocolius indicus
GCCCCATGAGCCGCGGCGCCCGCTCCCGCCCGGCGCTGCGGTGGCGACGTCGGGCCGCCTCTGCATGGCCCCGGCTGTGGATATGACCGCCGCGCCCACCGGGATCCGCAGCGACGAGCTGCCCGCGTCCGCCTTCAGCAAGCCCGGCGGCGGCCTCCCCGTCGCGGCGGCGATGGGCGGCGAGGAGGAGAGCGACAAGCCCAAGGTTTCCCCGTCCCTCTTGCCGTTCAGCGTGGAGGCGCTCATGGCCGACCGCAGGAAGCCGGGCGCCAGGGAGGGCCCCGAGGGCTCCGCGCCCCCGCCGGGCTCCGGGGCGGCCGCCCGCGCCAGCCTCAGCCCGCGCCTGGGTGCGCTGGCGGCGGACGCGCCCGGCTCCCCGCTGCCCCTCGGCGGGCGCTTCTCCGTCGGGGGGCTCGTCAAGCTGCCCGAAGACGCTCTCGTCAAGGCGGAAAGCCCCGAGAAGCAGGAGCGGAGCCCCTGGATGCAAAGCCCGCGGTTCTCGCCGCCTCCCCCGAGTAAGTAGCGTCCGGGAGCGGGCGGGCCGGGAGCTTCCCCCGGGCCGTCCGCGTCCTTCTCGCGGGGCCGGGCGCAGCGAGGGCAACGCTGCGGAGGCAGGACGGGGATTGCCTCTCGCTTTCACCCTGCCCGGCCCCTCCCGGCACGTTTTTCCATGCGGTTCGCACTCTGAGCCTGGCCGCCTTGAGCCTCTTCAAGATAGTGAACCGGGTCAAGCGTGCGCGAAGCCGGAGGATGGGTGCGAAGGCAGGATGGCCTTACCGGTGCCAGATCTTGTGCCAAATGTTAACGGGGTGGGACAAGAAAAAGTAGCCCGGCTTAACCAGGACCTCGAAGTGCCGTGCAAAGCCTAACTCGGCCTCGGCGATGTTTTGTTTTTTTCTGAAAGTGGCTCCAACGGTGTCATAAGGCTCCACACAGACCGGGCTTCCAGCCTCGGGGCTTCTATAGGTTTCAGTCCCACCAGCTGCTCTCTCAAATTCTGCATCTCCCAAGTCTGAAAAGTTGCAGTCGCTGATGTTTTCCTGCTTTGCTTCAGAGAAAGCCTAAAATAAAAAATAGCAACGGGAGGGCCGAGATCAGAGAAGCTCGTTAATCCTCTTCAGCGGCTGACCTGGGTCCGGGCTCCCAGCGAAAGGGGCGAGCGTGGGCTGAGGCTCTCCCGAGTGTTTGGGGTAGTCTTTGCAGAGCTGTAAACAGAACTGCTCTCTCTCTCTCTCACCCTTGCAGAAAGGCAGGTTTCCCGACGGGACTTGTGTAGGGTACCGAAGTGGTTTATTTAAATTGCAAAGTAGACCTTGTTAATTAAACCTGGGGCAGATCGAAGTTGAGGACCCTTAGAAATGTTAAATAAGAGGAGAGGAGCAGACGGGTGAAGAGGGCTAGATAGAGGCTGAGTGTGAATTCAGAGCTCATAATTAATCACATGCTTAATCCGGTTCCCAGGGGACTAATGAAGAGGGTGTGAGTCTGAGAAGCCAGTCCGTTTTGTTTTGTCTTGTCTTTTTTTTATTTTTCCTTAATCCAATAAAAAGGACAGGACAGAGATTTTTTTGGAGAGTCTTCTCTGTATGAGCCAGGAGCCGTGGAGGCAGGAGGCAGAGTATGTGGGCAACTTGTCTTTTGTCGAGTTTTTTTTCCATGGAGTCAGGAAAGTTCTTGCTATGAAGCACTGCGAGTAACTCTGAACCAGAGTGTCTTGAAAAACCTAATTCCTTAGTAAAGCACCAGTTTCCTTAACTGGAATGAGAGACTTCAGTTTGAAATGTTGCCCCGGCAGGCAGCCCTGGAGTCTTTGGGCCACTTCACTGTTAGCGGGACTGTATTTTTCCCCTTTCTCCCCACCACAGCTGCAGCAAGGTGAGGGCTCAGCAGGGCATGCGGGTTTGGGCGCTGCTAACCCCGGTCTCTCTCTGCTTCCCCTTCTCCTCTGGCCGCTCTTGGCACAGGGCGACTGAGCCCCCCAGCCTGCACCCTGCGCAAGCACAAGACGAACAGGAAGCCCCGGACGCCCTTCACCACGGCTCAGCTGCTGGCTCTCGAGAGGAAGTTTCGTCAGAAGCAGTACCTGTCCATTGCTGAGCGCGCGGAGTTCTCCAGCTCGCTCAGCCTCACTGAGACCCAGGTGAAGATCTGGTTCCAGAACCGCCGCGCCAAGGCCAAGCGGCTCCAGGAGGCCGAGCTGGAGAAGCTGAAGATGGCAGCCAAGCCCATGCTCCCGCCTGCTGCTTTTGGCATCTCCTTCCCGCTGGGTGGCCCGGCTGTGGCCGGTGCCTCTCTGTACGGTGCCTCCAGCCCTTTCCAGCGGGCAGGGCTGCCAGTGGCTCCCGTGGGACTGTACACAGCACACGTGGGATACAGCATGTACCACCTCACATAGAGCTGAGCCCAGCCCGATGGCTGTCTGCTCCTGCCGGCTCTGCACGCACTCCCTCCCTGATCCTCTGGCTGCTCACTGTGGACTTTCCCATGGGCCCCGTGGCAGAGACTTCTCCAGTCTGGCTCTGCTCAGCCACTGCTTCCTCTTCTCAGCGGTCCTGTTTGGTTCTCCAGCTGGCAGACCTTCCCCAGCTCCTCCCTGGCACTGCCTGTCTTCCCTAGGTCCGGCTGGCAGCCTGGGACAGCTCCCTGCCGTGGGGGAAAAGAACTGTGGAAGAGAAATGGTGAAGAGGGGGCTGCAAGACATGATGTTTCCCTTCCTTTCTGGAAGGGGAGATCAAGAGGCAGGAGTGTAGGACAGCCTCTCCCGTCCCTGTGTAGCAGCACTGTCTGTTACCTGTGTTTATTCCTCCACCAGCTCCTTTGGTGAAGGGGCTTTGTGTACTATGTAATATACTGTATATTTGAAATTTTATTATCATTTATATTATAGCTATATTTGTTAAATAAATTAATTTTAAGCTACTGTTGCTGCAGTTTGTTTGTTCCTTGCCCTGCTAGAGTTTATAGAAGAGACTAAATTTTATCTGTGTGTCAGGCAGATGGGGGAGAGAATCTGACTGTACCAGCCAGTTTTCCTCCTCCCCAGGAGACTTTGGCCTCAGCTGAGTTTTCATTTTTCACTGTGTATTCTGGAGCTGCTTCATCCTCACTACTGTCTGAAGTTTCTTCCTTGCCCTCTCTCCCCTAGTTCTTGACAGCATCTCCCAGTACATCCCTTCCCTTGAGAGTGCAGGTGCCTGTCTCCCTAGCAGCTCCCAGAGGAGCAGAGCTGCAGGCGTGGCACAGCCCTGGCCAGCTTTTCCCGGCTCTAGGCTGGAGAAAAGCTGCTCATTGACAGTGACCTTTTGCTGGGAACCTCTCAGCTGTGAACTCCGACGGCTGCCGAAGGCTTGGGGGACGGTGTGACTTGTCCCCCACCTCCGACTTGAGCTTAGAGACTGACCAAGGGCTTCCCCTGCAGCTCCTTTCGACAGCTGGCCTTGCTTAGGGGAAGGGAGCGCTGCGGTGGTTGGGGTAGCGGAGAGGAGAGGGGATGGTCCGGCAGAAGGGCAAAACGCGCGCTAAGAGAGGGGTAGAGGCAGGCCCAGAGCCGACGGGTAGGATTATAGGGACAGGGATGTCAGGGTAGGGATGAGCCGTGAGGCCGCGGCAGGCAGCCGGCGGGGTCCGTGGGAATGACGGTCCAGACCTCTTGGCGCGGTCTTCTGCCCATCCCCGTGGCTCCAGGCTCCCCGCAGCCCTCAGCGGCCGGGCCCGCTGGAAACTCATCCCGATAGCCGCGGCCCCGTGGAAGCCGTCGGCAACGGCCAAGGACTCTGCGGAGGAGGGTGGCAGAGCCCGGGCCACGCTGCTCCGTGTCCGCCACCACCACGTCCCCCTCCGGTCCCAGCCCCGGCCCAGCAATGTCTCGCTCTGCCCCATTGCGTTTTGCGGATCGCTCGGGTAAAGGAGAACGTTAGTTTCCCAATTTCATTTATTTATGTGTTTGTTTATGTTAAAATATTGTGCTTTATCTTTGCCCTCGAGGAACGGGCGCTCAGAATTGGGGCTCTTTATATTTTTCAGTCTTCTTTATTTTTTTTTTTTCACTCTGCTTTCATTTCCAGCAATTTGAAAACGTTAAGGTTGAAGCAAAGTTAGAAGGAAAATAATTGCTGTAATGAGGCTAGGCAATCTTCTGCAGGCACTGTGGCTCCAGCGAGACTGTAGCTGGGGGCGAGGCGGGACTTTTATCATCTAAACATCAACGACGCTTTTCAATAACTCAAAGAAACAACATACCTGAACTCAGTCACTTTCTCCAGAGCTTGCTGCTCTAATCCTCCTCTTCTCATCTTTTCCTCCGCTCTAGCAGCCCAGTTCTCTCTGGGCTGGGGTGGATTTGGGGCTTTTGTGGTTTGGGTTTGTTGTGGATTTTGCTGAAGAGTTTTTTTGTGTATTTTTTTTGTTTAATTTGTTTGTTTGAATTTTTTTTTGTTGGTTTGGTATTTTTGTGGGTTTTTTTTTTTCCTTTTGTTTTTGTTTGTGTTGGTCTGGCTTTCCTTTCCGATGACTTCTTTTCTCTGTGCGAATGGCAGCGTCTGTGATCGTGACCCCCGCGCCCAACGCCGCGCCGGACCGGGAGAGCGCGGTGCCGGCTCCTTTCCCACGTTGTGCTTCTGGCAGAAAAAGGCTGGAGATAAACTTCGCCTCTGCACGATTAGACCGCGGGTCTGGGGGGAAGATCTAATCGCGCAGGAGGCCAGGTTTATCCTGTAAAGAAGCCCTTAAAATACCGGGAGACATGTTAAATAGCAAGAATCGCTTTGAGCTGGCTCCCTCAAGCTCCACTCCCTCCGCCGGCACCTTTGGGCGCTGCGGCGCGGGGCTGAAGGACCCTTTCATCTTCTCCGCTTTGTCTGGGGGTTATTTTTTTTTGGGGGGGGGAGGTTGTGGCTGTTTTTTTGTTTTGTTTTGTTTTGTTTTTTTTTGTGGTGGTGGTTTTTTTTTTTTTTTACATTATGTCAATTCGGGATGGATATTCGAAGCGCCGGATTCCTATTGAACACATCTTTGCTTTAAGTTTTCCCCCTGACCCTTGGGCTAAAGTCCTTGGTTGCTCAATTAAACCCAGATGAGAACAATTAATAACTAAGTAATGACAATAAGTTGGGAATCACACGGATGAACGCTCCATGTGAATAGGAAAAGCTCACACAAAAGAGCAAAAAGGATTTGTCGGCTCTTTTTAAGGGGGAATTGGCTTTTCTTTTTTCTTGCCTCTGGCTTACCAGCAAATAAAACTCACTTTTGTGTCTTTGTCGCCTTAAGGATCTCAGTGGGCAGTTGGAAGTGAGAATGGCTGTTTTCCTTTCAACTTGAGGGTGCTGGCGCCACGCAGCCCCAAGGATAGAGAGTAGCCAAAGCAAAGTTTCCTAATAACTCCCCTCTCCCCCCCCCCCCCTCCTCGGTACNCCCCTCTCCCCCCCCCGTCCTCGCCTCCCCGGTCTGTGCATGTCTCCACACACACTCCTAGAAAACCTCGGCAGACAGACGAGAGAAAGCAGAGGGGCCCCGAGCACATCCCCGTAGCGCCACGGACTCGCAGACAGAGCTGTGCGCCGATCCTTTGCATGGGAAAGTGGCAGCGCCTTAACGCGACACTTTCCACGGAAGGGAGGTAAAAAAAAAAAAAAGCGCACAGTAGCCAGCACACGGAGAGGGAGCAACCCCCCGCAGAAATACACGAAGTAAAAAGGAAGCCATTTTTCTCCTCTTATTCCCATCACCGAGGGGAACGGCTCCGTTACGGGTGCACGAAGGCAGCCCCCCGGGCTCGCAGACGTACGGGCTCGCAAGCGCCGCTGCATCGCGCCCGGCCCTGGATTTAGCCCGGCTTCGGGCTGGGGTAGAGAGGTAGGCAGCTGGGGTCTTAGCAGTTAAAGTGTCAGGAAAGGCTGTCCTTCAATTTTGGCTCCAGAGAAGAAGAAACTTGCTGCGCAAATCTTTGGTTAAACCGTGGATTTGTTGCCTGCTCTGAATTTCTGGCATTTTCAGGATTTCTTTCCGAATCCTGTCCTTAACACATAATACTAACCGGTGCCCCGTTGAAGGCGCTCTCTAACATTTTCCATAGTGCTCAAGTGAATTAAGAGCTAAATGCCTGTTTTCAAACACGAGGGCAGGCTAAAGTGAGCAAGTGAATTGGGGCAGCAGCCGCAGCCTCCCGCAGCTAAGGATTGTTCCTGGGAACACAGCCTCCAGGAATCGGAGGCAAAGCAGCGAAGCTGTCTAACTAACCCACTGTAAAGGCCCGGCGAAGGGGTGGGGTGAGCTTGCCTATCTGTAGTATTCCTATGCGTAAATCCACGCTCATCTTGTGCAGGAATTTTCCCGAGTCACATCCGACCTTCTTCCTAAAGCTCTGGGAAGTGAAAGGTCGATTGAACAAAGTGGCTGGACACCTTCATGGTGAAACAGGTTATTTAGCACTAACTCCTTATTACTGCCAGATTTTGGATAAACAGCTGAATTCAACTATTTTGTATCTAAAGTGAAAATCCTAATCATCAGCTTATTAAAAACTTAAAGATGATTGCTCTTCATCTCTTCCATGGAGACATTGAATTTTATATTAGATACTGAGGTGTCCAGAGAGTGGAAGAGAGCGGCTGCTTGAAAAGCCTCATGGCCGGAGCACTCCTCAGGGATGTGGGGCCATCTAAATGAATCCAGCAGAGTGGTGACTGGCTAGTAAGGCTTGCAGTGCTGGAAATAAAATACACTCTACCCAAGGAGGGTTGTTGGATGCAATGAGGTGTTTCTCTCCCTCCCGAGTTTTCCCTAAAATCAGCCTGATGTGCCTTGGGCACTAACTGTGAGGGAGTTTGTAGCAGAAAGAGACGCCTTCTTCCTGCCTGTCACAGTGCTGTGTATATATATATATATATATATATATATATATAGTGTGTGTGTATATATATACACATAGAATATGTATATATTCTAACTCAAGGAGTATGCAGATTCCTGAAATTTCCTTTCATTAGCTTTTAACTCTCGCTACACCTTGTGTGAAGCACAGCGGTGTCTGTCCCTGGCCTGAGCAATCTGTTCCGCAGCAGGGAGCCTAAAAATGAGGCATTGCTATAATGGGCATTGCAACACACAGCTCCTTGGGGCCAGCCCGAGGCCCCTCTGCAACACGGACCCATTGTCTGTCCGGCTCTGTGGCAGGACAAGCTGGAGGCAGAACCAGAAGCAACAGCTCTGACTCATTTAACTAGGAGTAGTAAATTGTAACATGCTGCACAGAGAGATGTGGTAGTGATTTGCTTACAACAGTAAACCGGTTGACATTAACTCCACTCTATTGTACTTCTTCATCTCAGAGATCTTTTATCGCTCCAGGCTGGATCCGGTTCCCACCCTGCAGTGATTAAAGGGAGAGCAAGAGAGGCAGATACCTGGACACAGTCTCCCTCGTGTGACTAGGAACGTGCAATAAATCCACCGTGCAAAGCTGTCCTTTTCATCTCGGGAAGTGGCTGCAGCTGAGGACCCCACCGCAGCATGGAGCAAAACTCCTCCTGGGGAGGTGAGTCCCTGCAAGCAACTCACCTCTGTGCTGCAACCTGGCATGGGACCAGGTCCCCTCAGCCAACAACTGACTCTCATGACGGTGTAAACAACACCCAGCATTTCTTCTCGCTTAGCCCGGTGGAAGAGAAACAAACCTCTTGTGTACAGTCACACAATGATCAGAGCTACACAGCTAAATAGTACAGACTCAGGCCTTGTGAACGAGCTGTATAACAAACTGGGGAGGGAGTTTTGTAGGAGCAATGTTCAAAATCTGACAGGGTTCTGTATCTATGGTGTACTCCCATCGAAGCTGGGGCAAACAATGGGGCAGTGGGGTCAGAGTGATTACCACCAGGCAGGACTGAAATCCAGGGACACAAGGATTAAAAAATGAAGTCCAAGGGAAATGTTTGTTTGTTTGTTTTCAGTGAAACTGAGAAACACTTTTGTTGTAGGTATTTCATATCAGACACATCGCAATGGGCAGGGTGGGGTGTGCACTCGACGTGCATTGAAGAGGTACCAGTAAATACATCAAACACATTCAAGATGCTCTGACCATCACTGTCGTGTCCTGATGTAGGGGTAGAAAGAGAAAGAGCACCCAGGGGAGGTGGCATTTAGAGGTTTCACTATGACTCAAGCTCCATTCGCATGCCAGAGAGAAAGGAAGTGGCGGTGGGAGGGAAAGAACTCTGGTAGCAAAGCATGACAAAGTTATGTTAACTGAGAAGCTTGGGGAATGGAGGGAAAGAGAATTATTTCCAAAAGACAAGCTGGAGGCAAGGAACAACTTGCTTTTGATGCGATGTTTTGTGTGCATTGGGCATTATTATGCAAATATCAGCTAACACAAACACAGAAGTAAGGATGGGATTCTTTAGAACTCAAGAGGTGATTGTCTGACACTGTAAATGCATTTAGATGTAAGCCAGTGGACCTGTTTACATTTACATCAGCAAAGGGCTGTAAGAGATTTTTCTGGGGCTCTGAGACCTGCCCTCACATTATGACAAGCTTGTGTTCATTAGTCCTAGGGAGCATCTGCTTCTCACACTGTACTCAGTAAAATCTGTAAATGCTTTTCAAAACCTTGTAATGAGCTTTGGACTTACTGTGAAAGCAGTGTCCGTGGTATACCACAAGAAGAGACAGTGGGATGTGGTAGATGTTGTCAGCCTAACCAAAGAGTTTTCTTTCTGTGACAATGTCAATCTTCTCTTTGGGTAAGAGGCTATATAAACAATACACACTAAATTCTATTTATAAAACAACAACAAAAAAGCAGGGTTGCAAAATACAATATATGTGAGACTGGAACAAACAGAGAGTCAGTGTTTTTTAAAGCACTTTAACACTTTAGGCATTAGTTGTCTTGAATTAATTGCCACCTCAGAGGCACCTTACCTGACCATGTAGAGACTGTAGGTAACTGAACAGATATGTTCCCTGTTGCTGCTTAGCTGGGAACCCAAACTCGAGTACTCTGAGAAACCCCTCCTCCAGCAGCTGAGAGCCTGTAGTGCCAGAAGGCAGCATGATATCTCTTCTACAGTGATTGTATCAGATAACAACTGAATCGATATAAACAGCAATCCAAATGCAAACTTTCTTCAGTGATTGGGCACAGCTAAAATACTTCAGGCATATCCTTTTATAGACAGCCTAGATATTAGCTACAAATCCAATATCTACACGCAGAAAGGTTAGACGTGAGCTCTTAACTCAGGATTTTAATTTAGATACTATTCAAAGGACAACTGTTAGCATCTTTAGTCAGAAGACTCTTCAAGAATAATTCCTTAAAGTGGAAATATCTTTAACTACTTTTCTGTGTCTGTGATACCTAAATTAGGATGAATTTAACAGCCTTATTAGCTTGGCGTTCAAATGCAGATTAGGCAGCTCTCTCTTTAATTCAAGACATTGGTGCAGGCATGTTAATTTCCCCTCTAAATAATTGTATCTTTCAAGTACATACTCAAAATCAATCCAAGTCAAAAAACTTGGAAAGAAAATAGAAAGTTGTTAAGGGCATATAATAAAATGAGAAACCTGAGATGGACATGTAATCCTAAACTATTCTTACTTTCTAAAACACTAGGCTGAATTTCTTCAAATGTGAATTGTTTTCCCTTTCTCAAAGATGGCTTTAATACCAGCCAAGTTTGAAGTTCCTAATGACATTTATTTCTGAGCTGTGTATGGATGGGAATTTCACTTTGGGTAGTTGGAGACTGTGATCTTTTTCAAGCTTGCATAATGTTTAACATGACTGAATCGTTTTTCAAAACAAAGAAACTCAAAAGCATTGAAAAATGCCCAGAATAAGAATGGGCATTTCCATTCCATAAAGAATTTGTTTGGAAAAAAATATAGTGAGTTGTTGGAATTAGAATCTAAGTTTATTTCTAAGTTTGCTGGAAGGGAAAGTTATGTTATACGAGACAATTAACCGTTGGCTTTAGGTCTGGTCCAAAGCCCAGTAAAGTTAGTGGCGTCTTTCCACCAGCTAACTAACAGGCTTTGGGCCTGACTCATAAACTGTAGAGCTCCACAGCAGATAATAGTTCTGCACTGCTTATGTGAAAGTTAAATATAGCCCAATGTTTGTAAGTGTGTGTATGTATTATGACTAATTTAAAACCCTGATTAAGATTGGGTTACAGTTTCCATTTAATTCATATGCATGTGTTTGTGTTTGTATGCATGTACATGTAAAGACAGACATCTGTGAATGTGTAAGCACACATACAGCAAATGTCATAGAGATGATTGAATCAACTGCATACACATGATGGTAAATATCAGCATTTGCTATAGTAGATATCACTGCTGCTATATATATACTCTGACAGATCTGAACATATACTTTCAAAACCAGCAGCATCTGTTTATATTGAACTGCAATAAAAGCTGAAAGAGGCATCAGTTAGTATTAGAATTTTATCTTTTCAAAGTCCAGAAACGGTTTCTGTGCCTTTGATGTAGGCTGTCAAGCACTACTGGAAAATTGCATCTCTCTAATTGCTGCATTCAGAGCAGAGGAAAGGGCATGACTGGCTGGCAGCATTTGTCAGAGGGGACCCTGCAGGGACTTGCTTTTTGGGTACTGATAAGCAAAGTTAGCTCACATTCAAAAACCAGTAAAGCAATCCTTGCACAAAGCAGGGAAAAAACCCAGAAGGGGCACGATTTTGGATGCAGTAGAAAGTAATACAGCTCTTCTCTGTTTCAGCTATGATTAACTCTTATCTCTACTGACTGTGCCCTTCAGACAGAGCTCCCTGCATCCTCCCTCAGTGTTTAGCCTGAATATCAATTCAGTGGCAGCAGGACCACTGCTTACATGGCTATGCTCACATTCAGGCCTGTGAGGAGCAGCTCATTAACCTGTGAAATGGTTGTATCATTTTGAGGCATTTTGAGGTGGTACTGGCTTATCTGCTCAATATTCCCATTTCTCATTTCTCCCATTATGTGACAGAGCGCCCTCTTGGCTATGCATCACAAAACTGTTTTACAGCATTTTAAAACCTGTATCAGTTGCCTAATGAGATTTGTAGCTAAGACCCTGCTAATGGTTGCAGTGGCAATATGGAGGTTGCAAGGTAAGGGTGGTAAGAAAGCTATAGTAGCTTATGCCATAACAATGCCACCTAAGAAAAGATTGGCACTTGCCCTTTAACAAAACTCTCTGTTGATATGAATAGGATCTTTTCTCTTAAAGTCTAATTGTAAGTGGGAAATAAAGCTTAATCATGTTCTTTTCCTCCTGTGTAAACAGAAAGCAAGTATTTGTATACTTCATGTATTATGTATATGAACAAAAGTCCAAGTTATCAGCAGTGTGCATCCAGAACTTGCACCAGGAAGAAAGGCCTGTCAAAACAATCGTGCTTTTTGTAATATTCCTACCATCCTGTGGTAGCATCCAGAGAAGAAGTACTTCCAGGAGATGAGCAGAAGGTATGGCAGCTGGCACATCCAGAGGGGAGAGTGACCTTGGAGAAATAACTCTGGGGAAAAAGAAATGAAAGCAATGGACAAAGAGCCATGTAGCATACAGTGGAACTGGAGTGCATATCTTGTGGGTGACTGACACAATCACAACATCTTTCTTCTAGAGGCTGCCAAAGCACAGGTGGGGAGCGGGAAGATGAAGAGTTAGAAACACATCCCTAAAGATGCAGTTTACAGTGAACAGCAGCAAAAATGCTGTAGAAGACACTGGGTGCATTGTATTGTGCCTGGCAACAGCATTTATTTCATAGGGGTAAAATAAGTGCAGGAACATATGCATTTGCAAACTGTCTGCTTTACTGGCAACTCATCAGGAGAACTTGCAGAGTTCCCCCTCCAGCCCAGGGGGGCTGCGGTATTCACACATTTTAATAAGGAGGACAGGCCAGAAAGGGAATTATCCAATCTCTCCTAGCTGCAGGGTTTTAGTATGCAGGAGAGCTGTTGGTCACTTGGATTCTGCTTGTCCTGGAGCACAGGTAAACTATAGGTGTGTAAATCTCAAAGACCAAATTGTTGCACTTTAGACCCATCTAGAACCTGTTCTAGAACTATGTTCCTGTGTTGGACCAGGGAGGAGTCTAACCTCCTAGAAGTCAGAAATTAAGCACAACCCACTCCCAAGGAATCTCAGCTCAAAGTGAGGATATGGAGGCATCCAACCTGCACTCAATCCCTGGAAGGTTCTGAATTCAGCATCAGGCAGGTCAGCCAGCATCACTCTCCTAACAAACTACAGTTGGAACAGAATGCAGCAGCCTAGCTCAGAGCACACAAGGTTTCTCTCCATGCTGTCTTGAAAAGTTCAGAGCCAATATATCCACCTCCCAGGGCAGTGTCCTCTTCCTCTGCCCTGATCTGAAGCACTTTGCTCAGTAGGTGCCATGTCCTTCTGCAGCACATGGTACACAGACAATGGGATCACGAAGAGGACAAGCAACAGCATAAACTCGTCCGTGTCTTAACATTCTAGCTAGTGGTTGTCTGATATGACATGCATAGGTAATTTCTGTGGTAGGATCCTCAGTGTGGTACATGGCTTTTTAAAATTCAGTCCTGCAAAGTGCCTACTCCTCACTCTGGTCATCTAACCATTTACAATCATCTACAAACATACTGAGAGACAAAAACAAGTGCTCTTTAGATGGCATAACACCTGCCTTTGGTGTCCAAAGATGGTGGTTGGGTGCAACCCCATTTTCTTTTTGTTTGCATATTTCCTGTATATACTTATTGCATCTAAGAAACAACTCCATTAGAGAGACACTCAGACACTGAGTTACACTGTGTTCTCTTCACTTTTCTTTTTCATTCTACCTCTCCATTTATCATCTGTTAATTACAAGTAGGCCCTGTGCATCTTTGAACCTATATTTGTGTTCATGCACTTATTATTGAATATAAAGTTGTTAGAACATTCAATAACATTTAATTGCTTTTTACTATGTATTCATTTGCCTTTTCTTCTAGATGGGAATTTGTATATGTGTTATATTTGGCTCCAGTCCTGCAAACGGTTGTGCCCATGAATAACTTTACCCACATTAGGAGCTCCACGGATCACAGCTTCTCTCTCACCCACTGAATTCTATGAAGTTACTCATGCAGTTGAATTACTCATAAGCATATGTGTTTGCTGGATCAGAGTCTTTCCATGTAAGTTTGATCTCGATAATTAATTTAAAACACCAATACATTTTTTTCTAAATAAAGGAAGTAAATCCTTGGAAAGTGGTAATAAATTTTTAGAGCTGTGCTTATTAGTTCAATAAAATATACCTTGGTTTATTAATTAATAACAGTTTTTTAATTTGATATTTTAGAAACAAAATAACATGGCCACACTACTCAACCATTTTACAAAATAACATATTTAGTATTTAATAACTTGATATAATAAAGTAACCGATAGGATTTCTTTAAACAGCATAACAAGGTAAGAACATTTTCTTGAATGCTATGTCAGCAGAAGCTGCTATTTTATGCTAGCCTGTTAGCCAACATATAAATACCTCAGGCTTTGATCCTAAAACCTTTGCTAAAGGGATATGGCAGTGCTTGCCCGCAGCCTTGCTAAGTGTCCTGGAATGTAGAGGGCCTTAGAACATAGAATGATCAGGGCCTTAGATCTGAATACCTGCTAGGTTTAAATGTGCTATTTTAAAGTAATTTTCAACTTTCCACTAGAATCTCTTGCAGTTCTCTTTGGATGTGATACTGGTTCAAGAACGTCTAATAACCTGTGATGATCAGGGGATTGGAGCATCTTTCATACAAGGAAAGGCTGCAGGAACTGGGGCTGTTTCAGTCTAGAGAAGAGGAGACTGAAGGGGGATCTTATTAACAAATTTGTTTACAAATATCTAAATGGTGNTCTATGATTGAGATGTGATTTTTTTCTGTAAGGGAACAGCTTACCCTCTCCAAGGAGGCCTCAGATTATTTTGTTCTGGGTGTCACATCATCTTCATTTTGTCTCTGAAAAGACAAGCCAAACATCTCTACAAATTTCTAGTTATAAGAAGAAGCAGAACTGGCAAGATCCAAGACATGGAGCTCTTCCCGACTGTAGGTCAAATCATTTAGCATCCTCACAGAGGCAGATGGAAGTTTTACTGCAAACCACAACTTCCTCTTCAAGTGGAGGACCCTGATCTACCCACTCTTGACCCAAGATTCCTCACATCTCTCTTCTCCTGATCTTTATGCTTGATCCATGCCTTGTCCTGCTCCTTTCCACTCTCTCTCCTCCACCTTGAGCATAACAATTAGCTTGGTGGATGTGCTGGTTTGGTTTGATCCTCCATGGGGAATTTTGCTGTCATGAGCAGCCATAGGCTCTGCCTCTAAGTGCATGTCCCCGTCTGCAGCCAAGTCCTGAGTGGGTTCTCCAGGAGAGACTGGCCATGGCACGTCAGCTACTCTTTCACTGCTTAAGACTCCCAGATGCTTCTCTCCCTGTTGGGCCAGACTTACTCTGTCTCCATGCTGTGTCGTGGGCACTAAACAAAGCTGCAGCCTTGATGAGGCTGCACCACTCGCTCCCAGTTAATTTCCCATTCTTTCTCTCCAGGTCTTCCTCTTCTCAGCCTTGCTCTTCTGCCATCTGAATGTGTCCACATAGGGGTGGCATTTGCCTCTGTTATCAGATGCATTGCTTGTGTTCATGCTGCAGTGGTGTGGCTGCTGCAGCCTCAAATGTGGCTTTCCATCTTCACTTGCTTGCCTTCAGCTCTCAAGTTTTACAACATCTCTTGCCACGCTGGACCAGACTTTCCTTAGCCATTTCAGCTCTGGTAACGCCTGCTCCAGCTCATCTCCATTTCCATCCCTGAATCCTTAAAGGTACACTTCTGTCCTCAAAATAGACATTCCCAGGACTAATTTATTTTTGCTTATCTACAAAACTGGTTCTCCTTTCTCTGCCAGGTTTCTTGTGACACCAGCATCCCATACTCTGTAACACCTGACATGGATTTTGCTGGGGTCTTTTGTGAATGAAGTGAGCGTAGAAACCCTGCAGGAAAATCAGATGAAAACAAATGTTCACAGCTCTCTAGAAATTGGTGTCAGCTCCCTGATACAGAGAGTTTTACAGCTCTATAAATCAGGCTGAAAATGTAACCAGAAGCCCTGTTAGCTTTCTGTTTCTTTTAGCACATCCGTTTCTTGTAAAATTCCGATTAGAGGGACTGGTCTCTGTAGAAATCATTCACTCTGAACCCAACAGGGCTATAAATCAAAGCACTACAAATCACCACAATTTGCAGATTCCGGGTTTCATCATTTGATTGCTCTTGGAGAGGTTATGTAAAAGTTTTTTGAGAACAATGACCTCTACATCTTCTGTCATATCAGAGATGAGGAAGAAAAGAAAAGTATTTTCTGAAAATCAGGTATCTCATTCGTATGACTGCTATTAAACTATTTCTCTGAGGGATGCAGTCAAGAGTGCTTTCTCATATGAAGAACCTCGCCAAAATTTGGGAGACTACTCCCATAACGTGAGGCTATAGGAACAGTTCTTTCCTTATGAATGTGGTAGAGAGTAGAAATTGACAAAGAAAAAGTTAAAAAATAGTTCAGTGATGATTGCATAAATCATGCTGTTTATGACTCTTCTGCCTCAGCCTGGGTTTGGCTGTACAAGGTGATCATTATCTGCTCCAGCATGCAAAGATTTCATGACCTCCCAGTATCAATGAAAAAACTGTTCCCAACAGATTTTGTCCTCCCAATGACAGTAAATTCAACCTAGACATGCAAACTCTAGATAACCCTGAGTTGAGTCACACCGGCCTGCTCAGAAAATACGTCAGACCCCCAGTAGTCACAGCTGTGATTTGGTCAGTGATGAGAAAGGAGAATCACTGGAGCAGTGTTTTTGGACCAGGCTTAGTCATGAGTCAGGTTCTGTGCAACGCTTTGATGGCTCCAAGCCTGCAAGGAACTCTCACTTTTCCTGCCTCCTTTCTGAAGTCCAGCAGCTTCTTAATGTAACAGATTTCTGTTCACCATCCCGTCCACCTCATTAGTCACAAAGTGGTGGGAGCTTCTGCAGATTGCAAAGACCAGTGGAAAAAAAACAACCATACAGGGAAAAAATGCCTTTGGATGCAGACTGAAAGCATTAAATTATTGCTTTTAGATTTAGTATCTCAGCAACAGTATGTTGTTTATCAGGGATAAATTTAATACCTATGGATTTTTGACTGTAGTAAGTGGTACGTGAGAGCTGCAACAGGGACCAGCTGTCCACTACACAAGATGTTATACAACACAGAAGAAAAAAAACTATGTTCCATGTGAGCTTATAAGTTTTTGTGTTGCCTTTACCAGAACAACTCTAAGTTTTTATTTCTCATTATCACATGCAGATAACATATACTGCAAGGAGAAAATTTTCAAAGGAGCAGTTAAGTGTGAGGCATTTGATGTCCTTGGCTCCCAGAGGGATTCTTAACACTAGTTTGCCCATAGTGCCTTTGAAAAGGATCACTCAGGCACCTGAGTGGTATGATCCTGCTTTTCAAGAGTTCCTCTGAATACCAGACAACGCTCTCAGAAATGGGACCTACATTTCAAAGTCACTGTTTTTGACACTTGAAACTTTTTAATTCAGCCTAGTTCAGATCCATCGCTTTCATTCTGTAGTCTATAAAGCCAATTAAAGTAATTAGACGGGAAGGGGAGGGTATTTTAGCGTCTGGTTTAAGGTTCCTGTGGCGGCCGTAGCTCAGCGTTACGGCAGGACACCATCTGCTGTCCAAG
Source organism: Urocolius indicus (assembly GCA_013401255.1). Classification (NCBI taxonomy): domain Eukaryota; kingdom Metazoa; phylum Chordata; class Aves; order Coliiformes; family Coliidae; genus Urocolius; species Urocolius indicus. Next base: position 141,949 of record WBNH01001949.1, read on the forward strand.
CAGTGTTTGCCTCTACAGCAGCAACCAGTATCCCAGCCACAAAAACAGTGAGACTTTTGTTATCTTGGTAATGCTCTTACAAACCAAATTCTCTGTCAGATTGGAGAGTCTGTGTTGCATTTTCTTTTAGATAACTGATTGAATTTGGTCTTTTTTGCCCTTATATGGTGAGAATAATATCAGATGAGGATTTCTTCATAAAGCTGGTGTTTTCCTTTTTCAGCAGTAAGGTTGTGCAGACACTCAGGGTGCTGAGAAATAAATGCTGGAAATTGGAATAGTAGTAATACCTGAAATTTTGCATTTGCAAATAAATTGTGTGGCTATTACTTGTTAGTCTGCTATAAGACTACACTACACAGCCAGCTGGGTGTAAGTTGTCCATCTGCAACTCCCCATTGAAGGTGCACTTTCCATTCCTGTCTAGCTCTCAGGGAAGCATCCAAAGCTTTACAGGTGTAGCTGCCAATTGTTGTTAATTATATTAGAGATTTCCTCACTGTGGCCACCTTACACTTGCAAACTGAGCTGAGACCACCCACTTATTTTGCACTGGTCACTGAATTGATTGCTAGGTGGTAAGGACTTTGGGTTACTGTCAATGAGGACTGCTTCCAACATGATCTCACTGTAGAAAACTCCATATTCACTTACAAATCTCCTGCTTGTACTAACTTAGTCTCAGGCTTTGGAGGTGGATTGTTAGGCCCAGCAATACCTTCGGACAATCTATAAAAATGTGTTGTTGCTTACAAATTTGGTCTGTCTGCATGTCCTCTGGCCATTTCCTTCTAGAAAGAGGATTTTTTTTTTTTAAAAGAAAATATTTCTGTTTTCCTTTGTTTCATAATTGTTTTTCTGCTCATGATGCTCAAAATGTCAGCACTGCTATAGAAGAAAAGTGTTGTATTATTGTATTGGTTTATAAATATGTGGTAGAGATATCAGTGCAACTGGTAGGCTGCAATTTGAGTCAATACAGTAAAGCTGTGGCCAGGAATTGAAACAAGATATGCAAGAAAAGATTGCTGGTATCATTGTATGTAGAGTAAGGGCCTCAGTGGTGTCTGTAAGGGATCATATTCCTCAAATTCCTCTCTTAAGCCTACATAATTAGAGCTTTGTCTTAACTGAAGTGACAAAGTTAGGAATAAAATGTCCTTTAATTCCTCAATTAAATCAATGGGTAATTAGTGAGTGATTTTCATGCTACTCTCTGGAGGGTACATTTCTCTATATTTCTGCTGCTTGTATAGGAAGCCTTGCTTTGACAATTCCGTTAGTGGGCTTGAATATAGGTCTCTGCACGGCATACCTAACCACATCCAAGATCCTAAGAAGCTATAGAGAATTAACATTTTGCCTACTTTTGAGAATCATCTTGACATTTTCTTATGGGGCAAAAAGCTTAGTCAATTTGTTAATCGCTTCCTCTCTCTTCCTCAAGCCTGGCTCTAGCAAAGTTGGCACATACAAAGGTAAACATGGAGCAATAGCTTTAAGAATTAAGCATCACCACCCCCTGTCTCTTTAACTGTTGGTCTGGGAAAGTACATATAGCACTAGTTCTTTAGTCTGTCCTATGTCATTTTTAAATATATCTGGAGTATTTATAAGACTTAAAGAGGAAGTTGAAATTGATCATGAAAGAAGGACACTAAAGCATAGGTAAAATTGTTAGAAGCAAGAGAGAAAGGAAAATGCTATAGTTGTTTTGCTGTCTTTTTCCTTACAAATGCTTATTATTAAATTTAGTATAAATTATGTCACTGAGCAATTTCCATATTATTTGGAGATGAGCTGAGATAGATGAGTAATGATCATAATGCCCAGGTTTGCCTTTCAGACTGAAACAGATTCTCTTGAGTCAATGATCACTGATATTGAAGATGAAAATGGTAAATATATTCACATTATTGCTTGGGTTAAGAAGTCACAGATCATACATCACTATTCCACTGACAATAAACAGACAACTTCTATAAAGTAGATTAAGGTAATTTGTGTAGCACATTTTTCATTTTTACCATTTGCTCAATTTTGCCATTAAAACCATTGTTCTTAGTACCCAAGTATGGGTAGATGGCTTTCTGCCTGATGGATTATCCTGATGTTATATCTGTGTTATATTTACAAACTTGGATGCAATAGACCAGTACTTAAGCTTCTCTGTAAGTCATTTGCCATCTGCCTGCCATTCCTAGTCTCAAGTAGAAGAGGTTTCTGGAAGATGTCCTAGAAGCTTCAAATGCCTCAAAGGTTTCTCAGTGAGGAAGAGGGGGGGAAAAAAAGTGTTTCTGTTGTGGGTAATATTAGAAATGATGAGCTTAAATCGCCAAATTTAGGTGGGATATTGGCGCGGGGTATGGGAGGAAGTTCCAATGATAAAGACTGAAGACAGACCAAAATAAATGACTAAGGAAACTGCACACTGTCCATAATTTTAAATTCCTTAAGAGCAGGGAGGCAAGCATCTCTCATGAGTAGATTTTAATTTGATCCTGCCTTTGAATGGGGAAGAAAAGGGTGAATTAAATGACTTTTTGAGCCCTTTTTCATTGTTGGTGATTTGGTGATTTCCCCCCTGCCCTGTATCAATGACTACCACTGTGGTTACTACAGCTGCCTCCCTGCTCTGGGTACACTTCAACTGAAGGTGCACTTGGAGCTGGCAGATACAAGGGCCTACCATCTCTCACCCAACAGCACCAACAGTTCCCACCGGCTGTGGTGGCATTGCTCTAGATGAGTGGGAGAAGTTAGAGGACATGTTGCAGTGGCTGCCCCTTACTCCTGCCCTTCTGTGGGCCTCTCCTTCCCTGGCTCTCCTTGACTTTCTGGCTGTGAGTGCTCCAGAGGGAGAGTTAAGCTGAGGGCTTGTCATCACAGTGAAGCTTCACCAGTGATTCCTGTGTCGTGGCTCCAGAGGAACTGTATCGCTGCTGTGCTGTCTGGGGATACGCTAGTTCTGCGATAACAGTCAGTTTCTTTTGGCTTGCTTTAAACGCATTTAGTTTCCAAAGTGATGTCAGGGTGCAGTGTGAGTCTGAATGTAGCCAGCAGTTTGCATGAGCCATACCACCAATATGGGACTTGTCTCCCATCACATCTTTGGCCGTCAGCATTTTGCAGCTATTTGCCTTTTCACTCTTGGGTCAATAGCAGCTTTCAGCAGAGGGCCCTACATTTTCCCCACAGTTCACACAGCACAAAATGACAGTATCTACTCCAGAGAAAAGACCCTTCTACAGTAAAATAAAATTATATACTAATAGATGATGTCAGATAATGGTATGGGTTTGAGCTACTTACTCAGCTCCCACTGTGTCACTCTCCCCAGCAGCAAGCTTTCCTGTCAGCTCATCGTCCTGCTTCTGTGTGCCCATTCCATTGCAGAGGCTCTCCCTGGGCTTGGCCAAAAGCTCCTCAGGCACTTCCTAGCTTGCTGACTCCAAGGGAGTGTGAGGAATGATCACATCTTCAGGGATTCATGCAGGACAGCTGCCAGTGAGTTCTGCTTGGCATGCTTTCACCTTGCCACACTTTATGCTTCCTCCTGTATCTCCCCCCATGGTTTCCCTCCTGCATTCCCCAACTCGAAGCTTATTTTGAGGGTTAAACTCGACTTTGTAGAATTCTCTCCATATTAACCCTCTCTCCAGGTCAGGTGATGAATTCAAGTAAATTCTGTATTTCTAGTGCCATAAAGCAAATAACTTCACTGCCATCAATCTGACCAATGGCCCAGTTATCCTCCTTTATGGTAGATCATGTAGATGAGAGATATGAATAATAAAGCAGGAGTAATCACAGAGCTAGAGTTCAGGGGCATGACTTTTCCTCGCTCCTCAGCATGCATGCCTGACCACACAGCGCCTGAGCACAGAGCAGGGCCCCCCACCTGGACTCCTTATGATCAACAGGCACAGGCACAGCTCCGAACCAACCTACTCATTTTCTGCAGCATCCAGTATAGGTTATGTGAAATATTAAAATATGTAATTTTAAATGCATGCCCTTTATTGCTTTATAACTAAGAAACCAGATCTTTTCCCACTGACTTTCCGTGCAACTTTCCCTGGTTCTCATATCCCATGTGGCTCTTAAGTGTGCAAAGGCACCAGTATTAAAGTTTATAAGATATTTATATAAATCAGATGGTTGGTGAGTATTAAATCTGACTTTTCTCAATAACCCGAGGGGGAATATTAAAATATTAAAATTGTTTGAATTTTTAAAGCACAAATGGGTTTTTGAATAGTTTAGGTCGAAGCCTCAAGTCTTGTACATAAATATATACTGGCTGAGCATAGAGTCCTTGAAGTTTTAATCACGTTATTCACATCTAGCGAGACAAATGGCAGGCTTACTAGACAGCCTGTTCTCAAAAATCACAAACAGACTAACGTGGAAAACTTAATTTTATCTGCTGTTTTCATCGTATGATTTGCCTTTTGAGAAGGGCAGATCTTAGTCTAAATAACTGATATCATAATGCAAAAATTACTATCAAAATCATCTCAAGGCATTACTAGTTTGGAAACCATCTTTGTCTTTGTGCTTCAGTAACTTCAATGTAATCCTGAACTCTGAAACCTTACATGAATTTCCCATTTCAAGAAACCTTCTTCTCAACCTCGTGATATAGCACTTCCCAGGATCTCCTCCTGATTCCTTTTTCTGTCCTTGCCTGATCATGTTGTGAACACCACACTGACAGTTGTGGGTCTGTGAATGAATAGTATTTGCCTTTGGGAGGACACGTTATTGCTTCTGAGTTGTGCAAGGGTGTGTGTAGAATAGCTGGAGGAGAAAGAACCGTGTAGGCAAAAGGAATGTTTGCTCCTTGCTTTAGGCTCTGATTAGGTCAATTCTTGTGACAGAGTTATTCCCGCAAACCCACAATTACTGCTAGGCTGGGTTTTCTGGAAAAAGGGATTTCTCTGCATGATGTTTGATCATCCTATTGCAGGACTGATGAGTATAGGTATAAACAAGACAAATTACATCAGGAATGCTCTAAGATTCTATACCACAATTTTTTTCCCCATAACTGATACAGACACCTGTGTATAGAAACAGAGTGTAGTGAGAAAGGAACAGTGGGATCATAACAAAGAGGAAAGAATATCGTGAGAAAGATGACATTTTTGTTATGGTTTGATGTTTTAATCTTTGTGCTTCAGACTTTTCAAAACACATTTTGAATTAAAAAGAGAACTGAGTTCTTTGCCTTTTGAGCTGGTACTTAAATGAGTTCCTATAACAATTTTTAAGAACTGTTTTAGAGAATGTAATGAATCCTAACAAGTAAACAAATAAATACACTTTAAATCCAATCATTGCAATATCATTCCTGATATTTATATAATCTTGGCCTTTAAATTTTCTGCTAGAACATCTGCAGGGTTTTTGGAGTGGTGGGTAGTTAGTCCAATGGTTGAAAATCTCCCAGGAAGTGGTTTGTCTTCTTAGACACAAGATTTTTTAAAATAACTGCAGAGCACATGAAATAAGACTTAAAGGCCACTATGATAAAAGCCACTTAATAATCATCCTGTATGTATTTGCACTCCACATGTTTACATGAGAGACAAATCTAGACTTGCTTCAGTTTCCTTTTCAGTGTATTTCTGAATATTGTTAATGCCATGAAAAATGTTATATATGTAAATTACAAAAAAACCTCGTAAGCAGAAAGGATATGTCCATCATCATTATTGTCGGCTCTTGTCAAAAAAGAGCACATCTTGTTAAAGTAGATAATTGACTTTTAAAAATTAGAAGTGAAAGAAGCCTATTAGATAATTTTGTTCACCATGACAAACTGGGCGTGCTGCCATTATATTTAATCTAGAAGGAAATGCCAATTCACTGATTCATAACAGATTTCTAGCCTCAGACGGTGTTCTTTTCTGTTCAGTAACACCAATAACTTCTTAATCTGACTTGATCATCCAGAAGGTGTTCTCAAGATGTATTCTTACTTCTAATTATCATTATAGATGTTACCTAGATTGCCTTTTAGTGAAGATTCTGGTCTTCATGCTGATGAAAAAGGAAGGTCTTGTACTGAAATAATTTTGCTCCCAGAGGTCTGAATTTCACAGAATCATACAATCATTTAACTAGGTCTGGCTGCAAGCTCTCAATGTAACCCTGAAGCACTCATTGAGTTTACCTGTTCTCTAGCATCATTAATAAATTTTCACTGATCTTCACTGAATGACAGAATCATAGAATAGTAGAATGTCCAGGCGGGTCTTGAAGAGTCAATGGGATTAATTCAAGTGCAGAGAATCTCCTTTGAGGCATTCAGAGACATCTCTCCATTGGTTATTTGGACACTTTAATTCTGTACTATATAAAAGCTGGTAAACTCTGCTTATTCATCCCAAGGAGGAAGATACCTACAATTTAAACCTATAAGAACAAAAATAGGTTTATTTTCTACCTTATTGTACTTTAATATGCTTTATCAAATAAAAAGCAGAAGAGTGAATTTAAGCCACCTATGTCCTAAAAATATAATTATATGAAGACAGTATATATTTTAGACCCAGGCAACCAAGCTTTATTCTTGTTTATGGAACTGTAAATGTTGATTATCTTCCTAAAGGAAACAGAAGAATTTTCTAACTCATGATATTTTATGGGAGACTCATATCTAGTGCCTCCAAAATATCAGTAATGACATCTAAACTGCAGACAGAGGATGACAACAATCAATTGCTTGAACATTCCTTAACAGATGGATGAATTTAAATAATAATACTCCATGTAAGATCAAATATTTAAGTTTGTAGTGAAACAAATACTGATTTTTTTTTCCAGTTTACTGTGCCTGAAATCATGTGCTGCAGCCATTAGAGAAGTATTTCTACAGCACAGAGCTGGATATGTGTTGCACTCCCACAGAGTGTCTTGAAGAGTGATTAGGAGGCAAAGTCTGCTTGGATAGCCCTGGGGAGGATGGAGGGAACCTGGTGTATTTTGTCCATAATACCTACTAGGAAGAGTCCCATCTACTCCTCACACTGTGCCTGAGAAGGTTTTAGCTGGCACAACCATGGACAGAGGGCACGTTAACAATGAAGTAGCATGGACAACTGGTGGTCTAATGAATGAGTTTATTCCCTGGCACTGTTTTATTTATTATCACAGAAGCAGGTTTTTCAACCAATGATTTAGTAATGTGACCATCTGACTGAGACAATGGGTATGTTCTTCTGTCCTTCACTTTTATTTCTAGATAAATGTGTTGAGTATATCTAGTTCAGGTGTTTGGACAAGAGGTAACATATGGAGTATTAGAGTGCTGTGAGAGGAAGGAGTGGAAGTTACAGTGAATAAGTTAGACTGAAGCTAATATTTGGTCTCTAAAAACATAGAAAAAAAGTTTTTATAAATGGTGCTCACAAGGTTTATGATTTTCATGTGATTACATCACATTTATAATTCTCCTTCTTCACAAGAGGAAATCCTATCAGCATTCGTACATTTGAAAAGAAATCTATATGTGGGCATCTTCTGTGACACTCTTTGGTCTGTTCAGGATATTAAACTGGTCGTGATAGTTCATTCATCATAAAAATTTATTCTGATTTCAGATGAAATCATTCTATATGTGTGTAGCGAAGAACATCAATGCATTAAAGAGTCACTTGCATACCCTGTAATGACTTCTTCAAAGACCTTATTCTTATACCATCAAGCATTAACTCAGATTAAACTATTGTATATAATCAAACATTAACTTATTGCCAGCTTTCCAAGACAGACAATATGCTATCATTATGAGCACTAATATGAACACAAGACATATAGATATTAAAAAATAGGTGATAATTATTTTTTTTCTTTATAATTTTGTACTGGTGCTCCCAGAATCTGCAGAAACTATTTTTGAAGAAGAGAGAGTCTCAATCATTTTAAGCTTTTCTACAATTTGGGCTGTGTTAATTTTCATTTATGTCAATGTGGCTCTTGATTATTATATATCCAAGCTTGTCATCATAATCAGAGTAAACAAGTGACCCAATTCAGATTGGTCTTCACCTTTCACCCATGCAAAATTTCAAAAGGAGACCCATTGTTTTTGCATGTGTCGTAACCCTGTAATTATGAAGAAATTCAGTAGCAAATTGCTTCCATGGCTTTTCCCCTCCATTCTCAGCAGTTGAAAGCATTCCTTCAAGAGACATTAAATAGTCTCAATTTCCCTGTTCTACTAAGAATACCATACTAATGAAAATATACACTAAATATTTTCCTGAGAGAGAAAAACTGGTAAAGTCAGTGGAAGTAAATCATTGCCCTTTATCAGTCACAATTTGACATGCATTTCTTTTATTACTCAACGCCTCGTTAATGTTGGAAAGGTACACGCTGGGGAACATCTCACAACTTTGAAGTAGTTCCTACATATGCAAAATGCTTTTAAACATCTATTATAATAATTTTTCTTGGTCCCTGGAGCTAGATTGTCATGGGTTGTTATCACTGTCAAAGTTTATAGGTTAGGAAATATTATTACTGGGTAGGCCTTTTGTAAGATGGCTATCTCTGCAATATGCGTAGAAAAGGCAATTGTCCAGCCTCTCAAACCACAATAGTTAAAACACATAGTGGATTTGTGATATTTGTCATTTAGCTGACCCTCAAGTAGCTGACTTGCCAATGCATAATCAGTATGACACTTTGAAAAGCTACTTTTATTTCCAATGTGTTTTCCTATGCTTGCCAGCTCTGAAGATGAAAGACAAACTGGCAGTATTTTAAATAATGAGATCTTTGATCTGAAAACGTATAAACCAAACTTTTTTCCCTGACACATTTTTTATTAATTTATTTAAATACCAGCAATTGTGTGTCTAAGAGATGGGCTTCAAGCAACTCCTTTGAGTTCCTTCTTTGTTAACAACACCTATTTTTATTGACAAGGTAGAAGTGAATTAGCTAAATGCTGGAAAGCTGGAATGACAGCTGGTGTTCCTGTTTTCATAAATCCATCATTTCAAGCTATTTTATGGTGGGACACGCAGAATAATTTAGAATCTGATATTGTCAGTGAGTTGGTTAAACCTAAATATAGTGGCTAGAGACTGTTAAAGTTCACTGTATAAATCTGATGTAAATTCTTTGGAACCAAAGAAACACTAGAAGAAAGAAGTGTCGTAAACAAGGTCTATTGCACCTTATTTAATAGACTACCATATTTTGTAAAAATTTAATATTACTTTATTTCCTTCCTCTGCAAGACTTTGGATAGCTACATTTTTTAGCAAAGCTAGGATTTGTTTCAGCTAATACAGCTGAAGTTTAAGATTCTTTTTCTACTGTTGCCAAAAAGACTGTTTTAGAGCAAGAGATATTTTAAATAGTTCCTTTTTGATGAGATGTAATAATGGGATTATGAAATGCAAGTAGCTTGGATTCATATTGAGTTTATGCCTTTTAAAACAGAGTAATTAAACTCTATGTAAAACCAATAACAGCAGAATTACTTGGGTTAATCTCTGTTCTCATACCTTGAATTTCTTTGCATTTGACTGTATTATCTTCATATAATCACACACACAAAAATCCAGAGTGCAATCACAGCTGTCTCAATGGCTACCAAAGGCAGATATTCTCTAGTTTGCCAAAGGTGGCAATAGGTTCTCATTGTACCACTGACAACAGAGAGGTACTCTTAGAAGGTGGGTTGTTTTGGAAAGTTGTGAGAAAAACAAGGTGCAAGGAACCTTTCCTTCCTAAGAAAATTTCTGCATAATATGTATGAATGTGAAAGAAGAAATAAGTGGGAAATGTCAAAAGATCCAGTTCAAGAGTCTAACATCTAGAACTGTCTTACTCTGTAGGTCTTTCTTCATACTATCTGACTTTGTCTCCCAATCTTCATCATACCTAATTCAATGACCATGACCCTGTTTACAGTGATGTATATACCATGCCATGGCATAAGTCCAAGGTGTCCATAACACCTTCTAGAGAGAATCAGAACTACCATATAGATGAACTTCTTTATTGTATTGAAATGCAGTTACATTCAATCCCTGAATGACCCAGAGTTCCAGGAATTGCTTCCAGTCTGCTTCAGGGATCACTGCCAATCTCAGACTCTGGTGCATCAATGCTTTAATAATGAGAGAGACAACAGCAAACCTGCATTCAGTCACTGACCACCTTAGGGATAGGTCTGCCAGTGGCCTGAGCTGAAACCCATGAACGCTGGAATAATGTAAGGTGGATTTTTCTTTTTTTTTTTCTTTCAGAATTGTACAGACTGTCCAATTGCAGACTGAACTTTAAATCCTGCATCTTTGGCTAGTGTATAATACAAGCATGGATTTAATAAGGAGGCCTAAAGGGTTATAAAACCCATTAGCAAGACCAGATATAAGGCTTGCTTGCATGTCCTCAACCCCACTCACATGAAGATCACCTCCCAGTCATCCCTAGAGATTAAATGTGGTTTATTTAGGTTGTGGGCTATGATGTCTTTAATGTCTGTTCAAGAATGGGCTCATAATTCAGAGCCTTAGTTGGTTGGTTTTCCTTCCATGACAGGTGTCCTCACTCTTCCCCATTCATTTGGTTTGTCTGAGCTCAGATGCATCAAACTCAAATCAGTCACGTGTAGCATTTTAGTATTATGAACTTGCCTAATTTACTAAAAAGAGACGCTAGAATAAAAAAATACATATTTTGGCAAGTGTTAAACCTTAATCTCAAATGCTACATGCCAATTCAAAGTGTATTTTGTGTGCAGATTTATCTGAGAGTGGCTTGGCACTAAAGGATTTTCCATTGGCGCTAAAAGAACCACTGTATGCCAAGAAAGTAAATATCAAACAGAAATGTGCCAGTATTTCCTGCCAGTCTCACATTTTTGAAACTTTTTCCATCCTCCATGCCATTGATTTCTGATATGCTCCCAGGCTTCCTAGGGAAAGGCTTTTGAGTCTCACCCCAGGATGCTGAAAGTCTTCTAATTTGAATACTAAAAATGTTAAATGAAAAGAACTCCTCCCCCCTCTGCCACCCCCAAGGAAAAGCCCAGAATCTTTTCCTGTGAAATGCTGGAAGACTTCAAGGAGTTTTCAACTCTCCAGAATACACAACAAATGGAAAGCGACACTGGCTCAGAATGGCAGACATTTTTTCCAACATTTGCACAAACAACTTGGTAAAGCCTCTCTGCCTCTTTTTGGAGGCTCTTGTGCCATACACTTCTGATTGTACTTTGTTATTGATTCTTGTGTCTCAGCTTCCCACAATTGGCTGCTTAATGTTTCTTCTTACTCATTTCTGTCCTTGGAGCTTTCTCCCTGCTTTTTTTTTTCCTGTCTTCCAAGTTCAACCCTTGAAACTCCATCCATTGAACAGTCTCTTACAAGTTGTCCCTACTCCACTGACCTCTCAATCCTATGGCTGAACTGCATTTCCTTGTGCCTATGTTTCCTTCTTTGAGGATCAGACTAGGAGCTCTCCAGTCCTGGAGGCAGATGGCATTGGTAAATCTCCCTACACTACATTTCTTGCAGGACATACCTCAGTCACCGTGGGCTCTTGTTTAACAATATGCCCTATACCAAAACAACAGTAAAGCACACGGATTATACTTTTTAGAGAAGTAATTGCAGGAGAAAAAGAAAAAAACATATCTCACAATTTACCATATTTTTTAAAGATAGACTATTTTGTTTCTGTTTCTAGTTTGTTTGCTAGACGTAATAGCAATTTTCATTATTTATAACACTCTGTAAAAAAACTCTTACATTTCTTCGTAACCTACTTGGCTTGCCTAACGTTAGTGTTCAAACATCTCTCAGGTAGATTTGGGTCAGTATCTCCCAAGATTTTGGACGTGGTACAACATGGGAAAATGCACTGAAAATAAAAAAGGCTTTTGCCTTCCTCTTAAGGACTTTTTAAAAAGCATGTTACTTGAATTTGATGCTAGTATCAAATTGTTTGATCTCTTAAAAATTGTTTGGGTGCTTACAAGTGGTTGTGTGATGAAGGTAGCAGTAGCTACTACTCTCATCATCCTTGAAATCACTTTTCACCTGATATTCCTAGTGCTGCTGGGAATGTAACAGAAATTGCTCAATTCTCATATGATGGAGGAAATCTTATTAAGAAGTAATTTTTCTGTAAATAGAAAGAGTGCTCCATCTCATAGAATCACAGAATCACAGAATGGTAGGGTTGGAAGGGACCTTTAGAGATCATCTAGTCCAACTCCCCTGCAGAAGCAGGTTCACCTAGATCAGGTTGCACAGGAACATGTCCAGGTGGGTCTTGAAGACCTCCAAGGAAGGAGCCTCCACACCCTTCCTGGGCAGCCTGTGCCAGGGCTCCCTCACCTCAACAGTGAAATAGTTTTTTCTTACGTTTAAGTGGAACTTTTTGTGTTCCAGCTTCATCCCATTACCCCTTGTCCTGTTGCTAAGTGCAATAGAAAAAAAGGGATGTCCCAGCCTCCTGACACCCACCATTTAGATATTTGTAAATGTTGATAAGATCTCCCCTCAGTCTCCTCTTCTCCAGACTAAACAGCCCCAGTTCCCACAGCCTTTTCTCATAAGGAAGATGCTCTGGTCCCCTGATAATATTGGTGGCCCTGTGCTGAGCTCTCTCCAGAAGTTCTCTGTCTTTCTTGAGCTGGGGAGCCCAGAACAGGACACAGGACTCCAGATGAGGCCTCACCAGGGCAGAGTAGGGAGGGAGGAGAACCTCCTTTGACCTGCTGGCCACACTCTTCTTGATGCATCCCAGGATGTCATTGGCCTTCTTGGCCATGAAAGCACATTGCTGGCTCATGTTTAGTTTATTATCAATCAGGACTCCCAGGTCTCTCTCTGTAGAGCTGCTCTTCAGCAGTTCCACCCCCAGCCTATACTAGTGCATGGGGTTGTTCCTTCCCAGATGCAGTACTCTAAACCATCTGTGTGGAGATGAACAAGAAGAATTGCACACCTTGGGAACTTCAACACAATCCAGTGAGGTTGAACAGAGGTTCTGTCTAAATGTATCTGCACAACCATGTCCACACATTTCTGAATTTACTAAAACAAAGAAAGAGGTGGGAATGGTGTTGTTGAGTAGGAGAGGAAGTCAATTTTTAAAGTGCAGAAAACCCAGCCCACACCAAATGAAATGATATGCTTAAGCCTATGCTGATACTAGGACAATAGTATATGCACAAACAATAAATTAAAGCTTAGAATTCCTTTTGTGCATATACTTATAATTTACAGAGAAAATTCTGCTCCTGGATCTGAACTGTAGATCCCAATTGCACATTCTATGCTGGAGTGAACTCATACCATCCCAGAGGAGCGAGTTGCACACAGGGAGTGTGGTGGTGATGGTGGTGGGAAGGAAATACACTGCTACATGTGGGAGAAAAAAAAATTCCCTAAATCCAGGGTGTTGCAGTGTTTTTCTCAGGTCACAGAACTGCATGGTCCCAAGATAAGGTCAAGCATGGTCTCCGTGTTCCTGCTGCTGAAGGTGTTACTCATGTCAGGTCTTGCTGCTTAGAGGGATCAGATCGTGGCCAGATGCTGTGATCTGGGGCTGTTTGGGCCTGCTGAACTGCATCACTGGGACTCCTAAAGGACCACAGTCCTTGGTCTCTTTGAGTGATCACATACTGCTGGAACACTTGAAGGCTCTGTGCTCAGCAAACTCTGTGAAAATAAGGCAATAAAAAAAATAAAATAAAATGAAATAAAATGAAATAAAATAAAATGAAATAAACCCCAGTCCACTATTTTTACAAGCTGCTGGAGTGAGAAATGTGGGAAGTCTTTCCACTACAACAGTCATATCCTTCTAACCCATGCCTCTGGAAGAGGGCAAACTGAAAGACTCCTTTTACCCCTGTGTTCCTTGGTGACTTTTATTTCAAATTGCACCCTAAATGTTATCCAAGTACAAATTAGTGCTGGTGAATTCATTTTTCTTCCTTGACTATCTCTGCTGGGGACCTCCATCATTAGAAATCAGGCATCATAAAGCTGCTCTGGTTCAAATCCTCACTGTAAAAATTCAAAACTGCTGTAAGCTATGTTTTATATACAGTGATTGCTTAGCCTTGCCCAGAGCTGGAGCAAAGCACCTCAGTGAAAGGCCAGGTCTCAACCATGATTTTTTCTTTTTTGTCAAGCCATGTAGCATGCATTAACAGTGCCGAAAAAAAAATCCTCCAGTCATAAAAAGTAACCTATATGCACTCACTGAGAGAGCTGTGCAACATGATCCCTGGTGCAAACATGGGGTGGTGTTACTGCAGATTCCCTGTGTGGGGAAGCTCTGGAGCTGTGCTATCAGGCAATCCTTTTTTCTCCCATGATGAGCTGTGTTGCTGCTATGGTTTTTAGAGTGTAGATGAGTCCAAGATGACAGTCTGAGCTGACTTAGCTCAGGGTTTGTAGCAACCTACCCATACTGGAAGTTAATGCTGCTGACTCTGTCTGTGAGAAAACCCTTCTACAAGCTACTTTCCTAGAGATAGGTCAGAGGAGAACAACTGTAAGGAAACAGAGACAGCTTAATCTATCTACAAGCAATGTGTGCCCTTTTTTTCCAGGGGATACAACAATCTGATCAAGGACAGATCAGGCTTCTTCTCAACAGGAGACTATGATAAAGACAGAAGAAATGTGTTTTTAAAAACAACTGATATTTGATATAAAAATTGCAGGAAAACAATTATGCTGGTTTATGTTCCATTGGAATAATTCACTCATTGCTACCCAGCCTGTTAGTATAATTGGGTATACTACAGTTTATGGAAGGTCTCTGCTGCCAACCTCTGTTCTGTAATTCATTAGCTTCAAGTTGCTGCCACAACATATAACTCATTAAAATTAGAGATCTTCCTAATTTTGTCAGAGAAAAGTCCTCATGCTTATGAACAGTAAAAGCTTAGGAAACCTTTATTCAATGGACTGAGAAAGAGAGAAGTCATGATGCAAGGGATGGAGATATAAAGCAAACCCCCATCTTGCCTTGTGAAAAGAGACGGTTGCTGTGTCGGGGCCAGTATTTTGGCCCAGAAATTGTGAATTCAGGCTTTGGTGCTCAAAGAGTCTCAAATAGTCATTTACCTCAGTGTTCCTGGATGTAAATGATTTTTGCATCAGAATGGTGTCAGTGATACAAAAATACAGGTAACCTCTCATGGTTTTCAAAATTTCTATGAGTCATATGGGTTAAATCAGTCAAATGATGTGGGGCAGTATCTGACTGGAGCACTAGACTGTGTGTTAGGATGGACCTATGAATAGCATCAAGGAAAGGGATTTTATTTGGGCAGGTGCTGAGGAAAGGATATAGTGCATGACTGGAGCTGAGGAACGTGTCTCCTCTGTGGCTCCTTTGAACATGTGGCCCCTGGCAGCCATGTTGACCCCAGCCTTCTCACTCCATCACCGTGTGCCAATTAGGGCTCGTTAGCAGGTTTCATCTCTGCTCTGCTCAGTGCGACTGAGAGTGGAAAGAGGGGGGACACAGCACTGCATGGATAGAGCCCTAACCCAAGAGATCTCAGAGAGAAGCCAGTGGGGTAAATCCCATTCTCAGTGTGTGAGACTTCACAGCTCTACTTATAGGTTCGGTCTACAAGAGCCACTGATCTGACTAAATGCAGCTTTTCCCTCATTGCAGGCCTGACTTTTCTCCTTTGGGATCTTGTAAATGTAGAAGTGCTGTTTCTGTTAAGAAATACTGAAGTCAGACACTTTCTTACCAGCACTGACTTTCTGGAAAAAAAATGTAGCTTGAGCTAGAAGGAAAGATCTATTATCAAAACCTGGAAGAAAATGAGAGGGGTGTTGGCAGAATAGAGCTGCTACCTAGCAAAAAAAAAAAAAAAAGAGCCATAAACAGTCAGTCTGGGGCCACAGGCAGCCATTTTCTGCAAACACTTTCTAACTGTGACCTTGCTATGAAACTTAAAGGGATAAACTTAAATAATTCCTTCACAGTTTATAGTTAAGTATGAGCTAAGGCATTTGCTTTGCTCTCCCATTCATTGAGTTGCCATGGAAGAGAGATGAACTTGGTTGTTTGTATTAATTGGCACTGTGAACTCTCACAGCTCTCTCCCCAGTGAGTTAGATTCCTAACCACAGACCAAGAGGGAAAAAGAAAAAAGTGTGCTCTACTCACACTGCAAGGCTTACATGAGCATGTCAGGAAGAAGGAGATTGTATATGCTACTTGTTTTTCCTCCAGTAGCCTTTTGAAGGGATATGGTAACTCCTTTGGTGTCTGAAATGCTGCTCAGCACAAAGCTTTGCAATAGGACATAAAAAGGAGTTATTGGTACCATAGACAAAGCACAAATCCACTCACTTCAACATAAAGTCTAGCAACCATGGAAATGGTTTATCCTAGTAGATTTGCCTTACAATGCCCATAGGTACCTTTATGCATGATTCCTTTGACTCTGTTATGGTGGTGATAAGACAGCTGAGTTGATGACAATTCATCAGTCTGCCTGGTTTTGTGCTCATATTTTCATGAGTAAGTAGGGGAAGACTCAGATGTCTACGAATTTGTTCTCACGTGTCATTTTATGGGAGCAGCTGCTAAAGTAATATTCTTCCCAAGTCTGAAACCTCAGAAACTTGAGAGATCAGAGGGATGTTTCACATGGAACCAAGCAACTATGGAGTCATACATCCATATGCAAAGGGTTTCAAGTGTTTTCCATATACTGTAGTTAATGAACAGGAGAGTGAGCAGAAGGAGGATCAATCACGGATATGCAAAGCCAGGTGATGACAGGGAACAACATAAACTGCCCCTCAGGTTTCCATAGCAAAAATATACATGTGGTCACATGAAATATTGTTAGTGTGTCTATTATCTTATGGTATTGGTTATGTTTAGGTGCATTTGTATTATAGTAAAGAGATCTAGCTTGAGATTAAGGTTCCACTGATCAGTGGTGTACCAACAAGCTAAAATTGTTCTGGCTGGATGCATATTGTTAGCTGAAATAGGACTTGTCACAGTATGTGCCAACAACACTGCAATCATCTGGTCCTACTTTAAGTCACAAAATAAGTTAACAAATGGATCATGGGAGCTGCTGTAGCTCAGTGATGTTGTCATGTGCTGTGCTCTAATGCATGTTGTCTACATTTTTTCTTTGACTATGTTACTTAGACCTTTCCTACAGCATATGTTTAAGTTTGAGACAGCCCAAGACAAATCCATCCCATTATGCTTGAAGAGGTGAAATAGGGCCAAAATAAATGCACAATGTGCTTAATCAGTAACTTGCCAATATCTGGATTTGGCTTTGATAACTGTAGCATGTTTGTAACCCCATACTCTAACTTAGAAGCATTGATACCTAAACCCAAACCATCAGTATAATTCAATAAAAGAAGAGGATAAATTCAAACATCTTTAGCTGGATAGGCCCAAATGTGGAGATACAGTAACTGGGACTCTTGTGAGGAAGAAAAAAACATACATCTGATTAATTTGGAAAAAAAAACCCAAAAGAAACAATGTCACATCATATCACATTGCACACACAAAAAAAGTCACAGAACTTCAAATAGCTTTAAAATAAAGTCACAGAACTTCAAATAGCTTTAAAATATGTTAAATGTTTTATTGTGGAAAAGACAGAACCTATTTAGATGTTTCAGGAAGTTCATGTTTGTTTTTTTCTTCAGTAAAATGTTGTTAGCCTTACTCTTTAGAAAACTTGGAACACTGTCTGCCTCTGCATAATGATCTGTTATAGAGGGTTGCAGAGTGCCAGAGTGCTTCTATTTTAGTATTTAATGTAAAGACTTCTCTTCCCAGCTAGAAAAGACCTTTGATTTCCTAATGAATGTGTTGGATGATCTGAAAAAGAGTGGGTGTGTTTGTAATCACTCCGGTTTACTAGTGGAACAATTCTGTTAGCCAAACTGGATGAAGGGGAGGTGAAAGACCTTCTTAATCCCCTCACACCTATTCCCATCAAGGAGAGGGAATGAAAACCTAATTTCCTCACCTCTCTTGTCACCCAGACCCATGAAAAAAACATGGAGATAAAAAGGATGAGAAAGATCAAAAGTCTCTGAAAAAAGTAGTAAGCACTGATGTTGAAAGCTTTTAAAAGTCTGATTCTATGAGTCACACCAAAAATACTTGACCAGGAAGGTGAGTGACCACTGAATCTAGAGTACACTTGTAATCATAGCTCATTTTTCTATTCCTCTTCTCACAGCATGAGGCAAACCTTCTACCTTGACATTTCCTTCCTGGCTTATCTTTCTTCATGTTCCATTGATCAGCATGTCTTTTTGGTTGTATAACTCAAAGCAACAAGAAAACCCTACCCTGCTCAGTGCCCCTGACTACTTCCCTTCTGTTACTGTTTCACCCTAAAATCAAGCCAAATATTATGTAGGATTAGCTTAAATTCAGCAATAATGATGTGGAACTTTAGCTCTATGAGGTATTAGTTTTGCCTTTTTAAAAACCAATGAATTCTTAATCATGATCTATGATGGATTAAAAAAGCAATAATGCCTTGATCTGTGTCAGATTTGGGACAGCTGTTTGCTTCCTTTTGATATCATTGGGTATTTTTGCCTAGGTTTTCAGAAGTACACAAGAACTGCTATGAGAACAAAAGTTTCTCTGCTGAGAATGTTAACAAAAATGAAACTCTCCCAACTTCTTATGCAGAGATTTTTTTATCTTAGATGAAAAATAGAATACTTCAGACCTCTTGGGAAACTGAATTTAATACTTTCTTCTTACTCTATTCACTGTGGATGAATCCTGTGAGTTCATTTTCCAGTATGCACCTCTGTGCAGAAGAATACAACTTTGTCATAATGACTCCTTCTCACAAAGTGTCATGATGCACAAAGACCAGATGTTCTGCTTGATCTGCAGAGGAGGATGGGCCAGCTTGACCTGATGGTAATTCTGGGGAACCACTGTGACTACCTCAGACTGAAATATTAGTGTTTCTGTATATTTGGTTCTTCAATGGAAAAAATCATTCTCTGACAAAGAGAAACCCCATCTAAAATTTTTCAATCTAATTCCTAACTTTCAATGAGAAAGATCTTAGGGCAGAAAAAATATTCCATACATTTTAAAATAAGTTTGTGATTGCCAAGCATCTCTCTGCTGTGATGAAAGCTGGCTCTGCCCCCCCACTGGGATACTCACTGGAACATTTGGTTTAGATTTTTCTTCCTGGTAAATTAGACCGTGATACTAAATAATGTATTTTTATGACATCTGTGTTCTATCCAAGATAACAATTCTTTGATGTAAAGTACACCTTCATCTTTAGAGTCAGATAGCTTCTGTGCCACTGAATGGGAAGTCCTGCTTCCCCTCCAGCCATTTATTCCTTCTTTTTCCTTTGCTTTGGTTTACCAGGGGATCGGCTTATGAATGAGTTGAAGACATCCTGGAAGGAAGGATTCTTTTATGATCAGAGCAATTACTCTCCCATGTGAAATATGTGAAGGTGGACATAAGGGTGAAACTTCTGCTTTAACACTAGCACTGTGTCAGGGGAGTTTTAGCAGACTGCAGTGCTTCATGGTTAGGGCAATACAGGCAAATGTGGCCTGATTGTCCCAGATGACACTAACATGTCAGCGTTTTGCACCAATGTGAGCTGTGGTATTGTTGAACTCCTCATAACTTCTCTTTTCTTTTTGAAAATCTCTCCTTCCAACCCATGTGTGCTCTTTTAGAAGGATGAAATAGGATTTAAAGGATTTGGACTGGTCTTCTGTGTTCACCTGACATATTTCCTGACATGTTTCCAAACTCGATTCTACATTACCCACTGCAGGAAAGTGTGTACACCAAGAAGATTTAGTATGAAACAGAGGCTCATAAGGCATTGTCAGGAGAGATTTCTGCAGGAAATACTGTCATTATCTGAAGCAAGTTTGAAGATCCAAGGCAGACTTTCTGTAGCAAACAGGAGATTTGTAAAGAAATCCTCCATTTGAAAATGGTGTGCTATGTCTGGAAATGGTGAGATGTGTCTGCTACAAGTCTGAAAATACAGACACTCTTTCCAGCATACTTTTAAGATTAGAAGTCCAAGAAGAGCACACGTAAGATTAGAGATCAGTGAAACTTATATCTAATTTTTACTTTTCAGATTCTAAACACTGTTGTAGAATATTATTTCACAAGGAAAGAAAAATTATTAATCACTTTGGCAACATACAGACAGAATCTCCAGCACTAGTTTGGAACAAGCAGAGGTTTTATTAAACCTGGAGGGAGGAGGACCGTATGGGTAAAGCTGGTAGGGTAAAGCTGGAACTCAGATACTGGGGTGGGTTCAAGAGCTAGCACTAGGGCTGGTAACAAATCAGTGAAAACCAGAAAAGACATACCTACCTAAAGTAATTATAACCTAGCTATGCAGTGTAATCATAATTATACCAGAGGAGAGATGTCTGACATAGCAATAATAACTGGTTCTCTGTTCTCTAGCTGCCCATCTCCACACTACAGCGCAGAAAGTACAAATACTGTCATCTGATTACCTTCTCTTTGTAGGGAAAGTGGTACCACAAGAGGCAAGCTCTCACTGAGAACAGAAAACAAAATGTGTAACATCCAACTGGAGCAAAACCAGCTGGTTTTATTCCCAAACTTATGAGTTTTAGAACATTTAGGAAACAATAGATTTCAAGGCTGCAGAGCTGAGGATCAGGAACACTCATATTACTTAGATGTTTTCAAGCTTTTTGAGACAAGGAACAATTGCATGACAAATCCCCAGGCCCTCTGAGCACAGGAGGCCCTGCCTGTCTAAAACATATCCCTAAGGTGGCTCTGTTGTAAGGGGTATTCTATGAGATCTAGATAGATCTTCCAGGAAGTCTGACTGAAGCATGCCTGTGATGCTGCAGAAATTCCTGGCACACCCTGGTATACCACAAATATCTCTTAGAGATCTCTCACAGAGTGGCCCTTCAGCTTCATGGATGTCTAAAAGTTGGAACTTTTTTGGAACTTAGTAAGGTCAACTGCCCTTTTGCCTTGTGCTACTTTACTGCATTAAACAGGGCATCACTAAAAGTAAACAAATGTGTTACAACTTAGAGGAAGCACAGTTCTTGGTGGCTGCTCTGGAGTTGACTTGTTTTTCTCCCAAGGGTTGGCTCCACTCTGGGAACTCTCCTCTTCCCCACTGAAGTCTGGTTTGGGGTGTGCCCTAAAACCATGTAATAAAAACATGTATTATTGCTGGCAAATTCCTTGTGAACAAATAATAACAACAGTGGACAATTTTAACCATACATAGCAATGGGAGCTATTAGCAGAACTCAGTAACTGTTAAACTATTCAAGCTGCTTCACTATGTGCTAACCTGAATACACTTCTTTCTAGGCAATTAAAATTCTGCTGCAGAAATGCTGGCTTCCAAGTACTTACTTTACTGTGATTTTTATTTGACTTACCATGTATGTAAAGTACAAATGAAATTACAAATGAAGTCTTTATATAGCAACCTTTGTAAAGCCATTCAAAATAAATACTATATAACATAAGTGTTAGGCATTTTCAGTTGAGGGATATTATCAGATCCACAGCTGAATTAGTCTTACAGGGAAGCTGTAATTATTTGGATTCATAATACCACATTTACTTAGCCTGTTCTGCTGTTTCTTGTTTGTTTTCCACTCATGTTAAGAATTTTGGTTTCCAGTAATATTGGCGTAAGTAAAAAAAAAAATCCTCTATGAATAGATATTTCTAAGAATATTTGCAGTAGAGACATTTCTGTGGCCATGGTGAAATCTCTCTGAAGTCTCTGCTCCTTGGTATGTGTGTTTAGACACATGATCTAGAAGGAATAATTTTGCCATATGATTTGAGCAGTCTTTTTAATGCTGATGGTATTGGGTATTTTTTTAAAGTTTCTAAATATCAAAGACGTCATACAGAAGGTTTGCAGCTTGTAATTTATAGAGTATTCAACGCTTAACCAAGTGATTAACTCTCAGTCCTCTTGTTCACCAAGATAAACCTAAAAATTAATTTATTGAAATTACAGAAGTTTGAAGACCAGCTAAAATCTGTCTTAAAGTCACAGATTAATCCTATTTTTGCTTGACTTATGAATATGATTTTGAGTGCTTGAGGTTAACAAAACAGCCTAAGTGACCAGTTTCTCACTACAAGGATTGATGAAGGAGTTTGGAAACAAACCATGATTTGATACAACTGCATCAAGGGTTCCACATACAGTGGCTGCTGAGCTTGGAATGCGTTTTTTGCTTCCATAAAAGGAACTTGTCTCAGGGTTTTACCAGGGCAATTGTGTCTCTGTGGGCCCTTGAAGACTACTCTTGAAGCCCTTGAAATACTGACTACCTTTCTATCCTGTTTGATATGACCTTGGTCAGTGTCTGGAGCATTTCTTACTTTTTCATAATAACAGCAATGACAGAAATTGCCCCTTTAGTAATTTCTGGAGAATAAAAGATAGTTCTCTCTTTTGTTTATGCAGAGTGATTTTTTTCCCCCCATTTCTTTGTGTTATTATTTTGATTGAATGATAAATGGTGGTTGACACAGCTACTACTGAGATTAAAATATCATTAACAGTTATTTCAACAATGCCACTTTTGCAATCAAAATAGTTTATGTTAAAGTGCTATATTATGTTTCTTTCACTGTTGTTCAGCCTGCATTTCCCTTTATCTCTGTGTTTTCCACAACCTGTGAATTGCCCTTAGTAGGGCTTTGATCTTGCAGATGTGTGCAGGCTATTTACTTACAATGACCCATCTTCTTACATGCATTAGGACTACAGTTGCCTGTAAAAATACTTGCCTAAGTATTTCCTGATTAATGTTTTAGATTTGCCTTAGGGAAAGGATAGTATCTCACTGTATGTTTCCAATATAACCAGAGCAGTTAGATTCAGCTCCTGATTCTGTGTACTAGCTGTGTATTCATAATTGTATACTAATGATAAAATATTTACGCATCCACTTGGTAGGGACATATTCTGAAATACATTTTTTAATTAACTTTAAGAAAGGTTTTATATAATCGTGGAATGTGTCTGATGTTTGCCTGAACACTATTAAACGTTAGCATATGTCAATTAAATAGTTAAGTTTGCCACTAAAATCAAAGGTAAGGATTCTTTTGTAGGGCTTTATATAGGTCTGGCTCACTGTGAGTAAGCACCCATGGTTGGTTTTCACCACAGTTTTTCTTTCTTGGCAAATACACAAGGTTTTCTTTGCCTCTTTTTCCAAGGTCCAGCATTTCCACTGTTGATTGCTCACCTCTGACATGCGTCCCTGAACTGTAGTTCACAGGTTCCCTTATCTTTCTTTTCTCCTTCCATTGCAACTGGTGACATCCCCAGGGGAAGATCATTAGCAAGTAGAAGTCTGAGAAAGATGTGTATTTGATTGGCTCATTTATGCTGGCTAACAGAGTAACTGGGATTACATGTGTTCTTTGATGCCTTATCTTTTCCATAGCTCTGAAGAAAAAAAGGTACTCCTTCTGCTACTTGACACCATGTGACATATTTCTTGTACTTTGAAAGATGAACTATCTCTGTATATCTATGTTCTCCCCTTGCATTTCATGTAGGTTACTGCTTTCCTTTTATGTAGGTAGATTGGCAGAACAGTCAATGCAGCACATGCCAACAGAGGATGTTCTCTGTCAGCTCAGTTATGGCATATCTCTGAAAAAAACATGAAATTAACCATCAAAGAAACTTTCCTGTATGTGGACTTCTATATTTCCACCTGGGAATTCTCTGTACATGTACTGTGTGCTACGTGCACTCTGGCCACTCTGTCCTACCTAGAGCTACTGAGCATCTGCCACATGACCAATCTGCTAGTGGACAGTGGCCAACTATGCAAATAGCAGATAATTTGATTAAAAGTACTGCTTTGGCAGGGCTTGTTAACATCCAGAAACTGCAATCACCTCATCAAATCCATTTGTTTTCAACCAGTGAAAACATACCATGCAGAATAAGGGGACATCTCAGGATTTAAGTCTGCCCTGCCTCTTTGTAACCATAATACAGGTTTTGTAGGCACAGCAAAAGCAGCTAATGTGGACACAACTAATTCATATTTGGAACAATTTAACTAATAGCAACATAACTTTGGTGCATAGATCTGCCTTCAGTTTTGTAATTTAATGGAAATCAAGCAAATAGTCATGGAGTTGTCCATGAATATGTCTAAGTTTCCTAAGACACAATTATTTTTCAGTGTTGCTGCATTGTGGAGTGGGTTGCATGAGAGGGAGATGACACACTTCCCTCATGTTTATTTTAGGAGGATTTCAGAGGCTGAGCATAGGTGAAGTAGCTAGTGTCTGCTCTGGAAGTAACTAGTATTATTTACTTGAATGATGGTAGTACCTGGCCTTCCCTGTCATGGACCAACACTCCACTGTGTTGGCTGCTACACAAATGCAAAACAAAGGGTTGTTCCATGTCTCAGGAGCTTCTATCCCAAATAATAGCAGCTAGGCATGAGTTCTCTTTTATGATTGAAGGCAATTCCACCCTTCACCAGCTCTCTCCCCTCACACATTTGTTGGGGCCTCCATAGACCTACACACACTGTATTTTTTGGAAATTCTCTAAGCACACAAAGTAGCTAAATAAATTAACTTCTCTGCAACCACAGCCAACTAATTTTGACTACAAAAAGTCTGGTGAAATCATTCACCAAGGCTCCAGACCAAGTGCTGCATACAGATACAGGCACCCAGCTCATCTTTTCTGAGAGCTAGGGGTGTGAGCAGTAGTTTGTGGCACTTCCTGAAGAATTCCAAGGAAGAATACAACGGTCCAAGTATTCATACCAAGTGCTTTGTTTTCAGTTTCACTGCAATAACAATTAGCAACCAGTTGGCTTTTAGCCGTTGAAAATTATATAGCCAACTGGCAAAAAGTATCTTTTTTTTCCCCTGGCTTTGTGCTTGCAGGCTGGGTGGCATAGGAGGATTTTGAGAGCATATATAGCACTAACCTCTGCAGAATAATGCACTAACCAGTCAAAAGTCCTTTCTTCACACAGATAAAGGCTAATTGTCAACCAGCTTCATTGACCTTCATCAACACTGATCTTTGTTAAACAATGACGTTTGCCAGTGTCTTCCTCTTTTTGCCTGTTTCTGTCATGGTCATTTACTTTCTTATTTTATTTTATTTTTTTGGTTTATCTATATGCACAAAACTTCATGGTTTTAGAAAAAGGTTGCAGGTAGACACAAACTGACTGGATCCCACAGCAGTTCTGTACTGTCTTATTCATAGCTTAAAAGTGCCCACAGCTAACTACTTCTGTCCCGAGGACTATGAGGTCCCCAGAGAAGATGCTTTGATTGCAGCTGCCTCATTTTGCAGTTGTACCTGTTTGCCCAGATTTCTCCCCTCTCCAAGGCAAAGAAGCCACCTCATTAGCAAGCTGGCAGGTTTCAATCCATCATCCTCAGTTCCAGCCTGAAAGCTAAAAATGTATAACAAGCAAATAGTGGTTTATGATATTATAATTGCAAATATTCCTGCTTTGTTTTCATCTCAAGGAGGAGAGGTCTGGAATGAAAGGAGAGCAGAGGCTTGCCAATGCATGAAATTTTATGGGCTTATGTCCCAAAATTAATGCATCTAAGTCAGTCAGTTAGGAGCTATATCAGTGCTTTGAATGCTGCTTAAAATCAAAGCAATTTCAAAATATAAAATAGTTGTTTTATTGGTAAATAACTAGTATTAAAATGGATAATGTTAAAATAGTTGTGATTAGCATCCCTTTAAAATAAAAAATGACAGAAATGAAAATGGTATGAAATCCATACTGTAGTAGAAATGTAATCGTTTGCATGAGTCTAAAAGTGGAGTCAAAGGTTGGTTAAGTCAAACACTCAAAAATGAAGAAAGTCAGGTTGCCTGTGACCTTTTAAAGATTCTCTAACATTCTCTATTCACTTAACTACAAATATAATAGCTCAGAAGTAGTTTCAGCAGCCCTTGAAGCAGACTGTGTTGTCAGCTGCCTTGCTTTTGTCACAATCTTCTTTTTTCCCTTTGAATTCTGCAGCTCATGTGTTCAAGTACAGTGGGAGAAATTAAACTGTTCTTTTTCTCCTCCTATTGAAAATGGATAAAATTTTGGAATTTTGACCCTTAAACCTTAATTTTGAACTTTAAAATGTCCAAGTTCATGACTTCAAACCATCTTATTTATAAGGTAGCTTTTTGAGGCACAGCTTATGCCTTTTTAAGATGAATATCACCTTAAGCATTAGGAAAATTAGGTACTAAATCCAGCAGGCACTATATAGACACCAGAATAAAAGTGCTGATGTTTCACAGGGATTTTCCAGTGCGGTGAGAATTTGTAACTTCCATTAACTCAGTAAGCTTATGAAGGAAGCCTGAAGCTATGGTGGTTTTTTTTGTTTCTTTTTTTTTTTAATGGAATACAGGTTGGTATCTTGATGTAGAAAGGCACATTACATTTTATTTAATACCAAGACTTTTTAAATACTGGGATATCAAAATAGCTAACTGGAGAGCAGTAACTTTGTGAAAATACACTCAGTATTTGCAGTGAGGGCATAAATGGTGAGGTCAAGATGAGAGCTCAAATCCCCATAGGCACTAAACAAGGCTGCTTGCCAACAATCCAAGATAAAAATTCTATGCTTTTGTCACCAGCCCATGAGATAAAGCTTTGCAAACTGCCAAGTCAAATTTTTCCATACAAGCAACAGGTTAAGTTCAGAGGAACAGAAATGGTCTTTATTTTGAAAGTCTGATGGCTTCAATGGTTTCAGAATAACTTAGCTTGCGTTCTGGGATCAGTTTTCTGCGAGAGGGCAAAGTTGCAAACTGTATAAATTAAAAGTGGTAAAAATATTTATTGGCAACCTAAGTTTTTAGGAGCACAATTTTATATGTCTCTCTTTGCATAGCTTCAGCATAAATAGGGTAATATTAATACCACAAGAAGGTCTGTTTATATGCTGCTCCAAGAATTTCCTTGCAAATGAAAAAACCCTTGCCTTTGCCATTATTCTTTATGACCACAAATCCTGGTTAGCTTAAAAAAACTAAGTCTATATTTATATTTTTATTATTCTATTTTTTTGATCATAGAAAGAAAAGATAGTTACTTGGAACATCTGATAAAGCTGTTTATTGGTATAATCACAATGTCTGGAAAGGACATCCTACCGGAGCTTGCTTCACTGTGGAGGAACAGCACTTACCACACATTACTATGTTCACAGTGCAACTGTAAGGTTCCCATTGACAAAAAAGAGATGGGGACATCACCAGTTTGAACACAAAGCCTTGCATTTGTCCCTTACTAGCTAGCCTATACTACCACAAAAGGAACTGTAAGGCCAAAAAAGTAATTTCTTTGGGTTTCCAGCAGCCCCAGTTCTTCAATTACACTGAAAGTGCAGTGCATGCTTTTGTACTCCTGTACAAGCCTTTCCATGTGCGAAGGCAACCCATCCAGCTACCCTTGTTCAACCATGGACAGTCCCTGCCTTGCATCTTTTTCCCAGCATCCCGCTTTCCCCAAAGGATTCCATGTCTTCAGACAGGCCCAAGGCCTGACAGAGCTCAGCACTCACCATGCCCCTGACACTTCTTACTGAGTCTGATACAGGGGTTTCTCACAAAGGCAGTTTCCAATTCCATCTTTTTGGTGACAGCCAAGTTCAAAGTAATATGAAAGCAAGGCAGAGTCATCTGCAAAACTTTTAGTGGGAATTCTCCTTTCTTTGCAGGACTAGTATGCAAAATGTGTAACAGAACTAGACACAATATTCCAGATGTGGTCTCACGAGAACAGAGTAGAGGGGGAGGAGAACCTCTCTCAACCTACCACCCACAGTGCTTCCAATACACTCCAGGATGCCATTGGCCTTCTTGGCCACAAGGGCACATTGCTAGCTCTTGGTCATCCTGTTGCCCATCAGGTCCCCCAGGTACCTTTCCCCTACACTGCTCTCTAAGAGTTCATTCCCCAGCCTGTACTGGTAGGTGGGTTTCTTCTTTCCCAGACACAAGACTCTACACTTGCCCTTGTTGAATTTCATTAGATTTCTCCCTGCCAAACTCTCTAGCCTGTCCAGATCTCATTGAAAATAAAATTGTTGAGTTATATATGTACATATTTAGGATAGAAAGTTGTGACACACCTAAGAGAGAGAAGATAGCACAATTGTGGACAGGAAGAAAATACTGGGGTACAAGGAAGAACAGAAGCTTGTGTAGCTGGAGAAAATCTGGAGTGGAGAGGGTACAATACCAGTGTCTAAGAAACATCAGATGATAAAGTCTTTGGAGGAAAAGTCTTTGGAGGAGAAGTTGAGTTTAATCTTTCTTTCTATTGATACGGAGGGTCTACAGTGGAGTTACTTAGCTTCAGCTAAGTTGTAGCATTGTCTTTTTCCAGATGGAAGCAGAGAAAGAAAAGAGGAGAAACTGGGACTATATTGACAGAATAGGTCCGCCATGAAGTCTCAGTCAACCCCAAATCCACTACACCTTGTCCTCAATGTCTCATGGTGAGCCATAGAAGAAACACAAATGTCCTAAAGGGGTGTTAGTTAAGAAATCAAAACAATCAACTCTCTGAAAGATTGCAAACAATGCTTTTTGGACTAGATGAAATTTAGAAATGACTGAAGTTTCTCAGGAGCTTGGGAGTAATTCAGCCTGTGGGTGGAGGGCTGATGCTTTGCTTACTGTCCTCCTTGCCTGTATCATGGCCAAGAAGTGGGATGCTTGGTTCTTCTGAACAGGGAGGCAGGCATCGCCCAGGGTTGGGCTGATGGAAACAAGGCAACGCTGTTATCCTCCCACATGCGGACATCTGGGATGGGTGGTGGTAGGAAGCTGAAACCTCTGAACCACAGGATGATGAAAAGCCTTAAGCTACATCTGACCTGGCTGTCAGGATGTTTGCTGGTAAGAATGGAACTCAAGAAATCATGCTGTGTGTGAATCCAGCTGTTTCTGTATTATAAGAGCTTTAATTCTCTTCAGTTTTAAGGGTTTTTTTTTTGTTGTGAAAATGCACAGCAAAGAATGGCATGGGAAGGATTATGGTTTTGACCAGTAAAGTTGACCTGTGATTGCTCATACCCAAATAAACCATACTTTTGGTCACAAAAAGAGATATATCTATGATACATCTTAATATGATTGGAGTGGATTTTTCATAGGATTTAGGAAGAAAAAGTAATCATGTTTTGCTTTGTTAGAAAGAAACCAATGGTCTTGGAATTTGGAAACAATACTTATTCGACCACACAAACTAATAAGGCACCAGTGTTTTAGCAGACATTATAAAACATAAAATTAGATGGAAAATTGCCTTAAGCCCCTGTAAATTGAAATTGCTCCTTTTATAGCAAAAATGAGCCTTATATAGCAACAAACAATTTTGTGATCTTCACTTAACTAGCCAATTTCATATGGCAAACAGTATTTATTCATCCTGCTCCAGTGACCTAACTAGCAATTTACAATGTGATGCCTTGCATATTTTCACAGCATTGTAAAAAAATGAGGTTCTGTAGATTTATTTGATCCCTGTTGAAAAATTATTTTTTACCTCCTCCTAACCAGTGTAAACTGGAAATTGTTCTTAATGTAATTCTCTTACTTACCATCCTCTCATTAATCAGGAAACTAATTAGAGCCAGTTTGCTTACTCTAATTTGAAAAAGTGAAAGTAACATATGTTGACAGTTAATTTGGACTTTTTTTTTTGTTAACAAGCATACAAGTTTTTGTAATGAAATAATATTTGATACTGATACAGAAGAACATGGACTAATAAACAGCAACAGGCTGGGAAAATGCAGTATGTTAATCACTATGGGAATAATAACATAGATCATTTAGTGCTCTAGTTTTTCTGTTGATTATTTTCCATTTTAGTTATTTTTATACAGTATTACAGTGACTTGATTTGGAACTTCTCAAACACACGTCAATACAATTTTTCAGCATTTTGTGAGTTTGTACAGTCCCAATGCAATTTCTGAGACTGAGTTACAAGAAAAGTATTGTACATTTAGGCTTCATTTCAAAACCTTTTGTTGTCTAGGCTTTTTGAAAATGTCAATATGTATAAAAGCATGCCAGTTGACAGCCTGCAAGGCTCTTGGTTAAAGTGGAATCTGAAGCCCACCCAGATCATTTGCAGTCTTTGCTTTGAGCTGTTTAATCTTTGGGGCAAATGACTGACAGGGGCAGTACAAGCATCCTCATCCGAGCCACCTGTGAGATGGAGATTAACATTTACCCAACTGGGTGGGATTATTCTTGTAGTACAGGTGTCCTAACATGTGCAGTCTTAGGTCTAGTAAAAGCAAATGTCAACAACTGTGGTGACTTCACCCAGAAAAATCTCTGTAGATTTCAAGATCTGAATTAGCCATTCTATGGACAGCACCGTGACAATGCCCACATGCTCTAATTGTGCCCAGACAGAAAACATAAATCAGTACAGGACGGGGAAAAAAAAAACCATTTAGCTTCTTGAGTTGCCTTTCAGTACTAATTCTGTAGTTCTCCTATCTTTGTTTTGAAGCACTATGCTACAATGACAAGCACTAGAGCTGGAAAAAGCAGAGACACTGGATGGCACTAGTTTCTCAGCTGCTCTAATAATAATGATTACTTTTTCCCAAAAGGCATTGCTTATCTGTCTATAATGGCCTCAAACTGTGCCAGGGGAAACTTAGATTGGTTGTTAGAAAGAACTTTTTTCACTGAGTTGTTAGACACTGGAGCAGGCTGCCCACGGAGGTGATGGAGTCACCATCACTGGGGAAAGGATTTGTAGATGAGGTGCTAAGGGACATGGTTTAGTGATGGTCTTGGCAGTGTGAGGTTAGTGATTGGACTCAATGATCTCAAAGGTCTTTTCTAACCACAATGATTCTATGATTCTATGATCTCCTTAGAGCTGCACCACTATGCTGACTGTTATTATTAATTATTTTGAAGAAAAAAGTGTAAAGATACAAAATCTCTAAAGTCAACCTCTATGTGGAGAATTGTGTTTTCATCTTAGAAGACTATTTTTTCCATGCAGAGATTGTTACACTTATTTACACCAAAGGTACTGAACCCTGCTGGCCTTACATGAGAAAAGAGATTCCACCCTGAAAGGGGACAGAGAGATGAGCTATAGCTGTCTGTGCTTCTTGCCACATAGTCTTGATGGGATTTGATACAGGGCTTTCCCCAGCTTTCAAGATTTATGAAAGTGTGGAAATACTATCACTACAAACATTTGTATGTACATCTATACAAATATTTTTTTTCATTTTCACTGATACATATACAATTGTCAAAGTTTTAATGGAAAAATATTAAAACCTTATACTAAAAAGACAATAAAAAGTATTTCTAGCAGCAAACATTTTGTTTTTTTATTGAAAGCTACCTTTTGACTAGAATATCTTATGCCATACTTGCTAATATGAAACTGTGCAAGACAAATTTCTGTTGAAAATCCAATTCATTCTGTGTAAAGTGGAAGTTATTCTTTAAAAGTGTATTTTCCAGAAACCATGACCTTTCACTTAAAGTTTATTTTTAAGCAACTGAACATTTATCTTTTTGCAAAGCTCTTGAATAATATCTGGAGAAGGTCTGGAACTGGCAGAGAAATGAGGGAGGAAAAGAGACACTTCCTAGAGTAAGGGGGGAGGAAAAAAAAAAATCTTTGGATCCAGACTGAAGACTTAATCAGAAAATTGGTTGGGTTTTGGTTCTTGTTTTTCTTTTTTCTACATGGGGTGCTTGAACAACTTTAATTTTGCCAAGCAGCCACTAGAGGTCAGCTGTGTTTTTAATGTAACAAAATTATTTCTGTTCCATAGCACTCCATGCTATTTTTGTGCTTTCAATGTTTGTTTGTTTTTTTTCCTTTTAAATCCATAATTAAACTACAACTAAAATAACTGCTGTAGTTTGTTTTTGAAAATAAATCCAAGAATATACCCTGTGACAGAAATGATAGCAGGAAAATGTAGTGTTCTAATGAGGTACTTCTACAGAGGTAGTTTTCAACATTAAAACTTGCCAGCTGTGTGGTACACCATGTAACTTTGATCAGCTGGCAGGTATTAATATAGATATAGTCATTTCAAACAAATTACAGTGGTTCAAACTATAATGTGCAATACTGGCTTACTCTGCCAAGGATTTAGGTCTACTTGAAAGTGGTCTGAATCTGTGACAAACTTTCAAATTTGAAATCTTTGCATTTTTACTTTAATTTTGTTTTATTTCAGATTTCATGTTTTGAATGGGCAGGGCACATCTGAGTTTTCCATGGCTTTCCTTTCAAATGAGATAAACTAATCCTCTCTCTTACATTTCGAAGTCCAAGTGATTTTTTTAACTGTTTGCCATGAATCCACAAACTGCCCACACTCTCCGACCCCTGCCAGTCTTTCCTGCATTCAAAGACTTGCAGTTTCTCTCTTCCTGGGCAGGGAAATCACGCTAGTATGGGGATGCTAGAGTGCTATATAGGTAGTTTTCTCCATTATAGTTTCTGAAGAATTTTCCTTTTACCTGTCCACTATAAAATAATTTCTGAGTGTGTGTCTGGCAGAGAAGCAAGACAGGAGTCTCTAATGGTAGAAAAAGGTAATGGTTTCAAAAGGTAGAAATATTGTCTCCTCTCTAACTTCACAATGTGGATTTTTACTTCAGTGCATTATCAGAGTGACCACACACTGTAAGATGTAGCTGTGAGTAGAATTTGGACCAAACCTTATAAAGTGAATTTAAAAGCATAATATACTTTAATCCTGATTCCTTTAATTTTAACCACAGCAAGACAATGACTCAGCAAGGATTTAATGGCTGCCTCCCTGGGAAAGGCATGCTAGTAGATACTGATTCATTTATGTTGGACACTGCTGTGAAACATCTCGCAGACAAAACTCAGATGAATTACAATGCTTAATATGGTTTATGTCATTTATTCATTGCTTAGATGCATTACTTTGAATCTGTTCCCTGGCAGTTGTCCCAGTTAACTGGGCATGGCAGTTATTAGGGTACTGAGAAACATGAGCTTTCCTGCCTGTGCTGGTCAGAGGATTACTTTCGGTTGCTGCCTTCATCCTCTGCTTTCCCACACCAGATGATAGGTCTGTGTTTTACAGTGTACTCACTTAATGGTTCAGAGGGAGAAGTGTTCAGCAGGACGAAGATCTGTAACAGCACAGCAAACAAAGCAACGGCACCATATGAACTTTCCATTTTGAATGAATTGAGTGCGGCGTGCTGTGAAGAAGGTTTTTATCCTCTCAGTTTGTACTATTCGATATTTGACCAATGCAGAGTTTTAATCCATTATGCCATGCCAGTAAACCAGCAATTTTAATTGCAATTTTAATTCAGCCTCTCACCTGCCCAGGCATCCGAGAAGGCCAACAGCATCCTGGCTTGTATCACAGGACTTCAGAAAGTGATTGTCCCGTTGTACTTGGCACTGGTGAGGCCACACCTTGAGTACTGTGTTCAGTTTTGGGTCTCTCACTGCAAGAAAGACACTGAGGTGCTGGAGAGCATCCAAAGAAGAGCAACAAAGCTGATGAACGGTCTGGAGAACAAGTCTGATGAGGAGTGATTGAGAGAACTGGGGTTGTTTAGTCTGGAGAAAATGGGGCTGAGGGGAGACATGATCACTCTCTGCAACTACCACAAAGGAGGCTGTAGCAAGGATGGGGTCAGTCTCTTCTCCCAATTAACAGGTGGTAGGACAAGAGGAAACGGTCAGGGGAGGTTTACATTGGAATTTAGGATTTTTTTCTAACCGAAACCTTTTTGTGTTATACTGTGTAATGTTTTGTCATCTTTTGTACTTTCAGTGCCATTCCTTGGATGGGCGGGAAAACCAAAGGCATGCACTATGCATTTATGCAGCTTAGAGAAGAGGCAAAGTTTACGGATATTTTCAAAGGAACCCACATGAAGAGATATTTCCTGAGCTGGGAACCTGGAGGAAGATGGGAGACAGTGCTGCTGTCCTACTCCCACTAGCCATGTATTGTGGCATGGCTGGCTAGCCAAGAAGCCCAAGTCAGCTTCCCAGAAGAGGAGAGGGCAGAGACACTGACCTGAGATTTTGGAGCAAAGCAAGTTTAGATTATGCCTGAGACTCTGGTGGTGGTTCGTATATGTGTGTAACATGCTTTCCAGCCACATCCCTGGGAATTGCACTGAGTCTGAAGAAGAATTGAGACTCTGTTCACTCCAGAATTACAATAAATGGTACAGTAAATCATATGGTAAGTAGTATGTTATTGCCATATGATCCACAGCTTCTTCACCTGATAAAAGCTCATGGGCTAGGTTGTCTCTAGCCTTGGTTAAAGAGAGTCTGATCAAAGGGATCCTGGTACAATCATGCCAGTACCATTGCAGCAAGTGTTGGAAAAGTACGAGTTGGAGGAAAAAGTAAGGTATGTTGATTTATTTGCCTCCAGAATAATCACTCTGGTGCTCATTATCAAAACAGATGTTCATCCTAGACCTGAAATCTCTTTCTTCTCCTTAATTATGTTCCATGGCAGAGCTAGTGTTACACAGCAGCTCATCTTCAGATACACATTTTCAAGTGACTAAGACACACTGTGTCTCCAAACTATTTTCCTATGTAAGTGTTGAAGCAATGCAAAAAACAGCAGTTTGTTTAATTTTGCTGTGAAATTACAATGGGCAGCTTGGATTTCCCTCTGTTTGCAGCCCTCCTTTCTCCACTCATTCATTTTTTAATTTCATTTTGTTTTGAAAAGATGGCAATAAGAGCATGACAAATACCTGCCACACAGAAAGTGGAGTGAGTTTTGTGGAGAAGTTCAGAGAAATTGAGAGTAACAGTCAATAAACAGGATCAGGCTCCACAAATTCAGTTGTTTCATAAAATTGTTTTGAAGTACAAATGATATCCTCATCATTTACTGCTACAGAGTGGGATAAAGAAGAGCTTGTATAGAACAACGGCTCACATAGCATAATACTCAAGAAAAAAGCAGAAGTCTTTAATAAGACAGGTTGCAGGATAATGTCTCTCTGATGATTAGTAGCTGTTATAGTAATACAGACCAAGAGTCTGAGCTCACATTTGAGAAATGACAGTGCTCCAATTTTCTGACAGATAATTCAATTTAAGACGTCCTCATTTTTAAGACCTGACTACTAACTTAGTTCAATTAATGTCTGGTGCTTTTCAGATTATGTATGTGGGTTGAGTTGTCCACAGACAACTTTATTATTCTTTTCGGTGGAATAAAGATGAGACCCGCGAACTGCAGAACTTCCTGATTACAAGACATTTTTTTTTTCTCTCTCTGACTAGAGCATAGAAGGGCTGTTTAGACATTATTGCTATTGGTAATGGTTAGGCCATGCAGTCACAGAGCACACTCTGTGACACCTCATCAGGTATTAACTTTTTTACTGTGAGTGTGATCGAGCACTGGCACAGGTTGCTCAGAGAGGTTGTGGAGTCCCCATCCTTGGACACAGTCAGAAACCAAGACATAGTCCTGGACAATTGACTCTAGGTGGCCCTGCATAAGCAGAAGGATTGAATATGATGATTTCCAGAGGTTCCTTATAACCTCAACCACTTTTTGATTCTTACCTGATGACACAGATGACCCACAGGAGTTACACTTTAATAGGAGGCCTCTGATCCTTCAAGGAGCAATATCCAGAGGAACAAAAATCTGTAACCTCTCTTCTAGCATATAACCTCCTTCATCCTTTCTAAGGAAGTTCATTTATCTCTGTAATACAATCAGCCTCTCATTTCATCTTCCATAATCATATGGGGCTAGACTGAGAGGTGGATCCAAAGCAAAATACTTCCTTCACAAACAGTGAAATGTATAGCATGTGGAGTACACTTAAAAATGAGTCTATTTACTAAATATATTCTTTTAACTCGAGCTAGCTGTTTAAGGGAAATGAATATTTATAGGGTCACAGATTCTTCTCAGATTCACAGATTGCCACAAGCAGAGAGGTTTAGTATATAAAACCAGTTGCATCTGGAAGGGTATTTGATAACCTTGCATTCCCACTACCAAAAGTCTGCAGTTTTACCACTAGATAGCAGTCTGTAGCAATGAATGCGGTTTCCAAAGATGGTTTGAAATAGCTGTATGACTAAACGAACTGCATTCATCCAGACTTAGGGAACAGGTAGAGGGAGAAATGGTAGAAGGAGAAAGCAGCGACAATACTTCCTTACTCCTTTTAAATCTCGACCACTTTTCTCCTGTCACAAATTTTTGATTCACAAACAATGAACTACTTGAATTTGCTGAAAACCCAAGTGCTCTCAAAATCAAACCACAAGATTTTGAGGTAATAGTAAGGTAAAGATAAAGAGGTAAAACAAGGTAAACAACGAGTCCTTTGTTCTCTGCTGCATTAATGTGCACAGAGCTGTAGAAAGACTTTCCAAGTACCTTAGTGTTTGCCCCAAAGGACCCAGGAGAGTTAACACTAGGTACTGTTTCCTTCAACGGCTTAGTGAAGGAAAAAGTCAACACTGGAGGTGAAAGAAACTGCAAGGGCTGCTAGTGATGGTGTTTCAAGCTGTGGCCACTGCCAACATCACCACTGTTTCACACCATCACATCTTTTCATCTGTTGTGTCCCTGTTTTGCTGTTTATGATAATTCATTAAAACCTAGTCCTTAGTGGAGATAATGAAGTTGTTTTTTAGAGAAATACAGTGATTTGCACCAGATGTACATCTGTCTTAATTTACAGGTGATTAATTCATCTCACCTTGGCTACGGACCAGGTTAGATTGATTGGTGGAATTTATTTATGTAGTGAAAACTGAGCAGGGATTTGAATTCAAAACTAAGCAAATCCAGTAAGAATTGCCAACAGAGTAACAACTAATAAACACCAGAACTAGTGAGCTGAGAATCAGGTCTTAAATCTAAGGAGAAGGAAGGTGTGGTGCTTGTAAGCTGATAATATGCCTCTTTTTACAGGGGAACATTATTCTATGCTTTTTCTAAGTAACGTGCACAGGAAAAAAACTGGTCACATTCCTTAAAACCTCTTTCTGATGATAACCACATACAATACCTGATATTTTGCCCCTTGATATCAATTTACTTTAAAAAAGGAATGTTGCTAACGTATTTTTTTCTTAAATTATCTTTTTCTCTTCTGAAAGCTTTTGTTTCTACAGAGCTCTCTGCTCACTAGATTATGTGTTCAGAGAGCTACTAAATTAGAAAGGAGAAAAAGCCAGGTAAGAAGTTGCAACAAATTGAATTAAAACACTACTTTGGAGGTGTAATGACACTTTGCAGTGAACATACAGATTTTCTGGAAGAGTGTCTTTTTACCCCACTCCCTTCCCTGAGATCCACGTCTTTTCAGGTGCCCAAATGACTGTGATATGCTCCTGTTCCTACTCCTCCTAGTCATTGTAGTAATCCCTGGCAGCCCATGAAGCAGCAAAGCTGGATGTGACACCGATCTTGTTTTACAATTTTATGTCTCCTGCTTGTCTGTTTGCATGTTTTGAGGTATTTATCACTGTAAGATGACAGAGTGAATAACCTGCTCACTTACAGCACACATGAGCACACTGGTGATATTTTTTCTTTGTCACAATGAGATCATTACATCTATCATATTCAGACTCTGTAGATGCTATTGTCCTTTACTAACTTAAAACATTACTCCATTCTTTTTAACAAGAACTATGGTTGTAAGAAACATTTTTTTCCGTCTCCCTTCACTTCAAGTGAAAAAGCTTGGGTGGAAAAGATGTGGGGTTTTTAGGACTTCTAGCAGATAATGCAGGTTATGTAGATTCCATGTATTATTAATTTCTCTAAGTATCTGAAATCTTGTCAGTGAATTGAAATGTTTATTAATGGAAATTTTGCAGACTTTTTGCAGGAGAGGGCTGTTGGGCTGCTTGGAGCTGGACTTAGAAAGCATCACAGTTTATACTCTGTATCAACATGTGAAAGCAGTTGCTAGCTGTTGTCTTAAAAAGACAACATTCAATGCCAATGCCCTGGCCCTGGCAAGATTTTGGCAAGCCATCATGTAAACATCTTCCTTACTATTGCTTGCTGTTTGCAGAGTGAGAGAGGACAAAAAAGGCACACCAAGGGTGACTAATTAGGACTCCAAGTTGCAGTAGATGTTGCTTAGGAGTGGACAGCACAGATCCTTCTTGACCGAGGACCAGTGAAACTTGCATACTGGAGTTCGAGGGAGAAAATCATAGAATCACAATGGTTGGAAAAGACCTTTAAGATCCATCTCCATAGGTAGGCCGGATTTGATCTCCTTCTTCCTGACCTGATTAACCCTCTTTTTCTTGCACAGGTCTGAGCTTAATGTCACAGAGAGGCAGGCACAGTCCACAGTTCCTACATTATCTGCAAACTCAAGGACACATCCTGGTACTGCTTTGACTTTTTTTACTGGATACTAAGATCTGGGACTTCACACCCAGATCTGTATTGTTTATGCTTTAACCTCTATGGGAGTTTTATTACTGTGTTTTCAGCTTAGTCATAGACATTTGATCAATTTATAGCTAAGCAAGGAGGAAGGTGGGTCATCTTCTAATATTTCAAATTGGATTAAGGGGAAAAACAAATAGGAACACTTCAAATTCCTACAGTGCCCTCAGGTCTGTGCCCCTTTGACATCACGGTTTTGTCATGGCTTGTTGGAAGTGTTGGCTAGCATGAGGAGAGGGTAGTGTCTGGTGACAGCCAAAGCAGAAGTCTGATGAAGACTGATGCAGTGGCACAGGTCATTGCATATTTTTTAAAAAGTAGGGTTTTCATTTCTGTGTATGCAGGAAACTTGAGTCCTTATGGAGAAAAAGTATCCTCAAAGGGAAAACTTTAAGAATGTCTGTTTTCTATACTAAAGTATGATTTGTAAAACAGAGGTACACCTCACTAGTGGGACTGGTGTGAATCAAAGAGGTTGCAACCCCTGCTCTGTAAAAAGCAAGAGAGGGATAGCAAGCCTGATGAAGAGGCTTTGAGAAGCCACATTACTCATAGATATTTCAATGAGATAGATTGACATCCTACTCCATGGAGAAAGGACACCTGTCTGCTGCAAGCTACGCTAACTCCACTGATTCAGCTGTGTTGAAAATCTGGGATAAAGTGCGGGAAAAGACTCAGTCACTCTCAGTGATCAGCCTCCTGCCTGAGAAAGGGATTAATGACAGACCTTCTGCTTAGCATGGCAAAGTTCTTAGTAACAGGAACTTATGTATTGCACTGTATATTCCTGCATGAGATGCCTTTTAGCTTTATGTAGGTTGTGTCTCTCCGTTGTCAATCTTAAGCGCTATTCCAAAGGTCATTTAATATCAAAGACAGAAAATAGATTTGAATTTTGAGAAAGAAGGACAACTTTGTGAATTAAAGGTTGCCTCTTCTCGTAAGCATCTGTCTTCTTAGATTACAGCTGCCACAATGCATCAAGGAAGAGGAATTTCCTCAATAATTGAAGCAAGACTATTTCACTGCTTTATAGAGAATACTCACTGTTCTCAGGTCTACTATGGGATTCTGCTAGCTATAGGGGCAAGGAAGTGTGTAATCAGAATGTTCTCTAAACTCCTATGCTTGAAAGCAACAGCAAAATCCTGTAGTTTTTAATGTTTCTTTCATGTTTCTTTATCTTTCTCCTTCCAAAATTGTGGAATCTCCATGGATTACAAGGAATTTGCTGCAACACTGTTCCTAGAGCTTGACAGAAGTACATAGTATGGATGGTCCCTGTTACCACTCTGGACAGGATGAGGTTATCCACCCTTGCCCAGACATACTCTGGGGTGCAAGCAGGCTTGTAGATGCTGCAGAGCATACTAGGAAATAGGGTTCACCCTGTTGCCCTAACTTAACAGTCATAGATTTCACTTCCCTTGTGCTTGTGAAGACAGTTGTGATGCCAAAACTGAGATTTGAATGTTTGGGCAGGTTTATAGAGGAAAAAGTCTCTTAAGCCAGTTTTTTTCTGCTATAGGCAAAATAATGGATTTTGTCTCTTGCTCCATTCATGAGCTCTGATCATCTCATGCATAAGATAAGGCCTGACTACATATTCCCAAGATGGGAGCAGTTTGTATTATCAAATGCAACACTATTAATGGCAAAGGAAATAAGGGCTTGTAGGCACAGGCTCAACAAAAGCCATTTTGCAGCTTAACATCTGCCACACTGAAATCAACAGGTATTTGTCAGCGGGAGCAACATCAGAGTACTTGAGCATCAATTGATTGCTTTTGGGTCTTAAGTCTCAAAAGGTTGCTTCTGTTTACAACACTGTGGGTACCAGTTCCTCTGAAGCACAGATTAAGAATTATTACCAAAGAAGAGAGGCTAGGTCAGATGGACTAAAAGTGAAATCCAGTATTTTAAATGTTTTCTTTGAGGTTTGCTAGGACTGTTAATAAACAGTAGCTGTAACACTCATCCTATTTCTAAAGAACTGGACACTGGTGTTATTTAGGGCTTCAACTACATATCTGCTTTTCTAATGACATATTATCCTCAAACAAATTTGTAGACTTTTGTTTTGATGAAGTGAATTCCACTTTCCATTGCTGGCAGTCTGTATGTAATAGATGTGGTAGCAAAGCCAGTATGTTGACTGAAATGCTATTTCAAGTAGTTCTGTGGAGCTTTTCTCTTGCTTGGATGAATCAAGCTATTGAGGAGAAGGGAAATGAAAAACTTGGGTATAAAAAGCACCTTTTTTTTTACCTGTTTACTAGCTTTTAGCTAGAATATGAATGTACATTCATCACAGTACAATTGACATGGAAGAAAGAAAAACTTTGGGGAAAAATATAGTAATTGCTATTGGGGATTTGGTTGTTTTTTATGCAGATATAATTCCATCCACATCTTTTGCCTACTTTTAGGCATTGCATAGCCACAAGGATATAAAAAATCATACATATCCTAGCATGGTGGTTTTAGCCACTCTTTGGAAAGCCTGTAGCATGGAGGAAAACACTAAACAAAACAAATTAAAAACCCTACTCATCTAATGGAAGAGAAGACTATCATGCCCAACTGGGGCATGAAAGTGTTTGAAGAACACAAGATGTGCTGCAGAGAGAAGTCATGCTATGGGTATGTCTATACCAGCTCTAGCAAACAGCTTGAGAATGCTCTACCAAAGTAGTTACGCTTGGCCTGACTGCTTTTAAGTTATGTATGTCCATTAGTTCAACCTCAGTCAAACCTCAATCTATTCGACCTTTCATCAAGGCTTGCTGCTTCCTCCTGAGTGCAGCTCCATATGTCCTGGGTAGAAGCAGCTTGTAGCAAAGACAAAAACATAATTACTCAGCAGCTTATCCCAATCTAAGGTGGACTGTCCTCATTCCTCCAGCTCTGTGATCTTGCTTCCTGCCCTGCCATTAACAAACAGGCAATTGTGGGATGTGGTAGTGCAGGAAAGAAGTTGTCTGAAAAAGAATACTTTTTGCAAAGGATTAGGGGTGAGGGTGGAAAGCAGGAGGGAAGCAGTCCCACTGTGCCCAGGTGAGACTGCTTTGAAACCTCTCACTTGCCTGAAACAGATGGAGGAAATGGCTGCAGGGCATTGTTGTCTGCTCTGGTGTGAATGGAGGAGTTGTGCATACCAACATATCTGACACTCCAATACCTAACCTTGGACTGAGGAAGGTATGGATCGTGTCTGCAGGATAGATACATAAGGTGAGACAGACGACTTATATGAGAGCCTGCTCACTCAATGCTTAACTTACTGCATCAGTCTCTAAAGCATATGATGAGGAGAGGAAAATGGCTTAGGGAGCCTGGGAGATGGCTACTAGCCAGAAGGAGAGCCCTTGAATGAATAAAATGTGCTTA
The DNA here is from genome assembly GCA_013401255.1 of Urocolius indicus. Lineage (NCBI taxonomy): Eukaryota > Metazoa > Chordata > Aves > Coliiformes > Coliidae > Urocolius > Urocolius indicus. The sequence continues at coordinate 183,949 of WBNH01001949.1, forward strand.
TATTATAGCTACAGCTTCTTGTTAAACACTGACCAGATGGTTCTAAGTGCTGGCCTATAAACTTCTTCCCACAACAAAATGCAGTGCACATGGGAATCCTTGTTTGTGAAAGAGGATAATTTACAAGTTCTGTGGTGTTCATCTCCTGAACTGATGGGAAAAATCAGGAGCGGGGTGTTATTTCTTAACTGTGACAGCATTTCACCCACAATGCTGTTACCACTCAATCATGAATGAAATTATGTGCTCCACCTGGTACAAGCAAATAACCAGTCACTAGTTATATTCACCTCATATACACTTCTATTTTGATTGCGCAGCATCTGTGCTGTCACCTTATTCCCCGTAGCCTGACAAGCAGTTAAACTACTTCACATTGTAAAATGAGACAAGGCATAATTCCAGTGATGGAGCCTTAGCACAGGCTGCCCAGGGAGGCTGTGGAGTCTCCTTCTTTGGAGATTTCCAAAATCTCTCTTTGTGCCACATGAAAGGACGAATGAAGAAATTTTCAGTTGCTAAAGCTCTAAAAAGCAGGTCTAGCAAGAAATGAGGAAGATTCCAAATTCACTACACAAGCATTCCCATTGCACACAGTAATCTGCTTGCTGAGGCAAAACTCAGCAAACGACCTTGAGGAGGGCAAAGGAGAAATAATACCTGCTTCACTTGTGTTTGTTTGCCTACACTGCAACAAGATATGAGTTATTGGGTTTGGAGGGAAATGGGGTTGTGATTTTATTTAGGAATATTAAGTTTTCAGTTGTCTATGCTAATGGATAATGTAAAGGGCTGAAATCCTAATTCCAAGGGAGCAGGAATAAGTGGCCCCTTTTACTTCACCAAGTCCTAAATGTCACCCCAACATTCAAGAAAACTGGAGAATTACTTTATCGTGAAGACACTGTCCTCTTTCAATACATTTCAAATAGAGAACCTGTGAGGTTTTCCTTGATGCTAAAGATCTGTATAGAAATGAACTCCCTTGATTTTTTTCCAGACAAAGAAGTTAAGGGAAAGCTTAAATGATTCCAATTTCAATGAATTTTGTCCTTTAATTTAAAAAGTAAACTTTAAGAGCTGTGGGAGAAGTAGAGATGAAAAAGAACTCTGAGCATCTTCAAAGATCAATTCCATAAGTTGTATTCATCAAAAGGAAAAGAATTAACCACGTTATGACTGAGAATTAAAGAAAATTTGCTCTTTTTTTTTTTTTTTTGAAGATGTCTTGTGAATTTCCTAATGCAGAAAGAGTTGGATGATCTTTGCAAGAAGTGGGTTAAACCTTAAAGCCAGAGTGGCTTGTGAATACAGGTAAGCCATCCTATTCAGGCTTAATAGGATTCATTGCTTGTTTCCACATTTCTTTCTTGCCTGAATCCATTTTGAGAAAAGGCAGGCTGAACTTGGTGATAACAGAAGGATATAAATCTATTTTAATTAAAAATAGAATCACAATCCCCCAAAGCAAGACAATAAACTATTCTCTTGCCCTGCAAATAAGCTGACCACATTTCTAGATGACAAATCTAAGGTATTCTGGAACAGGTGCGGTGATGTCTTATCAGAGATTTGAAGAAGAATGTAACACTGACAAGAGAAAAAGGTTTATTGTAGCTTTCCATACAAGTAAGAGGTAATATCTGAACACAGCATGGCTGTATGGTAAATAATTACATGTTTCTCAGATTCTGAAATCTAAGGGGAATACTAAGTAATTCCAGTTTCTACAGGCATCTATCTGAATAGTATTAGAGACATAGCTCATTTACAGATCTACTAATATTAATACACTTGATAAATATGCCAAATAAAAACAACTGTGAAAGACACCCATGGAGTTAGGTAATTTGGTATGCTAGGATTGTTGACAATGTCTCTCAAGATAAAATCCCTTCAGTCTTAAAACTATTTTAACTGGGAAAAGGATGTGTCTATTGCCAAGAGACTCTGTGCTCAGACCCAATTTACTAACATTGCTTTTTCTTGCAACTTGACAGTGTATGTGTTTTCACAGTGAGGACGTTTCTGGGGGGAATACTCTTTACACAAATGTATGTGTATGGGAAAACTTGGCAATTCAATGTTCAGTGAGTGATATGTAGGAAGAACTGTTTAACATTCTTCCTGTCTACTTACTGCTTTCACTCCTGATGATGCCAAAACAGAACTAAGACATCACCTACTTTTGTTCTCCCCACCCTCAAACTCTGCCAAGGTATATTGCAGCCACATCTACTCCTTGACATCTTCAGCAGCTGTATCAGGGTTGTGTTTGTGTTTCCTCTGGATCCAGTGAGTAGTTGTGCATGTGCTGAAATATAGCTTGTGGGAAATGCCACCACAATCAGTTGGATGCACGTGCTTAAAGCCCATCACAGGTACAAATTCTTTTCCTTGCGACAAGCATATGGAACTTCTCCTGTGGTTCTTGTAGAAATGGATAACTTCTTTGTATGATGTTATTGTCACCTCCTAAACATGGCTTCTCCTGCAGCAGTCTTTGAGTCATGCTGCCCAGGGTGCTGATGTGAATGGGGGGTGGCAGGGGATGGTGTAGGAGAGCTTGCTGGTGGCTTGTCAGAGCACTGAGCACTCTTCCCACTGTCCTTGGAAGGTGAGAAAAGATCTTGGAAAAAGATGAGATGACGTCTGAAATAAACAATAGGGAAAAAGATCTAGCTTTGGGAAAGGAAAGATGGGAAGAACAGTAAGGAAACAAAAACTAAAGAAAGTAAGAGGCAAAGAGGTACAGAGGAAAGAACCACTGATGTGAGCTTGAAGATGACCGAGCAAGAGAGGGCATGACTCAAGGAAGAGTGAGACAGAAATGAAGAAGGTCTGTGCAAGAATTTTGAAGAGGGCTTCAGGTTTACAGTGCCTGAGGTATGTTCCTTTGTGCAAAAGGAAAAAGCAGATCTTTGACTTAAGGGACAAGTCACAGAGAGACAGACATTGTGTGGGACAATAAAGGAAAATAACTTACATCAGGTCATAAAAGAGCTGAATAACAGCTGGATATCCCAAATATTTGTCCTACCTCTTCTCTTTGTACAGGCAGTGGGAGATTTTAGTTCTCTCTGTCAATAACACTTTGCTTCCTTGGCAGTAAAGGCAAGACTAGAAATCTTTGGAACTGATAGAGGCTTTATTTTCTCCCCTGATGATTCTGAGCTAGTAGAAACTTGTAGTTGTATCTAAAATTTGTTCTAAGGAAGTTTGAAAGGGAAATTTGTTGTTGTGAGTCTCATTTTCTGTTTATTTATAAAACAGGAGAGAAAAGACTATATATGCGACCATGGAACTGGAGTAATGAAATTCTAAGTGACTGAAGAACAGAAGTTTTGAATCTGTTACTGTGAAACATTATTTTTTTGCCAGATGCTTGAGATACAGAGGAAGTACGATATGAGTCTTTACAGCAACAGGGAGCAGAGCTGGTGTATTGTATATGAGGCAGTGAAGAGATATGGGAAGGGGTAGGGTGGCATGTGAAGGCAGAAGGACTACGCAAACACTTTTGCCTGGTCTGGACAGGAGTGAATCCTCAAAAGCTGTTCAGAATCTGGCTGATGTCCCCAGATCTTGACGGCTTGAGTCACTGCCAGGCACAGCAGGAGGACAGTGTTGATCCCATACATGGAAATACCAATAAGGACATCTTCTTGACTCTCCACAAACCAAGTAGAGAATATTTGCTGACCTGCTTCCACAAGAACCTGAGTTTAAGCTGGTCTTGTTGGAGAGATGATTGCTGGAATTGCTTTTCTTCTCTCCTAAACTTTTTTTTTAAAGATAAGTTTTCTCTCCTCCCAATCTTAAGTTTTATTCCTATCATCTGTTGGTTAGCAGAAGAGTAATGCTAACATAACCTGTTCTTTGCTTTGCCCAGCATTTGGCACTCTGATCTACAACAAATTATACATATTTTCCTGTTTCTATCAGATCAATGCCTGGGCCTGCAAGTATTGAGAAATTTTCCCTGACTTGCTAAAGCAATCATTTCACAAATCGAGATATGGAACAAGTGAAGTTCTTAGTGATGTGTATGATTTCATTAATTCAGTAATCAGAATAGGACTGTTTCAAGTCACACTTTCAGATAAGTAAAAGGAAGATTTAAGTGACAGAATTATGGTCATTTAATAACCATCCTCTTTCCTAGAATAAGATTATCCACAGACAGCCACTAGTGTTCTGTCTCCAAAGTAGAATTAATCTCTGCAAAATCCTGACTGTAAGCCAAAACCAATTATTGCAGACAAGAGTAATAGTTTAACAGAGGACTACTGTGGTGCACAGGGATTTGTGAACTGTTCTCACTTCAGTTGTTGTACCTTAAACTTTGCAAAATTTGTCTTTAATAATTAGATTTGAAATAACTTCAAGTTACTCAGTTTTACATGGATCAGTTCAATAAATTACGTGGCAATGGTTTGTTGTTTTTTGTTGTTTTTTTTTTTCCAAAAAATAGGGCTTTTCATTCTATTCATCTAATTCATGCTGTTGCCAGGCTCATTTAGGCTTTGATCTGGTCTTACTCTGGAGTTTTGGACATTGACCAGACTCTGAGGAAACAGTAATACTCCAGGCTATGGGTGTGTAAACATGATGTTCACATAATAATAGCTCTGAAAAGAGCTGAAGCAAGAAGATGGCATGGCTTCCTCACTGTGGGTTTTCATAGTTTGGCCTAGGCTGCTCTTGGCTCCTATCATATTGAATAAAGCACCTTTGGTTTTTGTTTTTTCTGCTGTGATATTAATTTGTTTTTCTCTGTGGTCTTTACCTCTAGGATGCCTAGCTCATTGAGGTGATTGGATGTCACATTTATGGTTGCAGTAACAGACTGCAAATTCAGAGGAAAAACAATAACTAAACAAAAACCTCCATACATATGTATGTACATATGCTCCTTATCAAAGTAAAACATTTGTCAGCACCAGCAGACTGAGACAAGTGTCTGGAGTGGGTAAGAGTAGAGAAGAGGGGTGAAGCAGTTTCAAACGCACTGTAACAGCTTTGAATTATCCTGTTCTGCATGTGACCATTCAGAAATAGAATTTCTGATTTTCAGAAATCAAACCCGTTTCAGAAGGCTCCAAAGTAGAACCTAGTTCATCCATCATTTTTTTTTTTATTAGATACAATGTTCAGACCGCAAGTTAATTTTATAGGCACGGTAGGACTCTCTGTTGGTGATCGTAGAAACTACCCAACAGAGTAACAGTTGTGCAAATGCCCTATTTCTTGTCTGTCTTACATATTTTTTAAATGCTATAAATATTTTGTAAATCTTTTTAAGCTGTTTCCATTCAATTACTGTGGCTATCAATTTTATTCATGCTTTCCTGACAGCTGCTACTTTGATCCAGTTTTTGAGATGTTTATGCCCAATCTTCTTCAAGGTATTTGAATGTTTAACCTTTGGAGAGTTTAGTGCTTAGGTATGCTGGATAACTTCTCTCTGTAGAATAACCTCTTGAACTCAAAGGGACTAATCAAATTATGTTCTTCATGCCTACTGTGGTGGTTTAGCCCTAGCTGAGTGTCAGGTGCCCACCAAGTCATAAAATCACTCCCCCTCCTAAACTGGACAGGGAAGAAAGAAATATAATGAGAGGTTTGTGAGTCAAGATAAGGACAAGGAGATCATTCAGCAATTAGCGACATGGGCTAAACAGACTCAGCTTGGGGAGTAAAAGGGTTTCATTTATTAATGAACCATCAGAACAGGGAGATGAGAAATAAAACTAAATCTTAAAACACCTCCCCCCACCCCTCCCTCTTCCCAGGACTCTCCTTCCTTCCCCCCACAGAGGTGCAGGGGATGGGGTTGTGGTCAGTTCATTACAGATGGACTTTGCTGCTGCTTCTTCTCAGGGGGAGGCCTCATCACACTTCCCACTGCTGCACTGTGGGGTCCCTCCCACAGGAGATGGTCCTCCATGAATTTCTCCTATGTGGGTCCTGCCCACAGACCACAGTTCTCCATGAGCTGCTCTGCTATGTGTCCTTCCCATGGGGGCAGCTCTCACACCTTGCCCCAATGTGGGTCACCCACTGGGAGAACAGTCCATCAGGAACAGACTGCTCCAGTCTGAGTCCATCACAGGATCACAAGTCCTGACAGCAAACCTGCTATTGTATGGGCTTCTCTTTCCCTACAGACTCCTAGGTCCTGACAAGAACTTGCTCCAAGGTGGGCTTCCCATGGAGTCACAGCCTCCTTCAGGTATCCACCCAGTCCGGCATGGGGTCCTCCACCAGTAGCAGGTAGATCTCTGCTCCCCGGTGGCCTCCAAGGGCTGTAGGGGCACAGCTGTCTCACCACAGGCTGCACCACAGTTTACAGGGAAATCTTTCTTCCAGGGCCTAAGCACCCTCCTCTCCCTCCTTCTCCGCTGACCTTGGTGTCTGTGGAGATGTTTTCACATTCTCACTCCCTGTTGCTGCTGCAGTTTAGCGACTGCCCAACACCTTCTCAAATATGTTATTCACACAGGCATTACCTCAGTCACTAATTGGCCAAGCCTTGGTCAGCTGCAGATCCATCCTAGAATTGATTTGCTCTAGTCCTATCAGCTACAGAGGAAGCTTCTTGCAGCTCTTTGCTTAAAGAAGCTACCCTTGTAGCTACCCTGCTACCAAAAACACACTACAAAAACCACTACACGTACGTGTGTGCAAGATATGGTTCAGTTGCATGATTTGTCTAATGTATTGGCCTACAAGATATTGCTAGTACTCATAAGGTTAATTTATGAATATGTTCCTGTATGATTTCAGTATTTATGCATTTGAAGAAACAAGGCTTTGATTTCTTCAGGTACAAAGAGATTCACATCCTTCAGGAGAACACCTTATGTAAGCTTGTTGTTGTTATTCTCTTACCGGAACAGCATGAACCGTTGGTTTTAATAAGGGGATTAAGTAAAATAGACACACTTTATTTGGCTACATTGCCTGGGAACACATTTTCCTACAAAACTATTCTGGAAGATTCAGTTAGGAGCTCATTCTGTGTTGAAATACATTCATACACAGCATGAAATTTAAATCTGTATAGCTTGTGTGGACCCACATATGTGGATATGTGAGCCCACAGTCATTAAACAAGGTCGTAAAAGGTGGAAGCAGTTTGATGGGCCATCAAGACCTTGTATTCCCTATGGAGCCAGGGTATACTTACTCATCAACAAACTTCCTTTTAGTGAGGGAAGGTTACAATATGGGCTTCAGGAGCATCAGAAGGCTTTGCACATTTCTTCACATCATCCCATACTGTCAAGAGGTGGTGATGGTTCTACTTTTGAGATCTCAAATCTCTTCTCTTTAGAGATTCAATTAGGAATTTAATTAAAGAAGAGACAAAAGAAAATAGTGTGTCTTCCCTAGAGGAATATTCTTATGTGTCGCCACAGAACAAGGGAAAAGGAAATGATCAAGCATGGAAAGGCAGCAAACCTGGAACAACAGAAAGATTACAGCCTGTTCCATACTATCAAGTACTACTCAGCACTGTGTCCTTGCACAATACTTAAGTTGTTTTATTGTTTGTTTTCCCCTTCTTAAGGAAGATTACTTTCCTTCAAATAAAGATATTATTCAGGTTTTCCCTCCTCCACTCTTCTAAGACAGAAGCAACTGTTCTGCTGCTGGAAGCTGGACTTAGCACAAAACTATGTGTAGGTGTAAAAATTAGCAAAGAGCTCTTAGAAATGGAAAATCCCAGAGGAGGTTTTAAAAAAGATTGTCCCTTATTACTACTGAAACAGTTTTTTTGACCAAGTCTATATTTTATCCTTTTGTTGAAGAAACTAATAGTATGGGAGGAAAGGTTATAAGAAAAAAAAAAACCCAAAACACCTGCACTGGTGGAGTCTGTTGTATTATCTTGTAATAATTGATTGATTATCTTGTAATAGAGACCCTTCCCTGCTGAGAACTAGATAAATCCTTCAGAAACATTTGGTAAAACTGCAGTAACCTATATTCCATAGTGCTGCTCCACAGGAACATGTACCTGCAAAAACACGTGAATGTAATAGCAGAATTACAGATAGGTTCAGATTTGGAGAAAGGACATCAATGGAGAATCAGCTAGAGCAGGTTTCTCAAGATCTCATACAGTTGCGTTTCAAATATCTACAAAGATGGAGACTCCTCAACTTTTCTGGACAACTTGTTCTGGTGTTTGACCACCCTCATAGTAAGTGGGGGAAGCAGACTGGAAGGATCTCTTCTCTTGACTCGCTAACAGTTCTCTTCCTAATGTAGTCCATGATTACCATTTTGCTATAAGGGTACATTGCTAGCTCATGTTTAATTTGATGACCACCAGGACCTCAATGTCCTTTTCAGTAAAGCTGCTTTCCCACCTCTTAGCCTCCAGTGTATACTTGTGTCTGGGGTTACTTCTCTCCAGGTGCTGGACTTGTACAACAGGCCAAAACTGTTGGCCCTAGTATCAGCCCTTGAGGTACACCACTAATGATAGTCCTTCAACTGGACTTCATGCTCTTCATCACAATCTTTTGAGTCTGACATTTCATTCAGATTTTCATCTACATCACTGTTCACTTCTGTAGCATGTACTACAGTTTGCCTTTAATATTAGGGGAAATGGTGTTGAAGCCCTTCTGAAGCTGAGATAAACGTCATCCACCTCTCTCTTCTCATCTGCCATTCTCATCAGCTGGTTGTAGAAGTTTGTCAGGTTGATTAAGCATGAATTTCCCCTTCATAAGTCCATACAAACCACCTTCTGGTCTTTCATATGTTTGGAAATGGTTTTCAGGAGGACCTGCTCAGTGACAGAGGTGAGATTGACTAGCCTGCAATTCACCAAATCCTTCTTGCCCTACTCAAAGACAGGAGTGACATTTCTTCTCTTCCAGTTGTTGGAAAACTCTCATAATCATCATGAGCTTCCAAAGATAATTGAGAGTGACTTGCATGGACTTGTGTATGTACAGGTTGTTTAACTATTCATTACATGATTCCTGTCCACCCAGGGTAAGTTTTGCTCCAGACTTTGCTCCTGGTCTCTGAAGCATGGGATTTCTGAAGGCTGATCTTATCAACAAAGACAGAGGTAAAAAAGGCCTTGAGTATCTTTGCTATGTCCTTTGTCACCAGTTTCCCCTCCCCTTTCAACAGTGAGTCCATGTTGCTGTGGACTGCATGTCCATGTACCTGTAGAAACTCTTACAGTCCCTTGCCAGTTTCAACTCTGGATGGGCTTTGGTTGGCCTAAACTTAACTCAGCATGCTCAGATAGTGTCTTTATATTCCTCATAGTTTTTCTGATCCTAATCCCACCTCGTGAGCTTTTCACATTTGGGTTTTGTCAGGAGAACCTTGCTCACCTAGGCACGCCTTTTAGCTCTCTTGCTTTAGCTGAGATAAGGACATCCTCTTGGAAAAGCATTGAGCATACAGAACATAGTTTCAAGAGGAATAGATTTACTATCTGCAACTTCCATAATGTAATAGGATATTTATAAATCCTGTTTTGGGGGGTTGATTTATAGGAATAGACTGAAAAGATAAATGAACACAGTTTTTATGAGGTGCACTGTTTTCTGCACGTTTGGGACAAATTTATCTCTTAGAGTTCCTGCATTTTCCAGCAAAGATAAATTAAACCTGGCAATATACTTTTCATACTCCAGACTTACAGAGACAAAGCTAATCCTCTTGCCTTCTTGTATTACAGCAATCTTCTTTCAATTTATCCAAAATGATCTTCAGAATGAAGTAGCATCAAAATGTGTCTGGCTATTGTTAATAATAAACTCCGAGTCAGCTGTAGAGAGGTAGATTTCAAAATCAATGAAGCTAAGTGGAGCGGAGAAGAGAAAAATAGTCTGCACAACAGCTTTCTGACTTTGCAATCTGATTTGGTGAGCAGAAGTCATAAATTTGTGGGTAGATGAAAAGCAAAAATGGTGAAATAGAAGCTTGATTATGAAGCCTGTTTGAATCAACCAGCACACAGTCTTTTAAATGGGAGCCTAAGTTTACAATAAAAAATAAGACAAAAGGTGTGCGTTATAGTTGCCTGCTTCACTTTTCATTGTAAAAGTGCTGTTAGTTCTAACAGACAATTTCTAAAGTTGATAGCTATGTTTTTTTGGTCTAGCTCACTGATTCAAATGCTGAATATAGTGTCTGTTTTCCAGACTGAAGGAGTATATAAGGATTACTTATATCTTAACATAACAACTTGCTTCAAATAGCAAGAAAAAAAACTACCTAGTTTTGGTTTTTTTTTAATCTACAACCTGTGCAGACTCCTTGTGTAAATTTTAGCATGGTGTCAACTCTTGTGAGAGTGTATGTGATGGAGAAGGTATAGGATGTTTGCGGGTGCATCTCCTCCTGGAGATGTCCTTTTGAGTGCAAAGTCCTGTGAGATGGCACAGTTCCCACCACAGCATCATGCCATAGCTGTTCAGCTGTTTTGTGACAGAGCAGTAGAATGGTAGCCAGATATCTGTGATCACTGGAGTCAGGGAACTGGCAAGTTTCAGCACAGTCTGATCACTACCTGTAAGGAAAGGCTGTTCCAATTTGTCCCAAATAGATGCAGTTGATGATTTAAGGAAATTTATGTGTTTTGATACAGTGCAGAAAGCATGAGATTGAAGCTCTACTTTGAGAGACTGAAAAATATTGTTGCTACTCACATCCAATAGGTTTTATAAAAGATGGTGGTAGAATCAAAGCACCAGGAATACTCAGTGAGAACAAGCAATGTAAACTGTATAGTATAAAGCTATTTTGCAGCACGTGACTAAGTATGGAGCCTGGACCAAGACTTTCAGTAATCCAGTCCTACAGCATGTGCACTATGGCAGAATATACCTTTAACTATGCTGCATATTTGTGTAAGATCCTGGTACTGACTGTTCTGCACCATAGCATAAAAGGAAATACCACTGTCTGAAAGAGCTTCCCATTTACTAGAATCAATTATTTGAGCTAATCTGAACCCTGGACTTTCGATAATATATCCTGATAGTCAGTAGGAATCCCACTTAAAACACTGCTGTTTGTAACACTTGTGTTAACAGTTTTTGAAAGTGTTGGTTCCTTTCCCTCATTTTTAAATTAGAATGTTGAACTCAGATCCTGACAAGTCTCCTGGCTTTCACTGTAACGCAGTGCTGCCTGCGTAGAAGGAAGAAGTGTGAGCCTTTATCCTACAATCTAGCTTGATGTCTGACTATAAACATGCAAAGTACATAGAGATACTTGCATCATATAGTAGCGGTGATGGTGGCTGCAAAATTGACTTTTGAAGACATTAACAAATCACTGTGCTTGTAGGGACTCAGGTTAAACAGCTTGTTAATTTTCTGCAAGATTTCAATAATTTTTAAGAATTCATGACTATTTTGAAGTTTACTGCTGAATTTTGGATGATATTCTTTCCAACAAACATGTAGTGAAGTAGCTTTTGCTGTGATCATCAGGTCTTTACTTTTCAATATCATGTGTCCCATATAAGTCACTGGGAGATACGAATTACAGAGAGCAGACTGCTCTTTGTTAGCTTGACAAGACCTTTAACTGGGAGGAAATAGTTCTTCAAGCCAGTTTTGGTGTATGTGGTAAGAATCCATTTTAAATTGGACCACAAATCTAGCTTTGGTTAAAAGCTTTCCAGGCACAATAAAATAGCAATCTATGTGATTGCTGTGTAGAGTCATTAGTAAATACAAGAGCCAATAAATATAAGTCGTAAATTACATGAGGCTAAAGGCAATGCTCAGAGTGCTGGAGAAGGAGATCCAAAAGGCATATGCTTTATTTTTGGCACTGTCATCAATTTGCTGTCTGATCCTAGGCAAGCTGTTTATTCCACAGTGTTCATACATAGATCCTTAAAACTGCATTTAAATAACTAAACAAGCAGTCTGATTTAGAAGCATCAATGCCTAAATTTAATAATCTCTTCTGAGTTGTCAGAAGTAATATAAGGTGTAATTAATGTGCATAAAGCAATTCATGATCTTTTCTTTACCTGTCTACATCTTTATCCAGACTTTTATGCCATGCTGATGAAAGATTCTAAGTAGAAAGTAATTGCTATATGTATGAAGAGATGACTGAGAAAACCTAACAGCATAATTACCCTTATCAATAGATTTTCCTGAGAGCAATTCTTTGTTGTCTTCTTTTGAAGACTGTGATGATTAGAAATGATTTTATTTGCATAATTTATCTTCTGAATAAGATTGTTTATGAGGATGTAAATGATAAAATGCTTTTACAGGAGATTGGAGTAAGTCTGATGCATTTGCAATTGATTGAGGAAAACAGTTTTGTGGAAAGTGAACCATTTTTGACCAAACAAAGTTGCAGATGCTCTTGCCTGGCTCTTCTTTCTCATCCTCATTTTCTGCCTTCTGTTCAACTAAGTGACCAAGTGGCTTTTAGGATGAGTTAAAAACTTTTGACAATGAAGGTCATGGAAAAAAGATAAGGCTTATGTCAGGCTTATCTTAGGCAACAGGGTAATCCTATTTTTTCTCAGAAATTCTGAACAGTGAGTTGAGGTGATGTTGAGATGTGATGAGATGTGATGAGATGTGACTCTGACCTTCTGCCTGTTCTTTGTGGCCATGAAGTTCTCCTAGACTTGTTGCTCCTGTAGACTGTCATACTGTGTCATTCTTCCTTTTTCACTTCATAACATTGTTTACCTCTGATGCAGAGGACTTCAGGGATGATAGACAGTTCAGATGAATCACAGAATCACAGAGTCTGAAGAGCTGGAAGGGATCTTTAGAGATCATCTAGTCCTGCCAGAGCAGGACCACCTAGAGTAGGTCACACAGGAACTTGTCCAGGTGGGTTTTGAATGTCTCCAGAGAAGGAGACTCCACAACCCATCTGGGCAACTGGTTCCAGTGCTCCATCACCCTCACATTGAAGCAATTCTTTCCTATATTTCTTTGAAACTCCTTATGTTCCAGTTTGTACCTGTTGCCCCTTGTCCTATTATTGGACATCATTGAGAACAGTCTGGCTCCATCCTCTTGACACCCAAAACATAATCTGTAAAAAATATGTACCCTATATGTACCCCATGCTGAAAGTCATTTGTCCATAGACTTTCTCCCAGTGTCCATACTAGGCCTGGCAAAGCTCAGACTTCAGACTCCTAGGACTTCTCCAACATTACAGTCCCTTCTAACCCCTACCATTCTATGATTCTATGATTACACATTTGGATCCGTTGTCCTGAGAGAACAAAGGCACTACATAAGGTACTACATAAGTGCTCTTGTCTACTATAGTCCCAGCTTAGCCCAGCTCCAGCTTTTACTATTTGGTCATGGGCCAGGTCCAGGCTATACAACTTGGTGCTGTGTAAAGGTAGAACAAAAGATACTCATGCCATGTTTTAATCTCCTAAAAAAAACCCAACCAAACAAATTAGGGCCTGTTATTAAAATTTCAGAGGAGGACACTAAGGCAAGCAATACATTTTATAGCAATTAAAAGAGAAACAGAACTGCTTAAGGGTGTAAAATTAAAATATTTCCAAGATGTATGGCTAGTGTTGGATTATAAACACATATATGTCATCCCTGAAGTCCTCTGCATCAGAGACAGCTCCTATTAAATGGAAGAGGAAGGCTATAGAAGAGCCTGAGTGTATTTCTTTGTTTTCTTGACCTGGCCTCTGTGTCCTGATCGAGGGAAAATTTTTGATAAACAGCCTGTTTTCCAAGCTCATGACTTATGACTGTCTAGCTGTCATAAGAAGGCAGCAACAGCCAAGCACTTACTAGACCTCAGAGAACTCACAGTGGAGAAAAATAGCTTAAATTCTGCAACTGCAGAAAAAGTCTCCTCTGTATTAAACAGCAGAAAACAAACAAACAAATATTGCAATCTCCAAATAACTTTTTTTTCCCCTTCCTAGGTCATTAAAAGTGCTTCTATCTGACCTTGGCTTACTAAGATGTACTAAAATTATTTTCATGCTTCCTTTTCTCTCTCAGTAGGAATAACACCTTTCTGATTTATTTACTAAGTACTTATGGGAAAGTCATATGGAAACTGGGCAGCTTTGGGATCTCTTCCCTGGACTACTTCAGGGTTTGTGTTTAATTCATAAATGATATGAAATGCATTAACAATCTGGGAAGCATGGGTCTTCTCCCAGGAGAACTGAACTGCTGTGCTCCAAAATCAGTCTTTTATTTATTTGCTCAGTGTTAGGAACATTCCTTATCTATGCTTGGAAATTGTTGTAACAGCTCTGTGCACAGTCTTGATCTGGGGCAGTCGTCACTCTTAAAAACAAGTTTTGAATGTGGTCTGGGAGACACCATGGACCAGAGACCATTGCCAAAAGGCAACTTAGAGGCAGCCGCTCTGCTTAGGACAGCAAGAGTTTATTAGTTAGGACATGAACTGTTTCATCTCAGAGGATGCCAGAGAAAGGAGCAAAGAAATTTAACACAGTGGGTAAAAGTTACCTCACATTTTCAATTGTGCCATGGCTCAATTCTAGCAGGATTCAACAAACAGGGAACTGGGACAGTGTGCTAGAGAGGAGGAGATGTGTATCACATTGTAAAGTTTATATGAATTTAAAAACTAGAATTCCTCATTGCATAATCTATTCAAAACCTGGCATTGACTACAGTAGACTTTATATCTACCTGTACAGCAAATGAAGCAGCCATTGTATTTCAGTATCTGTTGCTTTTTTTGTTTGTTTGTTTTCCTCCAAATGTTTTCTTCATTATACAGTGATGAGTTTAACTGGTACTCTAACTTTCTACATTCACCTTCAAATTTAAATAAAAGAGTAGAACAATGTCTCCAGATTCTTGGATTTTCATTTTTTAAATAATTTTTAATTTACTGCTGTCAGAACATTACTGATAAATCTTTTCTTCTAGACTACTTAACTGATAAAAGCTCAGCTGAATGTCTATATTTAACTTCAAGCACTGTGTTTAAAAAAAAAAGTGGGAACCAAATGGAACAAGGGCTAGAAGAAAGGCAACAAGAAGAGTCATGTTTTCTAGACCTCTTATTAATGAAGATAGATTGAAAGAATTGGATTTGTAGCACAGGGCAAGAGAAGTCTTCAAATGTAGTAATGTATTCTGCAAAGACAAAAAAAATAACAACGCAATCCCCATTTCTGTGACAAGTAAAGCAGGAAGCAATGGCCTCAAATTTTGAGAGGGCAAATCGAGTTCGAAGTAAGCATCTGTAACACAAGAGGGATCTGGAATGAATTGATATAACCATTGTGGGCTTTCTAAATCAACTTTTTCTTAAAATCTTTCAGGCAAACTACTGTCAGAAATGACCTGGGATAAGTCAGCTTGTCTTGGGCTCAAGGGATGCATTAGGAGGTCTCAAGCTTCTTTCTTGTTCTATGTCCTTGGCCTTTTCCTTCTGTAAGGTTAGAATATTATTGAAGTAATATCAACATATTTCAATCTATTGCAAAACATCTTCAGAGATTTTTTTTTTCCTTCTCTCCCACATCCATTTGTCTTAAAAATCCTCTCACCTATCTGAACACATCATCTCTATAATCTTGAAACCATGAGACAAGATTTCAGGACGTATAGATATGTTTTCAAAAGGTAGATATTTTAATTGGTTTTCTGTTCGTTGCAATATCTGAGGATATACATTTAACCTATGATCACAGAATCTTAAGGGCTGGAAGAGACCTTGAAAGATCATCCAGTCCCAACCCCCTGCCAGAGCAGGGCCACCTAGAGTAGGTCACACAGGAACTTGTCCAGGTGGGTTTTGAATGGCTCCAGAGAAGGAGACTCCACGATACATCTGAGCAGCCTGTTCCAGTGCTCCATCACCCTCACAGTGAAGAAATTCTTCCTTATATTTCTTTGGAACCTCTTATATTCCAGCTTGTAGTGATTGTCCCTTGCCCTGTCATTGGACATCACTGAGAAAAGCCTGGCTTCATCCTCTTGACATCTGAAACATAATCTGCAAAAAATCTTTTGAGAATGAGATCATGTCCTTTCTCTGGTCATTGTGTCTGAATTTTGACTGATTTAGCAACAGCTTCCTTGCGGGTTGTTTTTTATTTACTCTGGCAGGCTACCAATAAAATCTTGAGTGGCAGAGGGTTTCTGGCCATAGTAAGCCTAAAATGACAGTGTAAATCAAAAAAGTTGCACAAATACAGTTGGTGGAGCTTGACCATTGTAACTTTCACTTGTGTTGCTTTACATTCCAAAACTGAGAAGGTCTTAATGTGAAAAAAGGAGTGGGTAAATTTCAGTGGTTAAAAGTTTGTAAGGTAACATTATTTACAAGACTTTAGCATTGTACCAAATATTTGAAAGATATCTATCAGCATCCCATTAGTTCAACCCACAGATGTCACATAAACAGGGAAAGATACAATGGAATAAATGAGCATTCCTAAATCAGGTGATTGGACAAATTGATGCTCTGCTTGAAAGTGTACAACCTAAAAGATCGTCCCTGATGCTACATTACTAGTTTAACCTTCATAAGACCGTATTTAATTTGTACCCTGTCAGTTAGCAGTAAGTCACACGTTAGCAAATGAAATCTTGTGACCTTGAATGATCTAATTATGTATTCGACAGCTTCCATCTTTCTTCCTTTTGGGTAATGACTGGATATATTTGCTAGCTCTCACCTCTAGCCTGGATTCACAAAAAAACCCAAAAAACAGTACGTGAGGAGTTAAGTGACCAGAGTGCCTACTAAAGGAAAGCCCATTTGACTGAGACTGGAACAAGAGAAATGGGAAAAGAGCTGTTTCTACTACAATCCATAATACAACTTTTGGGCAAAATTGAAAATTTATATCTTTGACTAATTTTGCAGAGACAGTGCCCAGGACCTCCCATTTTGACTACCACAGTATTCTATATGATAACATGAGAAAGAGTCTAGTAGTCCTAGGACAGCTCTTTAATGAGTGCTTCTTGTAGACAGAGAGGTCTGCAAAATAAAATCTAGTACTAGGATTGACTGCTCCTTCTAACAAAACTCCTTCAACAGGCAAGAAAACAGAACAGATGCTTTGTTTCTCTTCAATTATTCCCTAATGATTGTACAAACTGAGTGCAGTTTCTTAATGATGTGCTTTTAGTAATATTTGCAATAACTAGGCAAGATGCCAGTTGACAAATTACAACAAACACCTCCTTCTTAATCCCTTCACAGTCTCTCTGTTGTCTGGGACCCTAACGAGCATGGGCTGCTGTGCTGCAGAATAAATGCTTAGCTGCATGAATGGCTCCATTGCCCCTTATGAACCTGGCATAATGGTAAATCTAAAAGTTGGTAAACACATTGTCTTACTGAAAGGGGAAAATGGATGATTTCTTGGCAAATTACAAGTGAATTTGATCTCTTTATCAACGTTTTTTGCTTCCTGGACCATGATAATCTGGAGAAGATTCTATTCATAAAATGTGTTCACCTAATCACAAATCTCATTAAGACAGTCTGAGTGACAGCAAGTTACTGTGAACTGAAAGAGCATAGCTTTGCTTTCAGCACACTTTGCATTAAAAATGACATAGAAAATGTGAAGAGAGTCACAGCATAGACCACAGGGAACACGCTTGGTGTAAAAGCACATCAACAACCAGACAAATCTGATTCTGGGAATAAAATATACAACATCTGCAAGTGGAAATAGGCTTTTAAAGTCCATTCAGGTATGGACAGTCCCCAAAGTGTCTAGTTGCTTTTCTCAGTTTTGCTGAAGTAGGATGTAACAGTACAGAGCTGCACAGTTGATAAGTACATATGTTATATTGCAGACAGAGTGTGTACTCGTCAGTCATGAAAAGGCTAGTTGCTAACTAAAGCAATGCAAATAAAGCAGTGATTTCTTCTCTTTTTCCAGTTCCAAAGACTTCCTGCAAGCTGTTTTGTCCTAAAGAATTTAGGCCACATCTTCCTCACAAATGTAATCAGCCTAAAGCTGGGGGAAATATATTTGGAAGGTGTTTGAAGGAATGGAAACATTATAGGAGAATTCTGGAGTTAGGATCATGAGTTCTATCAAAAACGGACTACGGAAAACTTATTTAATTTAAAAAAAGCAGGAAAAACAGTAGTTATGACAAGATACATGAGAAAATCCACATCAAATACTCCATTTCATAAAGTTTGTGTCCATGTAACAGGAAAGAAGCAGAGGTAGACTCACCACGATTACCTGCACAGACTTTACCCAGGATCCAGTTCCAAGGACAGAGTTGTACAGGTTTCTGTGGGAAAGGAAACACTTCTTGCTCTGTAGTCTACTTGCCAGGGCACAATGCAAGCTTTACAATAGACTTGTGTTTAAAACCCATGACAAATGGAAGTGGAAAAACCAGTCAAAAATGAAGAGTTTCTGCTGCCAGCTTCCAAGTATGTGTACTGCCCTGTCCTTAGGTTAGCTCTGCAAACACCATGGTTTGCAATGACCATACCACACTTTCTTGCAAGATGCATTCATAGCTGTCTTTGTATAAAGGTATGAAAAGCAGAGGTTGTGATGTGGTTTTGGTACTTGTATGGAAATATATAGGCCTTGGTGTTATCCTAGTGTGGTTTGACTCCCCAGGTGGTGACTGAACCTCTGGTTAGAATGTAGAGACTGCCAACAAATGGTTCAAGTCATCCTGCACTTGTCCTTAAGCCAGGGAGCTGCAGTGCTTATGCGCACCCTATATGGGTACCAGGCTTCCTGCCAGTATGCTGACTGGTGCCCTTATTCCAGGACATGGCTGCTACTGAAAGAATTGGCCTTGAGTATGTCCAGCTAATGCAGAAAAAAATGGCATTGATATATTTAGTGTGTAGGATTTTGTACAGAGATTGCTTTCTTGGAGAGGAGAAGGTTACTAAAAGGCAAACTAAGAAATAATTTTTCTGATAGTAGTACTATCTGAGCTGTTGCACATTTTTTAGTTCAGCCTGGTACTAGATCAGATTTTTTTTAACTTGCCACTGTCTCTACCATCTGCCCACAGAGACATCTGGGTGGAACCCCTGTAAACTCCCTGTGTGCAGAACAGCTAATCTAGAGGAATAGTAGGGTTGGCACATAAGGACTTTGTCTTCAGGAAAGAGGTATGAAGTCTGACAGGCACATTTCTTGAATTTACACTTAGAATTGAAACAAATTGGAAACACAAGCACTTGTCCACTTTCTTCTTTCTGTATCACTCATGGGTTGAGTTTCCTACCTGGTTCTGTAGTTCAATGAGACAGTCAAATTTTCTATAGCTAAAGTCAGATTAGTAGTTTCTATGGGACAGGTTAATTCCAAAATAAACTAAAATAAACAACTTTTTTTTTCTCCCTTGCACGTGTTTTTTCTTTGAATTAGTGTTATGATTTATTTCCATAACAGTTGTCCATAATTTTGGTTTATACCATCAGATATTCACTGGGACAAAAAGGTGACTGAGGAGCTGCGATTGTAACATAATCTCATGATCACAGAAGACAAGATTTTTATAAAACATGGTGACAACTGGGGTTGGGAGTGCTATGGATGAACAACCAGCAAATACTATACAGCAGAGAGAGGAACCACTTGCACAAAGAGAAGAAAGAGACTCTGTGGTAATAAGCAGCTGCTTCCAAGAATATCAACAGGGCCTTTTCTGTTCTTGGCTCCTAAGAGCTGCTGTGTGTGAAGTTCTCATGTCCTTCAGATAGTGAAACTCTGAAATTATTATCTGGAAATTTTATTAATCTCAGTAGCTCAGTATATGGGCTGTGTCTTGGCAATCTGTCCAAAACTTAATAGATTTTCTGAGCCACTGCCTTGTAGCTTGTATTCTCACAACACAGAAACAGTATTTGTAAAAGATCCACTAATTTAGTTAAAGAAATTGTTTTCAATGCAGAAAATTCCTCACACTAGAAACTTACACATTGTCAAAGCATGCAGACACAGCAAAGTTTGCATTGCTATGGAAACAAAGCTAAAGATGGTTTATGCTGTGAAAAACAAATTGCAAGTGACTTTGAAAAGTATGTTTGTAAGAATGACACCTTTTGAGTTGATCTTGAAAGACATGGTGTAACAGAGGCAACTTGGGTCATTAGGTTGTTTTTATTTAGTTTTCCAAAAAGACAGGTTGTTTTCACCTTTATTCTTACAAGTCTGACATAAAATAACTACCATCATACATATACGAGCTATACAGGTAGAGAGACATCTGCCAGTACAATGTTACATTTCTCCTATCAAATACTTTAAGAAAAACAAATATGTCCCCTCCATTCCCATCTAATAAAAGAACTGCTAGGTCAGGGTAGAATATTGATCATAAAGTACATTCTTTATATGAATCTAGTTATCCTTAAAACAGTTAAAAATCCCTAGCACCTAATGTTTAAACAAAATGCACTTTACATATCAACCTAAGCTGAAATATCATACCTTGCCAAATGAAAAAAAAAAAAAGCTCTCCAACCCTAGATTCCCTAGCAGCTCAGTAGGTATGCAAGGCATGCAGTTCATTTCCTGCCAAGACAGAGAAAAATGGGTAGGTCTGAGATAATATTGCTAGTGTGCTTGAAAAATATCTCAGTTGTTAACGTTGTAGTGACTATACATATATATTTTGAGTCAATCTCTTTGAAAATTTCCCATGTATAAGTTTTGGATTGATTCTCTTTTAGCTCTCTATGATGGCAGGCTCAATGGGAGGTGGAATAGGATTTTCCAGAGCATTACAGTCATCAGTGAGGAACACCAAATCCTGGAGAAACAAAAGAGAAAACTAATATTTATAAGGAGAAAGGCAGAAGACAGCACAATGTTGAGAACCTGAGACCCTGATCAACTTTGGCTGGTCATAGGACAGGGTGGAGACAGAGAGATCCAAAAAGCAGAGATTATGTCCCCGTTGGTGCATCTTGACCTACCCTTCTGCAGTAGGAGATCATGATGGTGTATAGGCTCCGGGCTTTTTCCTTCAGCTCACTCACTTCAAGCACTGTGTCACATCTGGGGTATGCCACAAACTCACGGAGTCTTGCTAACACACAATAATTCTGCAAAGCACACAAAAGAGGTATGTGTAATACCCTGAACAAATACGCATTTATGTTTCCTGTTCACCACTTAAAAAACTCTTACTGCCTCTGTGGGAACCTTCAATTTCAACCTCTGCGTATATGTAATGTATCTAACCTTTACTTAGGAAAATTAACCATCAGTATTTCGTAACAAAGATGTTTGGTTCAAATAAGTGCTCGGTGCAGTTACCAACAGAATAGGTGTACTGTCTCACTTCTAAGAGAGTACCTGATTTAGCTGCTGAACAGAGTCTCAAGATCTCACAGATGTAATTCCTCTGTTCCTCTACAAGAGGCAATATTGTGGGCACCAGGCAAAGAATTTTAGAGTTATTTTTACCTCTAACTTTGCATTATCAGGACAAAGCACAGCAGATGTGTTTCACAATGTCCTTGTGAAGCTGGTAAATACATATCCCAGCTGCTGCTTTAAAGCACACACTGCTTGCTCTTCACAATGAACAGAGTAATTGGCAACTCTGAAACTGGGATCTAGAGGGTCCTGGCTTGCAAAACTTGATGGTATAGTTGCCTCTGGCAAAATGTGTCAGACATCTCTTGCTTTGTCTGATATTTTATATTTTTCATTTACTCAGTGGAGCACCAGGAAAAAAACCAAAATATGTTGAATATCCCAATGCAAAACACTATGACATAAATGATACATGCAAGAAACTATTTTGTCTTTGATGGGAGATGACTACTGCTATCTTTTATCAATATCACACTTCCATATTCTCAGGCATACTTTTTCTTTCAGAAATCAACAAGTGGCTATTTAAAGCAGGAAAAACCAGCAAGGTTATTCTGCACCTTTTTTTTTATTAAAACTGTAGTGCCAGAAGACACTCATAACACAAAGCAGATTCATTAAGTGAAGAAAGTTTATTCTGCATTTCTTCTTCTAAACTACTATTCAAAGTTTCGTTGCATATATTTAACTCCTGAAAAGTCTCTGTCACAGTAAATTAATAATGTACAAATGGTAATAACTTCAAAATATCAATTTCATCCTTTTTGAATTTTTAAAGAAGTAAAACCTCAAGAGCTTCACAGGGATTTTAATAAGGTTCAAAATGAGATTATTTTTTTTTTGTCACTCATCTCTCTAGTTAATTAAGCTTTTAAAAACTCATTTCAAATCACTTTTCTGGGTAAAATATTAAGATTTGTTATCTCTTTTCATCACCTACTTTTACTATGCATTAGTTAGAAAGAAGTGTCAAAACTTACATGTATGTCCAAGTACAGCCTGGGCAGTGTCTCCACACATAAGTCCTACAGGAAAAAAGAAAGGCTCAGTGCAGTTTTGGTTTTTTTGAAAGAAATTTTTGTCAAAAGCAAGCAACCTGCAGTGTCTTTGCAGGGGCAGTTTTTAGTAGACTCACCACAGATTTGGAGGTCTGCAACTCCTTAAAGGACTCCGTGATTTCTTTGCTCAGCGACAACACTCTCGAGTAGCAAGTTGGAGGGGCTGCATTGGCTAACAGGGAAGCAGAGACCAGAGCAATCAGACTCAGCAGCATCTTCATTGTGGGGAGCTTGGCCAAAAGAGGAGGAGGGGAGGAAAAAAAATCACCATTAGTGGTTAGGTGGTGACTGGTAAGCGTCAACGAGTGAGTTTGACAAGTCAGTCCCCAATTAAATAGTCTCTTGCATCAGTGGAAAAAAAAAGTCTGGGGGTGGTCCAAACTGTAATTTGCTGCCGATTTAAATTTCCTGCCAACTTATGAGGCAGAGCTGCTCTCACTTTCCTGCCTGGAGCAGGCAAAGGAGAGAATAAGGGTAACAAAACCAGATGCTACTGGCACTTTTCATTTCAGAAAGAAAACAACATATTGAGCATGCCAAACAATATAAATATGTGTAAGGAACAGCATAGGGTTACCAGTGTCACAAACCCTGATACCATATGTGCTTTGGTTGACCCTCTCTGGACTCCAAGTGCCCACAAAAGCTGCTCTATTACTCCCCTTCTCAGCTGGACAGCAGAAAGAAAGTACAATGAAAGGCTTGTGGGTTGTTAATGACAGCAGGAGATCATTTACCAAATACCATCATGGGCAAAACAGACTTGACTTGGGGAAATTAGTTTGACTCCTTGCCAATCGAATCAGAGTAGGATAATGAGAAATAAACCCAAATCTAAAAACACTTTCCCTCCACCCATCCTTTCTTCTTGGGGTCAGCTTTATACTCAAATTCTCTACCTTCTCCCTCCCAGCAGCACAGGGGGACAGCAAATAGGGGTTATCAGTTCATCACACATTGTTTCTGCTGCTCCTTCCTCCTCGGTGGGAGAAGTCTTCACACTCTTCTGCCGCTCCATCATGGAGTCCATCCTATGTGAGACAGTCCCTCCTGAACTTCTCCAACATCTATCTTTCCCTTGGGTTACAGTTCTTGATGAACTACTCCATCATGGACTGCTTCCATGGGGTGCAGTCCATCAGGAACAGACTGCTCCAGCGTGGGTCTCCCACACAGTCACAAGTTCTGAGAGCAAACCTGATCTGCCATGGGTTGATCTGCCTCTTTGTCCAGGGGTTCCCAGGTTCTGTCAGGAGCCTATTGTAGCTTGAACTACAAGGGGTCACAGCCTCTTTTGGGCATCCACCTGCTCCAGAGTGGGATCTTCCCCAGCTACTCAGCTATGGGTGGATCTCTGCTCCTCTGTGGCCTCCATGGCTGCAGGGACAGGGCCTCATCATGGGCTGCACCATGGGCTAAGGGGAATCTTTGCTCCAGCGCCTGGAGCACCTTCTTTCCTTCTGCACCGACCTTGGTGTCTGTAGGGCTGTTATTCTCATACATTCTCACTGATCTCTCTGGCTGCAATTGCTGTTGTGCAGCAACTCTTCCCCCTCCTCCCCACCCATGTTATCCCAGAGTTGTTACCACCATTGCTGGTGGGCTCAACCTTGGCCAGTGGTGGGTCTGTCTTGGAGCCAACTGGCACTGGCTCTATCAGGTATAGGGGAAGCTTCTAGCAGCTTCTCATGGAAGCCACCCGTGTAGCATTTCCCTGTTACCAAAACCTTGCCTCACAAACCCAAAAAACACTTGAGAACGTAATGCACAGCCATGGGACTATGTAACCCGTAGACAGAAAAATCCTTCCAGGATTGATGTCACGTGTTGACAGTTTTAATCACACTTGTTTATCATCCTTAGCAAGTCTGAACACTTACCACTGTAAAAGAAACCTCCCAGGTCTCTTTTAACCTATGCAGATGCTCACAATTTCTTAATAAAAACAATAGTACTTGTTATAGCTGCTTGGGGAGATCTATGTATTTACACATTCATGGTCTCAGAATGAATACATCTCTATATGTCTGTCATAAATCTGTAAAAACTATTTTGCTTTCTGAGTTGAATTTATAAGGCTCTATTCCTTTATTGGATGCCAGACAGAGTTGAGAAATCCAGATGCTGGGATGCAGGCCTGAGGCTGAACATATGTTGTTCTTACATGTTAATTGTCTTGTAAAATACAGGTACCCTTGGATGAAGAACTGGTTATTTCACAAGTTAGCCCCCACCCCCAAAAAACTCCACACCACTTTTCAAATTCAGATTCTAGCTACGTATTAACCAAAATAATAAAGTATCTGATGAAGTACTACAATCCTCTAGCACTGTAGCAGACCAGGAAAGTTCATCTGAAGGTAGGAGAAAGGGAAATGGCTCAACACCTATAAAAGAAAGTGCCTTGTCACTAGCCATTTGAGAGAAAATCAGAGTCTTGAAAACTAGTTTTGTGGAAAAAGAAATATTCTATATGTTGCAGAGGACTCTGACATAAATCCACCAAAACACCTGGGACAAACAGGGAAAGGTAGCTACGTACTACTATCTTGTTATAAATTTCTTTGCTTCCATAAAGAGTGATCAACTTAGTAACATCATGTGCTCTTCAAGGTTAAAGTGGTAGATACTCAGAGAGATATGAATACTTGGGAGCCAAGGGGAATTGCTTGGGGGGCTAAGGGGAATTGAGGACTGGGTGGATGGGCTACTGGATCCTATTTTCAGGAAAGGGAGTTGCTTAGACAGGTGAATGAAGAGGGCAGAGGAAGACAGGAAACTTCCTGAGATTCACCCAAACAGCTGGATCATAGATCTAAACACTGCTACCTAGTGCATGTCCAGGGAACGAATGCTACCTACTGTGAGCCTTGCTGGTAAAGAAGCAGAGTCTTAATCATCATCTCATTACTGTAAAGAGTAGCTGAGGCTAGGAATGAAATATTACACTTCTATCACATTCTCATTTGGCAAGCTGCTATGTTGTAGCTGCTCTGCCAGAATAGCAGTCTTCTGCATAAATGCTCTCATGGTACAAGAAGTCAGCAACCCAGCTGTTGCTAAGAATGGTTTCAAAAAGAATCTTTTTAAAAAAAAAAAACCAAAAGCAAGTAATTTGCCCATGTTAAATCTACAACAATGACTCCATTTCAAATTACATTTAAATACTATGGATCATGTTCTGGAAGTAAGACGTCAAAGTGAACATGACAAATGTGACCTCATGGCCACTCTGATATGATGACACTCAGAGGAGTGAAAATTCAGCACTTGCATAGCACTGAGGGCTTACAATTTTTGCCCAAAAAGGTGGTAGACCTAGTATTAATTTCTTTCTCAGTTTCTGGAGGTACGGGGTGTTGGGTTGGATGGCCATGTTCTGAGGTAGTGACAAAGAGAAGGGGGAGGGAAGGACTGTCATCCACCATTCGTATCTTTGCACTTGAAGTCTGCCTGGCTCAACACTTGCAGCATGTTGTACCCATAGCTCTTGTCAAGAGGTAAGATTGGCTCAGCCTCTCACGCAGAGATGCTTTGCCACTGACAAGCATGAGAAATGAGCCACCCATCAAGTTTCTTATGTAGAACAGGGGAATACAAAGACTTGTTGAGCAACCAAGCTCTTCTTGCCTGAGAACTTCCTAGGAGGTTTTCAAGACGAACCTGGACATGTTCCTATGCAACCTGATCTAGGTGGACCTGCTTCTGCAGGGGGGTTGGGCTAGATAATCTCTAAAGGTCCCTTCCAATCTTACCATTCCAATTCTATGATTCTATGAGACAGTAAAGCAAAATCTAGAAACAGGCCTCACCAAAACATTTAAAACAAATTAAAAAAAAAATGCTTTCTGTTTTATAAAGGAACAAAACTGCTGAAGTAATTTACTCTGAAATTTTTGCTCAGTTGCAGTATTTCTGATGTGTGGTTTCTGGTTGATGCTGTGTGCACTAACTTAAGGAAAGCTATCTGTGATGGATGTTCATGACCTGGATGAGGGGACAGAGTGTACCCTCAGCAAGGTGGCTGATGACACCAAGCTGAGAGTACTGGATGATTCCCCAGAAGGCTGTGCTGCCATTCAGCAGGATTTCAACCAGCTTGAGAGATGATCAAGAGAGGAACCTCATAAGATTCA
>WBNH01001950.1:0-17307 GCA_013401255.1 Urocolius indicus
ATCTCTACCTCCTCCTTCAATGGTGCGGGGGCAGGGGAGGTGGGGGTAGGGAATGAGAAATGTGATCAGTCTCTCACAGATAGTCTCTGCTGCTTCTCTCTACTCAGATGAGGATTCCTAGCATTCTTCCTCTGTTCTAATATGAGGTCTCTCCCATAGGACACAATCATTATTGAACTTCTCTGGTGTGGGTTCTTCCCAGCAGCTACAGCTTCTGTGAATACAGAGTACTTCCCACAAGACACTGCCTCCTCTGGGTATGGGCACTGCCCCTGATGCAGGGTCTTTTCAAAGTGCAAACAAATCTTTGTTTCACTATTCCTCTCCACAGGATGCAGGGGAGTCTCTGCTCCAGCACACCTCTTCCTCTCTTCCCTCACTGACTCTGGGATCCGCATGGTTGCTTCTCTCTCTTTTCCAACTCCTTGCACTACCATCAGCGGAAAAAGAAAGAATTAAAAACAGGAAGAACCTTCCTCTTCCAGCTTCTTCTTAAGAAGTGATTGTGGAGACTCAGCCCTAGAAGTGGATCTGACTCACAGCTAGGGAGTTTTGAGCAACTTCTTACAGGAGCCATCTTTACAACCCCTTCCCCATTACCAGAAATGCCTCTAGAAAAAAATCATGACAGAATTCTATCAGCAAAGACTTCTTGCTGATTATCGATGTTGTAGAGAAAATGAGGAAGAGAGAAAACTACCTCCTAGCAATGATTCAACCATGTTTATTTGCAGAAGTTCAGTCTCAAAAGACATGTGATGAAGCATCAAAATTCAGAGCTTTCCTGTACAACATAGAAAAAGCTATAGGGGTTTTTTAAGCGACATATGTTCAGGTGAGTCCCAAACTGGGATATAGCATTACCTGTATGTAGCTACAGCAAGGTGAAGCTTATTTATGCTTTACATCCACTATATATGATTTTACTTTTAGATGATATGTAAAAATTTGCACTGAATGCAGTGGCTCTGTACGGATTCAGTGGCTTACCTGTGTGGATATGATTACATATTTGAGCCCAGAGCTGTAATAAACTTGTTAATAACTTGAGTTTATTGGTTAAAAAAGCTGGCATGAAATCTATGTATAATTGATCTCACTGAGGAGTTAGTTATGTTCATTGCTCCCTATTGATATAGAATCTTAAATCCTCTTCCTTACTTTTAAATGATTTTTTCCAGAAATTAATTCAGATACCAGGTCTTTATCTGCCTATACAGACACAGAGTAATTGAACAGAATGGTAGTTGTGAGAGCACATTAAATAAATGAGAATATACAAGGCTCCTCTGAGCTTTAATTTGGTAAATGAGAGATATGTCTAATTTTGAGATTAATGCTATTTTTTTCCTGAAGAGACAGTAACTCCAACATTTTTTTTTCTTTTAAAAAAAAATTTCAAATAGTTCTGGAATTGTTACCAACAGAGAGTGACAGCTTTTCATCTCTGCAATGTTTAGCAGTCCTTCTTAAACCCAGTGTCACACCTACAGACCGCCAATCTAAGCCTGCTCTGATAGCACATTTATGGCATGATCCCCATGCACATTGTTGCTCTCACCTTCAGCATCTTGTATACAGGAGACTTGATGTCCAAAAGGTTTTGGGTCTGAAGTGTACTATGCTTTTTGAGCTATACTTCCCCCTGGTAAACTCTGTTATAGACATTTTGAACAATTGGAGCAGAGTGAGGAGAAAGTGAGACAACTAAAGGAAGCTTCTTTCTTCAGCACAGGGCCAATATTTATCAGGGAGTCTATGTCAGGCAAGAGACCGCTGACAAGCTAAAATGGAAAATTATCTGAAAACAAGAAATGATGTTTTAAAAATTAGTAATCAGATAATATGTTTCACCAAATTGAGACAGGCTGCAAATGTCCTCACTACATTATTTCCTCTCCCCTACTTTTATTCTAAAGTAGTTGTGCTACTGTAACTTTCTAAAGGGAAGTCTGCAGTACCCTTACTCAACCGCTCCTCTCAAGAGCATAACCTAACATTAAAAGGCACCATATGTTCTTATGAAAGATGCTACACTGGCACTCAAAGCAAATTAAGTTGAAGCTGCAGATCAGTGTAATCTATAGCAGTACGTTTTATCTCAGGTTCTTGTCTGACTCCAGTGGAGCATTACTGATTTACAACTATTGAGCATCTGGCTTATATTTTTAATGTTACTGAATTATTATAACTCTTAAGGACAAAACCTTCATATTTAAAATATTTTTAAAAACCACAGTTCTGCTCAAGATGTCACTTTTAAAATTGAATTATTTTTTAATCATTTGAAAATAAAAAAGAATATCTAAGAATCATGCTTTAGACATACATTCTTGAGGAAATTGAATAAAAAACATTGCAACAGCTTAGAAAATACCTTAGCCATCATAGATCAAAGGAAATGGTATTGTACACAATTTTTTTCAGGGAAAAAAAAAAAAGATAACATCACGAGGAAGACAGAAAAATTGGAAAAATGGAGAAAACCTGAAAGAATAATCAATAGCTTTTAATGATGAGACTCATAACCATGGCCTTTTCAGGGCAATCAGTCTTTTCATGACCACTAACATGCAATAGTTTAGTCAGATAGTACATTAAATCCTTATTTTTCTTTCTCCATCATTGACAGCATTACTGAGGTGAGAGATACTGATAAACAAGTCCTTATAAATTTGAATTAATCAAATTATCACATACATAGATAACTGAAATCTCCTGTACTACAAATAAAAAGAATTTCCAAAAGAGAAAACCAGACTATTTTAATTCATATTATTTCAGTGAATAAATGAAATTATGCAATCTTTATTTGATATTTTAATATTATACTATAGTAGTAATGTCACATTTTATCTATTTATCAAACATGCGTAAATCCTTGAATTAATCTATTTTAATTTACTAATATTAAATTACTAAATAAATTAATAAAATTATTGTATATACCATTTATCTATTTTTTAATTTGCCAAAATTTTTTATGATATTAATTCAGTCCATGAGGTACATTTCAGAAAGTCTTTGTTGAAAATATGACAAAATAGTTTTAGTCTAGAGATGCAAAAAAGATTCAGAATAGAATAAACTGAGTTGGAAAGAAGATGGATTTTTCTTCCTTTTTTTTTCCCTCAGACTCACAATCTGAAAACAAAAAAAAAGAAAGTATGTTTCATCCATAATATTTTCTTGAATAAAATAGTAAAATAATTCTATGTCATCTTTGAAATAGTCACTGTGCTATGTACTTTGTATATACTTCAAAATGCTTTCACCCGACCAGTAATTCTGATGAGTTATTTTTGCTCGTGAATTGTGATCTTGTGATTTGCAACACTCACATCTGTCTGTAAAGGAGAAAAAAATCCCTGGAACTGCAGGATTTTATCAACTTCAGATACATTTTCAGATATTGTCATACCAACTTCTGGAGTTCAGTTTCTTTGAAAGAATACCTAAAACATGTTATTTTTATAAGCATTAACAATTGAACTTCAATGCAGAATATCTTCTTGACTGGCACTATTAATTGAGGATACATTTTGAAGACTACTATGACATCTTTTAGCTGAAAATATTTTAGTGAACAGTTCACTATTTAAGAACAATATTTGAAAACTTTTTCCTATTTCTGCCTCTGAAAAAATGATCTCGCTTACTTCTTTAAACTTCCCACTCTTTTACACTAATGATTAAAAAGACAAATGTTCTACTAAACAAAATTGATTTGGGCCTTTAGCATTTTTTTTAATTGAGATGCATTATAAGACTCTAAAAAAGATTTTACTGCACCCATAGCATTACACCCAGGATGAATTTTGAAGGCTAATTTTGACTCTAAACTAGAACTAAATGTATGCCAACTAGAAAAAAATTACACAATAGATTCTTATGAAAGCTTTGTTCAGATATTACTTTTACATATTAGCAGATGTGTTCATTGGTATGATCTAGAAAATATTAATATGATTGTACATTTCATTGCTTGCTAGAAATACCTAATAACAAAGTAGTAACGGGATACAGTGCAAGATGCTTGTCCAGAGCTCTTTGGAATTTTCCCCGGTGAAGACAGCCACAGTATCTACTGACTATGCACAATAAGTAGGCTGGCATCAAAAGTATGGTGGTTGAGTAGAAATGCAGCAGTCATCGACCTACGAATCACAACAGAATGAATTATACAGCTACACAAAATCATGATCTCCAGCCTCAAGGAACCCAAAAGTGTGAAAGAGATACCAACAGAAGTGCTATGTAAAGCGATCTTAAAGCTTTTCCATTATTTTAGTGTTTAGAAAATGTCAGATTGAGGCCTCTTGAAGGTTGAATGTCTTCACTTCTCTTTATATGTTAATTTTTAAATAATTAATTTAACCACAATGAGTATCATCTTCAGAAACAAGGAGATTCAGAACCACAGGAAAGTCAAGTCTGGTGATAAGAGAGTACTGAATGATATGATAAAGCTGTCTGAGAGTCTCTGTCTAGTCTTAGAGGAAAGCAACATTACTCCAGAATGAGTCAGAAAGTGAACAAGGAATATAAAATTACTATACACATTTTATGTGAGAGGGCTGTTAAATCCAGGAAAACTTATGATGGAGAGTCAAACTCTCCTCTTGACAAAAACTCATGTGCAGATTTTGCTCCACACTACAAGGGCAAAGATAACAGTAATTTCTTTGATTTAGCACAATAACATATCGATTTCTTCATCTTAGAAATGGATTCTCTTTTTTCATGGAGTCACTAGCAGAGCCACTATCACCATTCAGCAGAGATACAGACACAGCAAGTAAGCGTACACACAGTATCAGCACATGAGGAATGGATTAAAGCAAAATAAAATAAAAATGTTAGAGCTTAGATAATTTAAGAAACACAGTATGAAGAACAGGCTTCAAAAGGCAGAGATTTGCTTTTAAAAACAACTAACATGGGTGTGTCTGGAGAACACAAATCTTTTCTGAAGTCAAATACTAGATCTTTCTTATTAGAGCAAATTTTGTCTTTTTCTTCTAAACACAGCATGAATCATAATTCAAATTAATCTATTTAATTTTTTTCATCATCAGCTTGACAGGTTAGCTTAGAGAACAAATTTAGTTTTCAAATTAACCATCTCTTTCTATTTCTTTGTTGCAGAAGTGAATGAATAAGCAGCAAATTATATCTCCATGGTGGCTTATAAATTGAAAAATATATATTTTCAGCTTAGCATTGACCATTTCAATTTTTATGTCTGTAGCTATAGCTTGGATAAGCATTATGGTGAGGTAGTTGAAAAAAATTCTTAACTGAAACAATTAGGAAACAGATTCTATCATTTTGTTTGTTCATTGTGCATATCCCACAGAATGATATAGTAGGACTAAAGCTTAGATAACAACTAAATTTTGAATGCTCATTAGTTAACCTTCTGCAACCCAGCATGTTGATATCCTGATCCAAGACCAGAGCACTAATTGGGAAGGCAGTTTGGCTATTATATTTTTCACATACATAACTTGAACACTACTTGTTCAAAACCTGTG
Source organism: Urocolius indicus (assembly GCA_013401255.1). Taxonomy (NCBI): domain Eukaryota; kingdom Metazoa; phylum Chordata; class Aves; order Coliiformes; family Coliidae; genus Urocolius; species Urocolius indicus. The sequence goes on from WBNH01001950.1 coordinate 5,538, forward strand.
ATTTAGCAGTGAGTCCATGCACTGAAAAGCAAATTGGAAGGAAATCTCATTTGAGTCCTCTTTCTTCTAGCTCTTTCCCTACCAAAATACTTCCCTCTGCTACCTCAAATTTTAAGCAAGTCTATGAGGTTATGGGTTATCTGCAGATACATTCTCAAATTTCAGGAGACAGAGGTTCAAGTTGTTTACAAGAAATAGCTGCAAATTAAAATAGCGACTCTGAAGTACATAGACTACAGGTAATGTTTTTCCCCTGAATTTTTTAAATGTGTTGCTTCAGACAGGAACAACTCAAATTTAATTAAGTTCATACAATAGGTTTTCATACTATCTTACCTGATCCACACAAATAGAATAAGCCTGATTTCTATTCAACTTCTAGTCAATACGCACTCATTTTCAGATAAGAAAAGGTAACCATATTAATATTTTTGAGTGTATGCACACCGTTTGTCATTAATTAAACTAGTAGGGTGTCAAAAACAAGCTACTTCATTCTGTATTTTATTTCTTTTTTTCCACACTCAGAAACAAAAACTGTCCTTCAGTCAAATCATGATTTGTGGACATGTGTCTGTAGATATTTTCCAATATTTATACATTACAGATATGTTTTAAGCACTATTCAGTTAGACTTTTGCTGTTTGCTTTGTAGGTTGTTCATACTTCAAAGATACAGTAAACAAAGAATAGGCAACTTTTCAGAAGAGGAAGACAGCAAACTGTTCTGTTTGTTCTTTCAAAAAGATTTTTAAAAGATTTGATTTGCTTCTCCAGTATAATGATATACTACAAATAGCTCAATAACACAAATTAGCCATGTAAGTCATACAACTTAACCCCTAAGGCTAAGTATCATTATATCTAAAGAGTTAAGCAACAAAGACACCAAAGGGCAAAAATATGTAACTTGTATGAACTCAAAGAAACTCCTTTTATCAGTCAAAAAGGTAATAAGCCAAAGGTTCCTACATGCCTCTAGCACTTCTATGAACAACTAGAGACTTAGTTTTAGCCATTTATGCAGCATTATCAGGAGTGTTCATGATAATAAAAGACCACTTAATGTACTGACCTCTAGCCTTGTTGGTGACACAACTGTGAGTGGATGTGGAAGCCAGACTCTGCCCCTAGATTTTAAGCTGGAATTGCTATGTAAGCTTTAGTGCATTAGCATTTCATCCTTTCTGTATGAAAATTGTACCAAAACTCCCCCAAGGGTCAAAAAGTTCAGCTATGGTTCTCAAAGGAATATGAATATGTGAATCATTTCCTAACTGATTCACGCTTCCTTTTTCAGGATGCTTCACCACACACACATATTTATAGTTACCTAGTTTTACAAACTTGCTTATTCAGGTGGAACATGGGGAAAACAACATTTTAATTTAACATCTCTGTATATCCTAGAATTAGCCATGTTACAAGACCTTTCCAATTTCAAATAGGAGGAAACAAATAAAACATAGGTGCCAGGTTCATTAGCATTTAATGAATAACAAATTAACTTGCCTCTGCTAGTAATCTGAACTTGTCTTACTCCTGAGTTTTTCAATTATATTATCTTCTTTCATGCAAATTAAAGGACTACACAAGCACAATTAGATGTGGCAGCTACAAACAAAAAAGAAAAGAGCTCAACAAAATAAATTATAGAACTCTTCTTTATTCAAACCAAGCATGTATCAGTTCAGATAACTGGCAGCTCTGTTCAGCTTTTATCTATTGCAGCCCAGACAGGAAATAGGTATTGAGTTTGTGGTACTGTGAAAGTAAGCTATGGCTTGTCCCTCCCTTCTTTCATTCCCTCTCCTTTCCCACTGGTAAGGAACTCAGTTTGTTAATATCAAGCTAATGCATTTTCTAGTCTCTGTTTTACTCATAATTCTGCTCACTACACAAATACAGATTCATCTTAATTCATTACCTTTTTATGATATTATTTGTTTAAAGATATTCAACGTTTTTCTTGAATACCAGTTATGTCTACCTTGAGCATCTGGGACTCTTGTTTCTTTCTCTCAACACCCTGCTAGAAGGAAGCAGAAAGCTACACTACAGAAAAGCTGTAAACTTAGATTTTTCCATGATGAAAATATTTAATTGTATTTTTCTCTAAAACTTTGTCTTTTGAGAGCAATGGACATCATGGACCTTCTCACCACCCACAGTTTTACTCCATAAATTGCACCCCATGACTTACTAATGAAGATTTAGCTGATAAAACATTCTACCCAAGCAGAAAATGGGAGACCTTAAAACATGATAATGAGAACCATATGAAAAACTAAGTCACAAACTATGGTGTGGATGAAATAGAACATGAAATTATGCCCATGAAGTTTCTGGCATACATGAGGATCAAAAAGTTCCATGTTGTGTTAACACAGTATACCCCTACTTAGGGGTTTATCTCCTTAAGAGAAGTAAGCCTCAAAAAACTACTTTCTGTGTGCCGCCTATTTAATCTAGTAAACTGTCTCATAAAGGCTGAAAACCATTTTTTTTTCAGATATCTTAAAAATCAGTTTCGTTCTTATTCTGTTCTTTCAAGGAGAAGTGATTATTTGCTGTTCTGATACTCATCTCTATGAAAGTGCTGAAATATGTCCATCGAATTTTTGTAAATTTTAGAGGGCAAATTAGATTAATTAATTAGATTAAAAAAGATTAATGAACTAGTTTTGTAATCCTTGGAGTATATTTTAGGTAGGTAAATGATAAACACTGACAGAGTACAAAAAGAGGGTTGATTTTACATGGAAGTAATATTTAAATGAAGGGGATGGGAAAGTCTTTCCTTTCCAAGCAACATTTGTCATCAGTATTACTGGTATAACCAGGGCTAACCAGGTCATAAACATCCTTTGACTTCTTCAGAGAAGCATTCTGGACGCCTTTTGTTAGATAATCCCATGGCAGTTTGCCCTACTTCAGCCTTGTACTTAAATACACATCTAAAACAGAGCTACATTTGTTATAATTTCTAAGCCAGCATGGAAAGTGATTTCACAGCAGGGAGAAAACTGCAGAATCTGAAATCCAGTGCAGCAGCACATTGACCTGTTGGCATTCTTTTTTTATCCCTGTAATATCTCATTTCCTTTTATGCACTAAGGTTGAACAAGAACAGATGTGAGATGTTGTGATCACTGCGTTTTCTACAAGAATAGTTTACTGGTTCTGTATCACAGGCAACAGCCTCCCACATTTATTTCTGTGATCTTATCAAGGTTGCAAACTATCTAAGTGAAAGAAATGCATTATGATGTCTACAGACTTATTTACAGATTTTTTGTTTTACACCAATTAGCAAAAGCAGCAAGTTTTTATCCTGATTTGAAAACATAAATTGGAGCATCGGTAGCATAGGAAACCTCATGGACCTCTAAGTAAGCTTTGGGGTTTTTAATATTAATAAAAAAGACTTAAAGGATGTAAAAGATTGAAAGCATGTTCAAATGAGGACAATAACAAAAAAAACCTTTCTAAAATCAAAAGAATAAATTAAACCAAAACATGTTGTACCTGTATGCCAGGGGAGACCTTTTAATTTTTCACTGTAGGAAAACTCTGAAAAGGGAACACAGAGGGATGCCACAAACTCAAATAGTCCTTTTCTTGGCATCATTCAGATCAGTTGTGCTTCTCACTGTGTTTTAGAAGGTAAGAATCAACTACAAGGAGGTTCACGTATATGGGTTTTTTTTCAGGAGTTACACACATCTTCTAGTGCATTTTCAAACACCAGAAGAGACTTATGGTTCAGTATATTAACTTCTCTGTCCCTGCAAATTTCTACAGGCAGTATCCACCACCTCAAAATCTGTTCATATCAATGTGCACTTTAATGTGAAATGCTTGCATTGTGTGTTCTTTTATCTTGAGAAGCATGTGTCAAAACTCAAATCTAGACTTTCAAACTCCACACTAAGCCACCCTGATTTTTTTTTTCATTAAACCTCAGCTATGCAGATGTAACTATGTACTGCACACTTACTGACAGCCTGATTTACTGATGGTAAATCTTTGTGTCTGCTGATGCCAATATTCATCATAACTCAGAGCAGTAACCATCAAATTCACAAGTATGATGGTACTTTGCAGTGCTTTCAGAGCTAAAGTATTCACAGCCACTAAAATACAAAATAGAAGAGCAGACTACCCCTGATTTTTTGTCTTCTTCCTAGCAACAGTTTGTATCAAATTTCCTTGATAATGGTTCTGCTCAATCAGAATCCCATTATCCTGCTATTTATTACACAGGAACCACAGCTATTTGCATGTCCATTTTCTGTTAAAATGTATTTATCATTTTCAATAATCAGAACAAAATTATGAATTGTAAAATGCTTCTAACAACATATTTCAGTTTACAATTTAGTTGATAAGATTGATTTATGTTTAATTTAGTACAATTTCAGTTACATTTAAGATTTCTTCTCTGTAACTGAAGTCACTCTATTTCAGGTTCATCCGTATTGTCTACCACATCACTATGCTTTTTTTTTTTAATTATTTATTTAGCAAATATTTTTTCTTGTGTCAGGTTGATTTACAGCTTACTTTGGGAAATTTTCACACTTTTTTGATTAAATTATGAGGTCGATTCAGATGTATTCTTTACCTATAAAAATTCTGTTGGCTTCAGTGGGAATTTGCATGTGGAAGTAATACAAAAGTAGACCATTTTGATAGCACACACAAAGAAAAATATTGCAGCTCTTTTACTGGGCATTTACCCTTTTTTTCATTGAATTACAGTAAAATAAATTAATGGAAATGATCATTTTTTACCAGTTTACTTAGATTCTTTTAAGTGTGTAGTTTCATTAACTGTTTTGGAAAATATCAAAAAAGCATATTCGCTTTTGGGAAGTGCAAAGGATTCTTTTTCTATGCTACTTTTTTTCTTCCACTGCTCTTGAGAATAATGATATGTTTAATTTTACTTTTTATTTATGATACCTCTTGGTTCTTTCTGTGTTCTATTGAGAAAAAAGTCTTCATTTATATACATATGATTTTGGTTTGTATGTAGGCTCCAAGTAAACCTTCAGCCTTAATCACTTAAACTTGGGCTTGATGGAGCTTACTTTTTCTTCAAAACGGACTGTATGCAGTAATCGAGCCAACGGTCAATAACACAATTTAAGGCAAGAACAATTTCAAACATTAAAAAACTCATATGAAAATAAATGGAAAAATTGACAACTCACAGGAATACTTTGGATTCACTGTTACTTTTCTTATTAGAAATCTCTTCTGTCACCTGCATTCTCTGGAGATTTTGGATTTATGTGGGCAGATATGGATGCTCATGCATACAAGGGGAAGATGTTATCCAACAGCATGTTGACTGATTAGTTATTCTTGTCTTCAGTACAACATTTCACAGAAGTTTTTCTGTTATTATGAAGTACATACGTGAATGGGAATGGAGAGGGAATGGTGAATGCCAATCTTTAATTGGTTTTCTGGCACCTACATGCACCTACATTTCCCTTAACAATACCAGTTCCTCTGTAAGAGTATATTTTCCTACTCCAAGGGATTACATCAGTTTCGGGAATAATAGTATGTATATATGAATTCTCACATTTAAGCTTCTAAAGATAGTCATACAGTAAAAGACATAGTCTGACATAAGGACTAACTTTTTTAAAACCTAAATTAAAAATTATAGTAAGAATCAAATACGGGTAAAGTACGGTTGTTTAAAGTCACGTGCATTTTCTCATTTTTGTACATTCTGAAAGTATTATATCCAAAATAAAGCACTGACAGTTTATATCTCCATTCTCTTGTTATTTTATATTCTATTCAAATTATCGTTCCTGGGAAGTGTGAGGATACCATCCTAAACACAGAAAAGGGCAAATAAAGCCAAGTTTCAAAAAAAGAACTTATATGATGTTATATGCCATATTCCAGTTAAATTGAATTACCTCTCTACTTTCTGATCTAGACAGATGGTAAAGAACATTCGCTATTCCAGGGCAGATCAAGCTGTTCGGTGAATTCTGTTGGCCCTTTCTGGATATCCAAACATGATGCCTTCAAGTAATTAGATTGTTTTCCTGACTACTCAGGAAGATGTAAAAAATCAGTTTGCTGTGAGCACTCCTCATTCTGATGAGCAGAATTCAGCTTTGAGGCAGAAATTCTGCGAATAATTACACAATTGACCTATTTTCTCCTTTTGTTTTGTTTTGTTTTTCTGTAACAAATTTCAGAGAGATGGATTTTATTTTATTATTTTCTACAAAATTCCATTGAAATTAGTTTGCAGTATTATCAACATAGGACTCAAAAAAAGATCTAAAGATTTTAATCATGGAATGTTAATAATTATGTACTTTCTTTTAAAACATTTAAAAGCAGAGTGTTTATTGTTTGGTTTGGTTTTTTTTTTTATAGGAAAGTAATTATTTCAGTCTCCTTTCTTTCATCCATTTTATTAGCTGGAATAGTCCACTGAAGGACTCAAGGATATATGAATCTCAGATAAGAAAGGTCAGACACAGAACTTCTCAGCATGCCTTAGAAGTTTGAGATTTGGTTAACAAAGTAGAGCAATGTGTCACAATCTAACAGTAGTTAAACCCTCTAAGTTGCTCAATGCTCATTTTGAAGACGTTTATTCTATTTCTTCCAATTGTTCCAAAATTTATTCCCTCATTCATTTCCTGCTAATGAAAGACTGCAAAGCAACAGCAGTAAAATGATTCTAAAACCCGCATAGGGTTTTATATATAAACAGCTGGAAAATGGGCTAAATTGACAATGGCATATGTACTCTGCAGAGACTGAAATTTTAAACTGACAACTGATACTATTTAGGGAAAACAAGAAAGTAGCAGTGACTAGAATTCATTTTCTATCTCTAAATCATTAAATATGTTTCTAGCAATAACAGTATAGGAAGTCATACACTGTTACACTAATCCATTTATATTTAAGCAAATTTATAAAGTATGAGCCCCAAGTTATATTTTTTTTTCCTTTTTGATTCAAATTAGAATTCATTTTACTCTAATTCTTTTGGGATGTTTGCCAGTTAATAACTCAAGAGGTCATTTCATTACAAATTGCTTCTTAATTTCCATCCTATGTATTTACTTAGTTTACAGTGAAGGGAATTTTCAAATTTATGAAGGGCTACCCATGGGCACAGCCACTGGCGGGTCTGTATTTCAGCAAGCAGTGAAACTCTGAACTCATATTCTAAAACACAGGGAGACAATTTTCAGTTTGCTGGAGTCAGATATCTGTCTGTTGATCTTTGTTTGCTAAAATGTAGTTCTGTAACTGATTTGACACAACCTATTTCTTATTCATAGGAAAGTTCTTGCTAGCAAGACTCCGCCACTTTAGACACAGCAAGCAAAGCCCAATCATACTCCATATTTATAAAATCTCCCCCCTGGGGGTTTCTAAAACATTACCCTTAATAGCAAGATGTAATATAAGCAATGTTTCCTTTGTTGGTTTTGTTTATTTGTCATGGGTTTTTTTTCCAGAGAAATTAAATCGATGTTCATTAAAACACAAAATATCAAGAAAAAACAAAACAAAACACAGACATATTTTTCCAAGGATGAGACAAAAGAACAAGAGAAGGAAGGAAACAGGCATTATTTTAATTGACTACATCCTGTCGTTGGATTGTATGAAATAAATTGTGAGAAATCCTATAAGTGCTTTCAAAACTTAAAATATAATGTGGGCTACCTCATTCCCTACATATAGAAAGAGGGACAGTATCTGGAAATTTAGTGCCTAAGTCAACAGAACTTCTTGCTGCACTGCTTGCTACTATGAAATAAGATTTATATGGCAAAGTAATGGTCCTTGTGTATTTCTTCATCTATATCAGTAAAACCACAGCTATAGTTTTGTTCCAGAAAGGCCTCTGATTGCGTTAAGTGGCCATTATTCATTTCTTTCTTTGGATATCTATCCTTCAATATCTCTGATTGTAACATACCACAAAAGTATATTGAAAAATGCATTGTAATGAAATATTCCCTGTGAATAAAATGATACAATATATAAATTATTATATTTGGAAGACTTGGAGATAAATGATCTTTCCCTGGATTCTGCTCTGTGTTATTAAAGATTTCTGATAGTTTCCTAAGGCTTTCAGTTAAAAAACTTCTTCAGTTTTTGTCAGAAAAAAAATCTTTTAAATTCATTTTTCAAAACAATTCTGGAGTTTATAGACATAATGAAATGCTATAAATATATATTTGTATATTATTACAGTTATATAATTTAAAAAACTTCAAAATACAGACTCTATTCAAAATTAAAATTGATAGATTGAAATAATTTTTAAAAATAATTTGAAACTGTCACACATATCTTCTCTCATCAAATCATTCAGGATCACTAAATATTAAAAAGGTAATTCACCAGCAAAGTATGCATGTGGTATGATTGGTGGTGGCTACCCATACCTCATCTTCTCCTTAATGACATATCTATCAGCCTATTCATTAAAAAAAATGCTTTCATTTCCCAATTTTTACTAAGCACATGTCTTTGGATTGACTTTCAGTCTCCAATAGAATTGTTGAGGTCTTCCAAATCTGAACCTTTGATTTGAAGGAAGCATTTATACAACTGCCACTGATATTTGAAATGCAATCATCATCAATTGCATCATACAATATAAACATGAGGAACAGGAAAAATCTTAGGGAACCTGACAAGAGAGAATTGCAAGGCAGAAAAATAATTACACAGACTGCTGCACAGATATTTCTTTGAAAAAGAGATTTGATATTACCCATGCTCAGTATTGGGCATACGTACAATTGCTTACACCTAACATTGGTACCCATTGTGAGGGATGCCTTGAACAGCAGTGATGCAATCTGGAGAATCTCAGACTAGTAAGCAAACCAGAGGTCTGATGGCCAAAGTTGAGGAGATCCAGAAGATCTAATGCTTTGCTTAGATGTGTATGCGTGAATGAATAGCATGTGTAGCCAATCCAAATATTACAAGTAGCTTTAAATCCTTTTAACAGAACTAGCTCCAATATTTGTGTAACCAATTTATTCATTGCTTTTATTCCTTAAAATATTAAAATGCAGCTCTTATTACAGCTTCGCAGCCCATCACATGGCTTTTTTTAGAAGTGACACTTCGGTATTTATCTAACATACTGTTGGAAGAGTCAGACAATCTAACTTTCTTGGAATATATTAGTTTATGCTGCTGTTTTAAAGATCCACGTCCAATTCCCCACAGGGATTCTTAACTGCCACTCTAAGGTGTACAAATCAATGTTTTTTTCTAACACCAGGGACTACAATAATGACTGTTGAATTTAATTTTAGTAATGACAGAGGTTACAGAGCCAAAATAGGATTTCTTAACAAGATTTTTGGGTGCCAATGTCCCAATTTCATATGCTTAAATATTTTTAAATGTGATAATAGCAAAACGGTTACATTCATCATAAGATACTGCTTTTATTTTTTATTTTAGCTAAATTTTCTGTGTTGCATCAGATTGTCTCTGTAAGCTGCTCTATTTCAGACCCTTTTAGTTGAGCCATTGTAAAAATCTCAAACTTGTAGTAATAAAACATGGAGAAGCAAGTGAAGATAAGATCAGAAGAAGGGAATGAATACAAATCTCTGGCTAGGCACAATTTGTACTCACTCTGTCACCATTTCAAATGTGTTTGCAGAAATATGGTTGAATAAAAGGACAACGCATTCTATTTTGATACAAGAATGGATAAAACCACTTCAAATTTTTACTTAGAAGTGTGATTTCCATTTTCAAAATTTGAAACATCTATATGATGTAGGAAGACAGTTGAATACAGAACAGATTGAGTGAAATAATTCAATAAATTTAGATTCTAATTGTCTTTAGAAATATGATGGTGTAGATCTAGGGACCAAGGTTTTTTGGTTTTTACAACTGAATTTTTTTGAAACTTTTTCCTTTCCCATTTCCATCCCTTTTATTGTAATTAAAATACTGCAGTTTACGATGATTTTAAGAAACTCTGTTCCTATGATGGATCTCAGAGTTACTGAAATTGACACCTGGTCTGAACGCTCTCAAAAGTATCTGAAAATTCAGAAAGCAAATGCTTAAGATTCTGTGTGGCTTTAAATGACAACATATTCTTTGATTTCTACAAAATTTAAACTTTAAACACATCCCAGTTCTACCTCGTCTGCCAAGAAAATAGCCATGTATGAGTTATCTCAGGGACAAAGATGTCACTCAAGTGTATTGAATTATATTCAAAAATAGAAGTAAGAATGATTACCCTTATGTACATATAGATCATAAACAGGAATAAGAAATTAGGACTTCTAAAGACCCTTACATATATTTTGAACATTGAATTCACATCACCTCTTTTTGAGTTTACAAATCTCTATGTGAATAATGCTATCTAGTCTCCTTACCTCCTGAAAGGCTAGCAGCAAAGCACTTTTAAAAACAGTTACAGATTTCTGTCCTTGTCTTTACGTGATATTTTCATTACACAGCAGCTACTATATCCAATATAGAGAGTAGGAAAAGCAATCACAAACTAAAAGCAGCCATTTGAGTAGTCATCTGAATTATTAATAAATTAGATCTATGGAAGTCATTCAGAATGACACATTAAGCAAATTAACTCCCTCTTTCATGAGCAAATGTTGGGTGTTCTAACAGAACAAAGGGCACGAACAAGTAGATAAATAATGATTATTAGAATAGGAGAGACGCTTTTGGAGCAATTGTCAAGCTAGAGAAAAAGTGTTACTTGAAAGCCCCAGTAAGGACTTTCAAAAATTGGTGTGACAGAAAATGAGCATGAAGTAGTAAAAAAATAGATAATCTGATTTTTAAAACAAGCTGCACATGACAATGAAGTAAATAAGAAACACTATCTAATTTGTACAGGCCTCAAAATATGGCAGCTATAAATTAAAGTTACAGGTATATTACTTAGTTTGCTCAGGATTTAATATCAGACCTTACGCACAGTGGATTAAATTGTAGGCCCTAGCAAATAAACCTGCTGCATAGAGAGACTTATTGTTACTTGGGGATGCTTCACTTTGCATTTTTTGATTTGTGTTTGCTTATGCAGTTTCAGCATTGTCTTACCGTGGTGTTTATTAGATTTTAATTGATTAAAGAAATAAATACACACAAAAAATCAGAATATATCCTTGCACACTTAATGAGATTTTTCTAAACCACTTTCATCTCCTTTATCAGTTTAAATGTGAACCAGCAGAAGAGGAATTAGTCATTTTATGGTGTGCTGGAATTAAAGTAATGATGATTATTTGGTGATGTAAAATTAATGCATTTTAATCAGCCATTATTAGTGCATCTATTTACATACAATTATTTTCCTCAAGTATTAAATGTAGATTAAAGATATATCAGGCAAAAATTCTGCAAATTTCAAAATACATTTTCTTCTAACTTTGGAAAACTTCATTACTACTATGTAGTGGTTTTGGCCTGGGCCAGGTTTTTCAATAGCAAGAGAGCTAAAGGAGTGGCTTATTTAAACTAAGAGGGTTGCCAGAAGCTTCTCCTGTAGCTGACAGGGTAGGGGCCAGTCAGTTTTAAGTTGGACCCTGCACCTGACCTGGGCCTGGCCAATTAGTGGTAGAGGTAATGCCTCTGTGAATAACATATTTGAGCAGAAGAAGTTGTTGCGCAGTTGCAGAACTGCAGCAGCAACAGGGAGAGAGAATGTGAAAACATCTCCGCAGACACCAAG
>WBNH01001950.1:18189-46198 GCA_013401255.1 Urocolius indicus
TTGAAGATCTCCCTCCCCCATCCCTCCTCTCCTCCCGGGCTCATCTCACTGCTCCTGATAACTCTACCTCCTCCTCCCTCAACAGCTCAGGGGGATAGGGAATGGGGGATGAAGTCTCACAGATGTTCTCCACTGCTTCTGTCTTCTCAGAGGAGGACGACTCCTCGCATTCTTCCTCTGCTCCAATATGGGGTCTCTCACACGGGACACAGTCCTTAATGAACTACTCTGGTGTGGGTTCTTCTCAACAGTGACAGCTTGTGCAAATACAGGGTCCTTCACACTGGACACAGTCCTTAATGATTTTTTTCTGGTTTGGGATCTTCTCGACTGTTACAGCTTCTGTGAATACAGGGAAACGCCCACACGACATGGTCTCCTCTGGGCAGAGTCACTGCCCCTAGCACAAGGTCTTTTACAAAGTACAAATAAACCTATGCTTCACCAGTCCTCTCCACAGTATGCAGAGGAGTCTCTGCTCCTGCATATCTTCTCCTCTCTTCCCTCCCTGACCTTGGAGGCTGCATGATTGCTTCCCTGTCTCTTCCAACTCCTTGCACCACCACCAGCTGGAAAAGAAAGAATGAACAGAAGAAGGAACAGGAAGAATCCTCCTCTTCCAGCTTCTTCTTAAAAAGTGAACACAGATGCGTCTAATTGGCTCAGCCTAAAAGTGAGTCTGACTCAGAACTGGGGAGAGTTTCGAGTGACTTCTTACAGGAGCCACCTTTACAGCCCCTTCCCAATTACCAGAAACAGCTCCACACAAAAACATGACACAGCTTTTCACATGATAACTGGAATTCATGTTATATATTCTTTACACAATCCATGAAAGCCTCTTAAAACCCTTCCAAACATGACACAGCATGCAGGAATGCTATAATTTTTCTTGTAGCTATTGAAGATCAGTACTACTAAAATTACTTCAAGCCAACACAAAAAGTGTCAAATATCAGTGACACTGACATACAGATTATAAATCATCATCTTACATAGCAAAAAGAACTATTCTTATGAATTTGGAAGATTTATGGATATTTTAATAATTAGCTATTTAATTATTACTAAAATGAGTCAATAAATGCCATGTGATTATCTGTAACTTTGGTGTGTATATATGTATTTACTATTATAATATTTACTATTAGCCCTATAAGCCTTCCAAATTAACGTAGTCTAAATTATGAAGACTTGTATGTTTTTTCTGATTTCTGTCTGATTATACTTAGAGACTACCAAATTAAAATAAGATATTATCTGTTCATAAAGTAGGGTTTTAAAAGGTAAGCAGTTAAGAAAAATTCAATAAGTAACATTGCAATTTTTTCCTGAATGCAATGTAATCTATTACAGAACCTATAAATCTAAGTAATAACTCTGCTTTAACAGAATCTATAAACCAAATGCAAAATTTTTAATAGATGTAACTGCTACTAACATTTTAAAACCTCATTTTAGACTAGACAGAATAAAGCTCATTAAAGGAGGCCATTCTGAGGAAATCACATGCTTGAATCAATCAGTTACCTATGGACAGTACCAGAAATAAGGCCATGTAAAAAAAAAAACAAAACTAAACTAAACCAAACCAGTGAGAAAGAATTTAAAAAGACAACAGTACTGAGACAGATGCAGAACTAGATATATTCATTGCTTAAATATCATTATTTTAATCTCTGCAGACTGGCGTAGAGACAACGCAAGGGCTTACTGAAACACACAGGTTTCTCTGGATGGATGCAAGAGGATTCTCCCTGATTTGATACTCCCTCAGGGTGGTCAGTCTTCTGCATCTCATGTTGGTGTGGGGCCGAGGAGCACTTGTCATTGCATTCCCTGCTGTGCCCTGTTTCCCTGCTAGACAGGATGGCTTGCTCTTTGACATGTCTCCCTCTACCCCACAAGTCCTTCAGTTTAAAGCCCTCTTGTTCAAGTTGTCCAGATTATTCCCAGATATTTCAGTGTCCTTGTGAGTGAGGTGTATTCCTGTCCTATCAAATTACAGTCCCCAGAGAAAGTTCCATTGTCCTAAAAACCAAAATCTTCTTGCCAGCACCAGCGTCTTAGCCAGGAGTTAACTTGTGCAATATTTGCATTTTTGACTTCCCATTCCTCTGGTGCGTAGAATGGAAAAGAAAATAACTTGTGCCCCTACCTTTCACTTGCTCCCCCAGGGTTTTAAAATCCTTCTTGATTCTTGAGATATCATGCCTCATTTCATCATTCATCCCCACGTGGAAGAGGAGTAGGCAATAGTAGCCTGTATCCTTGATGAGACGTGACACTCTCTCAGACACCTCACAGATCTTGGCTCACAGCAAGGAGCATGCCTCTGGTGACTCCTCATCTGATTGACAAATGTGTCTCTTGGTGCCTCTTAACAGTGAGACACCCACCACAAGCACTCGTTGCTTCTTTTACAGTGGCCATTACATGTTGCTGGTGGAGCAGCTGATGGTGAATTGTTTGCTATCCTGTTCAATCAATGAAGAAAGAAAAATCTTACATTTTTCTTCTCTGTTCTTTGCATAGCAAATCTAAGACTAAGTTGGCTAATGTACATTTCTTCCAAACATATGCTTATTTAACAGACAAATTTTGTTTTTTTCTTATTTCAATGCTCCATTCAAGTACTAAACAAAAATCCAACATTTCTATTAATATATATATTTAATGCTATGAAGAAAGTTAGGAGCTCAAGTGGAGCTCAAGTAAGCCTGGGAAGTCTTTGGTATTGATACTACTGTGGCTCATTTTTCAGTTCTCTGAGCTACTAAGTGATCAATTTTCAATTTGATGAAATCAGTTTTCAAAGACAGTTGCATTTTTTTCACCACAAAATAAAGCCATCTTTCTGTACTTTTTGCATAAATAAAAAGCTGCACCTATTTTCAGTAGGAATTAATACAAGCAATGTTTGTGTCTTACAGAAGACCAAACTCTGCAACCAGAACAAGTCCCTTCCAGATATGTTTATGAATGAATCTCTGAATTATTAGTTTTATTGTCCTTGATGAGTGCTACTTTGCATTTCAGCTTCTGTTATTTATAACCTAATGCTTCAAGGAATAAGTAAAAATAACATGTGGATTATCTATTAACGCATGCGTAATACTTCATTTTGCCTTGTGTTTCTGTGGGGATGTAGATACTAATACTGAATTACTTCATTATTTAGCTGGAACCCTCTGAAGGCAACCAACCACTTTTCAACCCATATGATCTTTATTTGATAAGGAGGAAGAAAAATAGCACACAAGCTCAAATCATCTTGTTTAGTTGGTTAAAAAGGTACATAGCACTAAATATGTTTTACCAAAATATTTATGAAGACTTTTGTGTTACTCCAACTAGTACACAGACTGTGAACTTGACAGTTTCGTGACCAGGTCACATTCCCAGTTCAGTTGTTTTGCACTGCTTTGATGGCTCAAAGCAGACAGAAAGCCAATGTTTTCAGGGCTAGAGAAATGCTCAGAACAACAACCAAGTGACTATTGTTACTCCTTCAGAGAAAAAGGCCTGTGGGAAAAGATTACAGTGGGGTTATTCCTACTCTTTCGAAGTTTCTCTCCCATCACTAAACCCAGGTAAATGCAAAGCTACACACAAAAAAAAATGATATCTTAAAGACATGGGAAACATTTTGCTCTTGCACAGTGTGCATGGAGGCTGTCTCATTTAGGAAAGATAGAGAAGAGAGGAGGAGGAAAGGGAAAATGCATCTGAATAGTTGACAGATCTGCAAATCAGAAAAAAACTTATCTACACAGGAATGCAGATAAGCAGGCACTTCTTTCTTATGCAGCGCTGGGAAACACAGGGGATAGCTCCTCCAATCACAATTTTCAAGGTTTTTATACACTTCAAACAAAGAACTACATTTGCCAAAAAAAGTATGCATAAAATGTCCATCTCTTCATTTGCCCTTTACCTTGATTGGTTCCTAACTATTTTTAAATTTCCAATATCATAGTGATTGCTTAAAAAAAGATATCAATCTCTCTGTTTCAGTAACAGCTAGGGTAACCTAACAAATATATATACCAGGGTCATGTCTGAACAGGTCCTTATATGATTCAAATGAATACTTAATCATTAGGTGATTGAGCTATTTGCAAGTGCTTAGCTAATTGATTAAACTATTATCAAGGGCTTAACAAGTGCTTAATTAGTTATTGTGGTGTTGTTAACTAAAATAATCATGTATCTGTAACAGAATGAGTAGGCCTGTTGAAAGTCCCAGGAAGTTTAGTCCTGTATCCTCCAGGCGATAAACATGAAATGCTTCTGCTCGGAAAGTCCTGTGTCCACCACAGGATTAGGTGCTCTGTTTTGCTGTAGGCACTGGGGCAGGACACCAAGATTAATTACTTCTCATGGCTCCCAAGAAGCAACACTGGTAATGTTATAAACTGTTTAAGCCAGGAATCTCATATCTTGCTCTCAATAAAAAGAGTTAGCATTCCCAGTTGAAGGCATAAAGTATATTCTGTCAAGAAGAATATACTTTATTGTAGGTTCTTTTCACAGTCAACCTCCCTCACCAAAAGCATAAAGTATATTTGAATTAAAATATAGTCTTTTCTGAAAGTCCTTTTCCGAAATGTATTAATTTCTGTTACTAAATAAAAGGTTCCAAAAACCACATTTACTCTTTTTCAAACAGAAAAGGGTAGAAACTTTGAAACCATTTAAAAAATATTAAGCGTGATGTTCTTTAATATTGTGATATTTTCCCCACTCTGTCTTACTTTAAAAACTGTGGCATGGCAAATACTAGACTCTATCAGTTGAAGGCCAGTCTTTCCCCTAGGATACCATCACTGCACTATGGCTTATTTATAAAATGGAAGGTGTACTCAAAAAGTGAACTAATGCAATACACTTAACTGTTTTCCTCCTTCCATCCCCCTCTCTAGTACAGGCAGGGGATTGACCCACTGGAGAGTAGCTATGCAGAGAGAGACCTGGGAGTTCAGGTTGATAACAAACTAAACACAAGCCAGCAATATGCCCTCATGGCCAAGAAGGTCAATGGCTTCTTGGTTTGCATCAAGAAGATTGTGGACAGCAGGTTGAGGGAATTTCTCCTCCACTTCTACTTTGCCCTGGTGAGGCCTTATCTGAGTCTTGTGTCCAATTCTGGGCTCCTCAGCCTAAGAGGGACAGGGAACTTCTGGAGAGAGTCCAGTACAGGGCCACCAAGATGATCAGGGGATTGGAGTATCTTTCTTATGAGGAAAAGCTGCAAGACTTGGGACTGTTCAGCCTGGAGAAGATGAGACTGAGGGGAGACCTTATTAATACTTGTAAGTATTTGAAAGGTATATGTTAAGGGGCTAGGACTACATTTTTTTTTTCTGCAATGTCCAGTGATAGGACTAGAGGTAATGGACAAAAACTGGAATGCAAAAGTTCCATTTAAGGAAAAACTTCTTTACTGTAAGAGTGACAGAGCACTGGCACAGGCTGCCCAGGGAGGTTGTGGAGTCTCCTCTAGAGGTTTTCAAAAGCCTCCTGGATGCATTCCTGAGTGACCTGATCTAGGCAGATCTACTTGAGCAGGGGTGTTGGACTAGATGATCTTTAGAGTTCCTTTCCAATCCCCACCATTCTGTGATTCTGTAATTCTATGACCTCCACCTCACTACAACTCCCCTTTGGGTAGCTGTACAGACTGATAATGTCTCTTCCCTGCCTCAACACTTGAACACGGACAACTGTTCAACATATTTTTTAATTACCACCATTTTTACTGAGATCAGTGAAGCCTTTAGTTGTTCTTAGCAATCCTGTTTTACAAGTTGACAACTATTTTACAACCTTCTAGAGGAGAGATTTTATTTGTTCACCTAAGAAGAAATTGTCAGATAAATACTGCAGTTACTGAAGTTACTGTGCTGCTGTTTATGTACAGCTGTGCTAACAAAGGGTTTGTTCAAACTTAGACAATGTCCTGTCTCTGATAAAATGCATATTTGCATATATGTCCTTATGTTTCACCATATGTCATTGTCTGCAATGATGTTGAGTAATGCAGATGTCATATTAGTTGATATGGTTTCTACAGTTGCTACTTTAAGAGTCTGAACAAATAGAATCTGATCTCCTTAAATTAAATATGAGTATTTTTGCAATATGGTATTTCGCAGGGCTATACACTGATTGCAAGGATAATCACTGTCACAAAATAAAAAAAAATCTAGAGAGACATTATATAAACATCATTTAATACTGCCTCTGACAAATGAAGTGAAACAGGAAAGGCAACTTTTGAATCAGATTTCAGTGTCTAGGGAGAACTTCTTTTGTTCATTCATCAGAGCTATTAACAATCACAAAACAACTGCAAGAAATCCCAGATGAGAGGACATATCAGCTAAGCCATCATTCTCATACTTGATCTGACATTATTTTCCCTCTCCAAGTATCAAGTCTAGTGTTGAAGAATGTGTAATTTATAATTAGGAGTCTCATCTTCTCCAGTACCTCCATTTCCGTGTCCTTAATACAAATCGGCTAAAAATAAAACAAAACCAACTTCTACATTTCAAACACAAAGGCAGTAAACAGAAATACTTAGTCTCCATAAGATTTCTTCTTTTGGCAAAAGTCTTTGATGAAAGCTATCACAATGGTGTATTTTTAAGCATAAAGATAGTCCTATATTTTAAATTAGACATTAATGTTTCTGTGAAGGTTATTTAATAGAAGAGGAAATGTATGTTGTCAACATTACTAAAATTTGCGAAGCTCACCTTGAACTATTTTATTTCTGCAAAATAATAGCCTTTGTCTTCAGCAAGATAGTGTCGTTTGAGCAGTTGTGAACACATGTTTAAATATCTACATTTTTTTGCTTCTCTCATACTGCTCTGCTTGAAATCTTGCCATGGTTTGACATGATGCTGTTTCTGGTAAGGGGGAAGAGGCTGTAAAGATCAATCCTATAAGAAGTTGCTTGTAACTTTCCCCAGCTCTGAGCCAGGAGCCAA
The DNA here is from genome assembly GCA_013401255.1 of Urocolius indicus. Lineage (NCBI taxonomy): Eukaryota > Metazoa > Chordata > Aves > Coliiformes > Coliidae > Urocolius > Urocolius indicus. The sequence continues at coordinate 25,191 of WBNH01001950.1, forward strand.
TTAGATGCCTCCTCAATCACTTTTAAGAAGAACCTGGAAGAGGAGGGTTCCTCCTGTTTCTTCCTTCTTCTGTCCTTGCTTCTTTTCCAGCTGGTGGTGGTACAAGGAAGAGAGAGAAAAACAACCAACCAGACTCTAAGGTCAATGAAGAAAGAGAAGAGGAGATGTGCTGGAGCAGAGACTCCCCTGCATTCTATGGAGAAGACTGGTGAAGCAGTGATTTGTTTGCATTTTGCCAAAGACCCTGCATCAGTGGCAGAGACTCATTTTGCTAAAGACCCTGTGCCAGGGGTAGTGACTCACTTTGTTAAACACTCTGAGCCAGGGGCAGTGACTATGGCCAGAGGAAGCCATCTCCCATGGTGGGGACCCCATATTCACATAAGCTGTAATTGTGAGTAAGAACCTACACCAAAGTAGTTTGTTAAAACTATGGCCAGAGGAGGCCGTGTCCCTTGTGACAGATCCCATATTCACAGAAGCTGTAACTGTGGGGAGGAACTTACGTCAAAGAAGCTCATTAAAATTATGGCCAGAAGAGGCCATGTACAAAGGGAGGGATCCTGTATCTGCAGAAACTGCAACCGTGGAGAACCCAAACCAGAGATGTTCATTAAGGACTGCATCCTATCTGAGGGATCCTGTATCAGCAAAAGACATCACTGCTGGGAAGAACCCACATCAGAGAAGTTCATTAGGGACTGTGTCCGATGGCAGGGACCCTGTATCGGAGCAGGGAAAGAATGCCAGGAGTCATCCTCATCTGAGAAGAGAGAAGATACCTTCTTGTAATTTCAAAAAATGTTTGCTAAGAATGGTGTTTAGGTTTTATTATATAAAAATAATGTTACATAAACATATCTGCCAGTGAGAATATAATTTCACAAATCAAAACTGTAAAGACAGAGCATTAGGAATACTGTATTTTAAGCAGAATTTTGAAAGCTGAAAAATTATCTAAATAATAATGTTTTTCATTGTGTTCTTCCTTTTAAAGACAAGAAAAGCTTGCCAAGGGGAACTGCATCTCCCTCAACTGCATCAATCCTCAGCCCATTTTTGAAACACAATGAGAATCAGAAATAGTAGAAAAAAATTTAGTATAGTCTTAAATACAGACATGGATTCAGTTGTTCAAAGAAGAAAAGTTTCTCTTTTGTGAAACTCTTATGCCAGTATTACAGAGTGAAGAAAAGTTTAAACACTCAAAGGAATATAGTGTGTCATATCTAGCCATTAATAACACATTAGCTTACAGAACCAGTTTGTCTGACACTTAGGAAAGGTTTTTCACTGGCATTAATTTTAACATCTGTCCTTTACAATCATTATTAGCCAAGCCACATCAAAACCAGGTTGCATTTGAGGAGAAGGTCCCAAAGGGGGAAAAAAGGTTATGGATGTTAACTGAAATATAAGTATGCTGTTTATTAATTTAAGATGCATTGATTCAGACAGATGTCCTGATAAATATGGGATGCTAGAAAACACATTTTGAAGCAAATGTTTTCTAGAAAAAAATATTTCAAATAATACCATTAAGTATCAGTTAAGGAATTGGAAAGAAATGAACTAAATGGCAAGAATTTATTGACATTTTATGTAAAGGTTTCATTTTGCATTCATAATCTGGAACAAATATACAAGGTTATTGATTTGAAGTGTGGAAGAAGATTTTTTTTCAGCATGGACTGTCATCCACTCTCCTGCTTTCAGCCTTTCCCACATTGAAAAAGAGGACATAAGTCAGTAATAGGATCCTATTTCAAAGCACTGTCTTAGAGAAAAATGAGTATGTTCTCTGCAGCTTGAATAAATTAATGCATTTTTTTTAGCCATGCACAGTTCTTAGTTCTTCAATTTTTTTTTTCAATCTACTTTTGATTAAAAAAAAGCCAAATTTTTCCTGTCTTTCTGCTAGAAATATTTTGCCTTTTGTCCACCCACTTTGCAACATAATAGTCACTGTTAGCTCATGAATGCAATGCCCAAAGGCAAGCAAATCTTCATAGATATTTTCCTTGCTGTATCATCTTCTAAATGCTGCCCTAAATTACACATCCAATCCCAGATTTATCACCAGTGGAAGGAAGAAGGGGATGCAAACCTTGCAGTTCTGCTGGATTTTAGGGAGATGAAAATTTCAGCCTTATCACTGCATTTCTGTGAACAAAGAAGACAGATAGGGCATAGGAATGTTCTGCAGAGAAGAACCTGCAGTTATCGAAAGAGACTAGGGCAGAAAGCTGCTACAGGTGTTGCAGAAAGGACTGGTAGCAAGAGGCAAAGACTGAAGGCCATCTTCCTTTAAGATAATGCCCTCTCTCATTCAAGATCATGATTTTGAAATACAAAACAAGATCTCACTATTGCTCACTACAAAATGTAAACATATTATTGTTAAATACAAAACATCCTTAGTTTTATTAAACAAAATTAAAAGAGAAACAGTAGAAAGGCAAATTGTTGAAAATACTTAATGACTTCTAAAGGGGCTACATCAAAGGGAATAAGAGGCAGCTGGATACCACATGTTCCCAGCAGCAACAACTGTCCTCAGTCAGTGTGAGAAAACAAACTAAGGGTAAGATCTACTCTTTTACTGAAGAGATCTCTTTTCCTGGATTCTGCTTCAGGAAAGGAATTAACTCACACCATCTAGCAGTTGTGCTGGTAGAGAGCCAGTCCCCAGTATGTACACGTCAGAAACATTAGTAACAAGATGTTGGGTAGGAGAGCTGGCAAAAGATAATTGCTTTTGGACATATAAAAATAATGTGAAATCGCAGTAAATCTACATGAAATAATGATTGTTTTGGATATAAATTAAAGTTGCTTTGTCAATTTCTCAGACTGGTAGAAAGAGGTTTCAGATGTTTTTTTGTCTGCTTCCTACTCTCTGATACATATGATGAGTACATAAGGAGCAAAATAAAAGCAACTGGTATGTTGTAAGACTTTATGCTGTCTTTTCAGTGTTTGCTTTGCAAATAAACCATAATTACATCACAACAGATTTTTTTTTTCAGGCCAGAACATCATATCATTCAATATTATTATTTTACTGAATTTATCAGAGTATCCTCAATATATATATACACACATACCTATAAGAACAATTCCTTTGCAAAATCAGTCAGACTTTTGAATGCTTTCAACTTCTGTTACTGAAGCCATCACCCCTAATCCTAAATCACAGTCAACTTCTGTTCACATTTACTCACTATTTGCACTCAGAGAACCTTGTTGACTAAAGCAGAAGCATTAAAAAAAAAATTCTACTTAAATATAAGAAAAAACTATTTTACTGTGAGGGTGAGGGTACCCTGGCACAGGCTGCCCAGGGAGGGTGTGGAGTCTGCTTCCTTGGAGGTCTTCAAGACCTCTATTTATATAGAGAGATTCATATATATATATATATATTCAGATCTCTATCCCTCACCCCTCCTTTCTTCTCAGGCCCAGCTCACTGCTCCTGATAATCTCTACCTCCTCCCACCTCAACGGCTCAGGGGAGTGGGGAATGTGGTAAGTCTCTACAGACGATCTCTGCTGCTTCTCCTCAGATGAGGGTGACTCCTTGCATTTTTCTCTTGCTCTAATACAGGGTTTCACACACGGGACGCAGTCCTTAATGAACATCTCTGGTGTGGATTCCTCACCATGGTTGCAGTTCCTGCAGATACAGGGTCCCTCCCTTGGGATATGGCCTCTTCTGGCCATAATTTTAATGAACTGCTTTGTCATGGGTTCCTCCCCACAGTTACAGCTTCTGTGAATGTGGAGTCTCTCCCTTGGGACATGGTCTCCTCCAGTCATAGTTTTAATGAAGAGAATCACTGCCCCTGGCTCGGGGTTCTAAGCAAAATAAGTCTCTGCCACTGATGCAGGGTCTTTAACAAAATGCAAACAAATCTCAGCTTCATCAGTCCTCTCCATAGAATGCAGAGGAGTCTCTGCTCCAGCACACCTCCTCCTCTCTTTCGTCACTGACCTTGGAGTCTAAACGATTGCTTCACTCTCTCTTCCCACTCCTTGCACCACCACCAGCCAGCAAAAAGAAGGAACAAAAGAAGGAAGAAACAGGAATAAGCCTCCTTTTCCAGGTCCTTCTTCTTAAAAAGTGGTCATGGAGGTGTCTAATTGGCTCAGCCCCAGAAGTGGGTCTGGCTCAGAGCTGGGGAAAGTTTCAAGCAACTTTATAGCCCCTTCCCCTTTACCAGAAAAGGCTGTCATGTCAAACCATGAAATATGCCAAGAGATTCCTTTTGGAGCATGTAAAGACAAAAGGAAACATTAGGAGTTATAGTCATGACTCTAAGTTGTTAAGGGATCGAAAGTTTGGAGGTGATAGAAAAGCAAAATGACTGCTTTACACCATTCAATGTCCAAACAACATGCCAGATGAAAGGAGCTTTCAAACCTCTCTTTTCTCATCAACTTCAATTCCTTTATACTTTAGCAGTTCATAAAGAGACTTACAAGGAGAACCGTATACTTATTGACAGCTGAGATTTGAATTATTAAGGTGAACTGAAACGAAATGCCCTTGTTTCCTGCACCAGCGAACATCCCAAATGTGGCATCCCTTATTAGTGATGAAACCACTATGTTATTGTCTCCATTCCACACTTTTCTGAATGTTCAAGATAACAATTTCAATGGCAGCTAAGGACATTGAATGCATTGTATTTCAGACACAAAACTTCTGTTACTATTGTTCCCTGGTATTTCTACCCTGCAAAATTAAATTGCCACAATCCATGCTAAAATTAATAAAATACCTATTTTCATACTGATGAAAGCTGCTGCATATTAATTTCATCTGCAATAGTGGAATATAAGATCATATGGGATAAACCAAAAAATCATTCAATAATCTAAAAAAAAAAATACTTAGAAATTAGTAAATTAGCAATGTAAGGAATATGATTCTAATTCTACTGTCTCCCTTGAATAATAATAAAAAAAAAACAGCTTAAGGAGATATATGTTTTGGGCTGAAATCATCACAAAATTTGCCATTAAATATGCATCTTAAATCTAGTACCAGTATCTTGTTATGAATATATTTTGTTGCATCCATAGAATTTTCTTTTTTCTTCTACACTAGCAGATGTTTTTTATGTATCCATACTGTTTTGAAAGAGACCTCATTTTCTCTTGTCAAAGAGATACCAGAAAGATCAACAAAACATTTTTCAAGGGATTATCCAATCTGGGGGAAAAAAATGCTGTAAATATTATGTAATTAGGAACAGAGTATGTTTTCCAGGTGTACAAGGCAATAAGGAAAAATTTATTTCCTGTGAGGGTGAGAGAGCCCTGGCACAGGCTGCCCAGGGAGGTTGTAGAGTCTCCTTCTTTGGAGGTTTTCAAAACCCACCTGGACATGTTCCTATATGACCTGATCTAAGTGGAACTGCTTGAGCAAGGAGGTTGGACTAGATGGTCTCTGGAGGTCCTTTCTAATCCTTACCATTCCATGATTCTGTGATAGGGATGGCAAACTACATATAATCTACTGTATAGTTAAACATACTGTACTACACTGTAACCATAACTGTGTTGCTAGTTTATATTTAGTAAATTTTTCTGCATCATTCTAGTAGCCAGTTTTGGCCTCCTCTGCTCAAGAGGAACAGGAAACTTCTGGAGACAGTCCAACGCAGAGCCACTAAGACTGCGGGAAATGGATCTATTTAGTCTAGAGAAGAGGAGACTGGGGCATGAATGTTTATGAATATCTAAACAGTGGATGTCAGGAAGTTGGGGCATCCCTTTTTCTTGTTGTGTCTAGTGACAGGACAAGGGGTAATGGAAAGAAGCTGGAACACAAAATCTCCATTTAAACATAAGGGAAAACTATTTTACTGTGAGGGGGACAGAGCACTGGCATAGGCTGCCCAGGCAGGTTGTCTTCAAAACCTGCCTGGATGTGTTCCTGTGTGATCTGATCTAGGTGAACCTGCTTTGTCAGGGGGAGTTAGATTGATGACCTCTGAAAGTCCTTTCCAACTCCTATCATTCTATGATTGTAGTCTGTAAAACTGACTCTGATTTTGTCAGTTCCAACTGACTGAAAATATTTTCTGACCTCTTGAAAGTATCACTTCTATATTCTTCTGATTATATATGCAAAACACATATCTTCAATAACTAGTCAGTTTAGGGGAGAAAAAGGCAAGAATCCATCCAAGAATTCTTAACAGCATCCACATGTGTTTTGAAATAATTCAAAGAACAGCATTTTATATGCCTAATATTCATGCAATTTGTACTAATGATCAGCCTATGCTCTATATCATACAGAAATAATTTTTTTAGAGCCTATATCCAAACAATAAATTGCACAGTCCCGTCTGAAACATATTTATCACCCACTTTTGACTTTATCACCTGTTAATACAGGGCCCCAGAACGTATTGTAACATAACAGATCTCTGAGCAACTTCAAACTGTCCATTTTCTAAAAATCAGCAAGTCAGATATATTTTATTTTTTTTCCTTCACAGCGCTCTTTCTCTGACATTCTCTAATATCCTACAAAACAAAAAGAAAAAACAAACAACAACAAAAAAAAAAAAAAACCCAAAGAAAACTTAAAGCTCAAGAGTTAAGAGAAAGCACTCAGTGTTGTATCAGTGACAGATTTGCCATAAAAAAAAAAAAAAAAAACCACACGTTTCATTAATTTAAAATTCCTTTGCTTGGGAATACAGAAAATTTGACAACTTCTGAAAAAGTTCCTGGTTTTTCCCTACTGGTCTAGATCTCATTGTTAGGATTTAATATCTTTTTTCTCAGGACTTTCAAAATCTCACGTTCATGAAAATAAGAGTGCATATAATATATTTATTGAAGTACTGTGTACTTGTTATTTTTGAAATGTATTTATCTGGTTTGACTTCTGTGTCTTAGGAAAAAAAGCAAATGTAGAACAAGTGTGATCAAGTGCAGAAATAACTAGAAGCAATTTTCAGCAAGTTAGCAATTTCATTCATCATGTTTCAGCTTCACATCAGTTAAATGAAACATTATAACAAGCCAAGTACTGTAATCGAAGAAAATACATTTTTACCATTTTTATCATTTCTGTCCTTCATGAAAAGTACTTGTGATGCTCTTAGTGTCCCAAAGGGGTTTTCTAACTGACACAGCTTTGAAGAGCAATCAGGTATCGCTCTTCAAAAGGAGGCTTTAACATAATCAAAATGAGGGCAGGCTGCCAGTTTTCTTGGCAATCCCAAATGGACTATGTTCCATTACGCTCTCCTCTCAGCTTAAATTCATACTGAAATGAAAGCCTTGGTTGTACAACTTCAGGGACTGGATCTTGTTTGAAAATGGCAAGTAGTCACTCACTCCAGTGAGATTGGATCAAAGAAAACAGGATAAAAGATACAGGCAATTACAGCATTGCTCTTTCTAAGTGGTTCAATAAATCAGCAGCTCAGTATGTGTGATATTTCAAGAAGCTCTGTTTCAAACTATTTGTAAGGCTTCATCCCCTTTTAGTCCATATCTTGCAAGCCATTAAAGAAATTTCTGCTGAAAACATGACCCACCATGGCAGTAAAAACCCAGTTATATTACACACGAGGGATTTATCCAAAATAAAGCATGTTTTTACTGGAAAAGTATTTATGTTTAATGACTTGATAAATGTGGCTATTTTGTAGTTATTTTAATCTATGAGTAATGTATTTTTATTTTATTGTAAGAACTAAGTATCCTAAATTCAGCCAAGCAGAAATTAAGAAAACTACATGTTAGTCCTTTTAGGTTTGGTCAAAACTGAATCCTCCAGGCTTTATCTGCAACTGCTAAAGTGCAAAGAAGACTATGTTTTTCATGTAGCCATCAGTTCCAATGTCACATTAGTAGTCATCAGATCCCCTAATACTGCTTGAAAATGCAGTATATATACTTTTTTTGGGGTGTATTTTCAACATTTTATATAATATTCAGATTTTTTCTCTTGGGACTCTTGGGTTTTGATGTCAGAAATAGCCTTGACTGGCTGTTAAGCTAAGATTCCAACATCATCATTATAAGAAGCAATGAAAGAATGAACTTAAGCACTTCTCTATAAGAATGAAAAAAATGTAAGACAACAGTCCAAACATAGAGAAAGAAAAGAGATGGAGAAGAAAGAGTTAGAAAGCCTCATCAGCTCCATTTGTATTTTCCAGGTCCTTGACATTGCCCTACTGTTTTAACATTCATTCAACATCCCAGTTTAAAAACCTTCCTTGATTGATTTTTCCACTTAGCACAACAGCACATAAGACCATGACCTGAGTAGGCAGATAACTTTTCAGGACATTTGTTTTGCACCTAACTCTCAGAGACTTTTCTTTCAACTCCTTGGGCTTTTTTTTTTAGTGTTTAATTTTAAACATTTCTTCCCTCTAAATTCTTGTGAAATGAGAATATTACCATTCATCATTACATTCAACATGAGTTCCAGTAGTAACAGAAATATTTTCTGTCCTTTGACTTTCTCATAAAATAGTATTTATGGAGCATATCAACACAGTACAATTGCTTTTTCCATTACATTCTTACATTGTCTACATTACTATAGATTTTAAAATACTTAACATGCCGAAAAGATACGACAAAACTTATTTATGTCTAGAAGAAAAAAAGAGATCATGTATTCACCACAGAATTCAATTCATGCCTGTCTTTTGTCAACTGCTTCTAGTGATTCTTTATCATAATTGAGCTATTGCATAGAATCTTCTATTTCAATAGATAATACAATTGTAATTTTTAATTATAATTATTGTTCACCTGCATCTTTTTGGACAGTGTAATGCAGGATTGGCAAAGGTCTTCCTCATACTAAAATGGTACCTTACAACAGGATATAGTAGTTTATGGAAAACCTACTTGAAAGAGAAGCTTAGCAAGATCCTAAAGAAAATTTCTGTTTCATTATGTTTCTCGTTCTATGATTAATTAGTGGTGCCTTTTTCTAGCCTCTCTGTGTAGTGAAATCCTATCAAGTTTGAATGGGAGTGGCAGGGGCAGGAAAAGTCAGGGGTATTCTGTGACTATCAAATGCTACAAATTCTACTGCCAAAATCAGCACATGGTAATTTTTTAGATGTTTAATTTCCTGTTGTATGGACAAAGACTTTGTTTTGGTCCTTGAGGATGAAAGAGCTCTGTGCACTGTTTGAGTGAATAACAACTCTTATAAGCTTGGGGTTGATGGTTACTTTGATCATTAAATGAAGAATTTGACCTACTTTGTAACCATCAACTCTTATAAGCTTGGGGTTGATGGTTACTTTGATCATTAAATGAAGAATTTGACCTACTTTGTAAATTCACTGTGGGAATCCTACAGTGGTCATCCTACAGTGCTTGCAACCAGAGTACCAAAATCTCTGTATTGGGTTAGGGATTTTATCATTTTCTCATTGCTGACAGTCTACTCTAAAGCTGAAGAAATATGTTAAACTTTTCAAACTACACTACTCGGGTTATTGTCCTTAGACCATCATAGGTACAACATCACCACATAAAATACACGACATATGGCTTTGCTATCTGTTGGCTGAATGCTGCTAGATACATGCATTCAAATAAAATTGTTTTACTTGAGGCACTTTTTCAGCATTTGAGGTCTGAAGAGAAAATAAACATAATATTATCTTTCCTGTGGAAAAACAATTCATTGGCAAATACAGAGCTCTGTAAAATGAGCAGAAAATTTAATATTTATACCAATTTGACTCTCTTCTTCACCTAAAGCACATGATAGCACCGTAAGTATTCTGTTCTGTCTCTCCTCATTGAAACATTACTGAGCCAGACCCAATTAACTGGAGCGGGAAGGTTTATTCCTCTGAAAAACCTTCAGCCTTGGCACATATGTTAATCTGCCTTCATTCGTTTTCTGACAGTAAAAGACACTGGATTTATTTCACTAAATTACAGTAGTGCAATAGTGAATCATACCAGCATTTTAAACTGATGATATTTTTTAGGCAGATAATAGTACAATCATTAGATAAGTCCAACTTGTTTATCACTATCTTATTCAGGTAACTGAAAAGAAAGTATCTTAAGTTCTGAGGAAAAATTCAAATACTCATATTTATAGAAAGAATAAATTCCTGTCATAGACTTGACAGGAATATGATAATAGTTTTGTTTCAAATCTCTAATAAAACTTATAAAGCTTTGGGAAACTCTGAAACCTTCAAAGCTTAGTTGGCAACAGGATAGGAATAGTTATTGAAAATGTCTATGTTTAAATCTCTGCTCCACCTTGTAGAAGAGGAAAACAAGAGGGAGAATGTTGCCACAAAGGGGCATAATGTTTAAACACCTGCACACACTGTAACTCTATGCATGCTGCCAGGCAAGAGAAATTTCGTAAATCACAACAGAATTCATGATAGGATGGGGGCAGGAAGCAAGAGAGAATACTTTATTACTTCCCAGAGTAATAAAATAGCTCTTGTAACTTCTCTACCTGCCTTTTCCATCATTGTTGCCACAATTACTATCACATTTTTCTACTGCTGTTTCAAACAAATGATAGATTTACACTTCAGTTCACATCAGCTTCTCTCTCTGCTACAAGAAGATACATCTTCTCAAAACATTATGTAAAGTTTCATCACCCGATTATTAATGAAAACATATGGCAAAATGCACACATACTGAAAATATACCAAATTCAAGTGAAACATTTTTTATGCCCTGATAAGAGAAAGATACATGTTTTTTATTTAAATTCCAATGCCAGGTTGCCGCTGCTGTCACCAAGATCTCACCTCCTTCTTCATGCCCCCTCAAGTACTCCAATGAGATCTACAGCAATACCAAATGACAGTGGACACAAAGGCATTCAGAAGGAAGTTATGATTGTTCTCCAACTGGTCTGGTGAAGTCAACAGACAGATGGAATATAATCTACCATTCCAATTAGTTTTTAAATTTAGGGAGTTTGTCTCAGCATTAGGGTTTTATAGAAAAGCTTGTATCCAGAGTGACACATTCAAGGATTTCAATCTTTCAGTACAAGGTAAAACTCATGAATGAAAAAGTTACGCTAAGGAAATACCACAGTCCAGAACTCAGGGTCCCAATAACTTTGACATTTCACATTGCTAAATTTACTATACTTCGTAAGACTGCTTCTTTCACCAAACCAAGAAAAACAGATCCTTAGCTAGCTGCTTAACATGGCTCTTATACTTGCATGAGTACGATCACAATAAAGAGATGCAGAAATACAAGCTTGATTTAAAACTTTTTAATAAAACTTTTAGAAAAGCACTGTGAAAATATTATATATATTATAGATATATTATGTTATGTGAGAAGCAGTGTGAGATCTTATGAAGGAAGAAGTGTGGCTTTGCACAAAGTAGAAATGATAATATTCTTACTAAAACTGAAAAGTCCATAATAAATTTGTAAACAGGATTATTTAAGAGCATTCAAAACAAACATTTAAAAAAAAAATCCTTTTTATCTTTGTTAGGAGCAATTTTGAAAAACTGTAAAATTGGAGTGGGAGAAGCTTTCACCATAGCAAACTGCAAAATTTTAACTACCCTCTTCCCAAATCCTTCTTTCTAACAGCATTCTGAAAGGATACTTAAAAATGTTAACTTTGGAATCTTTTCCAAATCTGGACAAAGCAGTCCATTTTCTTCTCTTCCCAGTTAAATCTCTAAGTAATTGTTCTTGTGTTAAATGAAAGTGGAAATAGGTTTCATTCACTAGAGGAAAAGTTTTGAATGTTCCCAAATAAGACTCAACAACCCATCTGGGCAGCCTGTGCCACACCCTCACAGTGAAGAAATTCTTCCTTGTATTTCTTTGGAACCTCTTATGTTCCAGCTGATACCCATTGCTCCTTGACCTATCATTGGAAATCCCTGAGAACAGCCTGGATCCATCCTCCTGACACCTGCCTTTTACATATTTGTAAACATTAATGAGATCACCCCTCACTCTCCTCCAAGCTGAAGAGCTCCCTCAGCCTTTCATCGTAAGGGACAGGCTCCTTGATCATCTTTATGGCCTTTTGCTGAACATTTCCTTTAAGAAAATTGTAAAGTATAACAAGAAATGGAAGTTTTTCTAGTCTTTGCATTTTAATACTAGTTAGTGATTTTTTAGGTCACTGGGTCATAAATATTAGGAAATCAACTGTTTGTGTTTTTACACAGCAATTCATACCAATGAGAGTTCTTCAATGAGACATTTCAACTCAGAAACTAGGAATCGGGAATTTTATTTTATTACATGTACTCTTCTAATGCTATACAAAAGGAAAGTATGAAAGAGAAAAGTAAAGACAAATTCCTTAAATGCTTACAAATCCATCCTGAAAAAAATAATTTTCTTTACCACTTATCTATCAGTCAATCTGAGAATCTTTTTTCATATTCTAGCTGCCACATCAAATTCCATTTGACAAATTAACTTTTAGAATCATATGCTGATTTCTAGTATGATATTTTCTGGTGTCTATGCATCATTTAACTATTTGACTACAGTTCTGTTTTCATTTGAATGAGCTTTCATGCCTTTCTGACATGTGAGTTATAACTCACAGTCAACTTTATTAACCACGGATATTAATGCAGCAGAATACCAATAAACATTATTCCAAAAAGAAGAGATGAGAGGTGCATACTCTATAAGTCTACTATATATTTGTTTTTATTTCACTGGATAATCATCCCTGTGTCATAATCATCCAAAGACACGGAGGTCAAAATTTTAGGATATCAGTATTTAGCTGAATTAACATTCTCTAAGACAGCATAGGTTGTCCTCTCAGTCAAGACTCATTGCAGGACTGCAAGGGCATTTTTGTGTAGCACACCTATGAAAAAAAAAAAGTAAATGAACTGAGAAGACAAAATTTCTCTGGCAACTAAGTAGGGAAAAAATCCTGTGTTCAGTTTTCTCCTTTCCTGAATTCACTTCTATGTATTTCAGTTCTGAATGTGTAAAATGGAGTAACAAGACTTCTCATCTTCTGTATCATGTCAGACTAGATACCTGAAAGAAACTCAGATTCTCTCAGAGAGAAGCGTTAGGAGTGTAGAAGTATCCTGGGGGGCGAGCGGGAAAAGATGCAAAAATATTCCTCTGTAAAGGACACGAACTGGAACAGTGGTCCCAACCAAGAGCCTGTCTGCTCCACTACACTATTTTCCACTGAACGGTGCTTGGGGTAAGGTAAAACCAGGGCATACATATATGACTGCTTCCCTTTCTTAATCATCTAGCCTCTAACTAGTTCCAGCTCAGATGATTTCTTTAATTAGGGTTAATTTTCATGTGTAAATGTGTAATTGTTAATTAATCCTTTTAATTGTTAATTCTGAATGATAGAGCCCAGAAGGTGATGATCAATGGCATGGAATTGAGTTGGAGGCCTACAGCCAGTGGAGTTCCACAGGGATCGGTTCTGGGGCCAGTCTTGTTCAGTATCTTCATCAGCGATTTGGATGAGGTGACAGAGTGCACCCTCAGCAAGTTCCCTGATGACACCAAACTGGGAGGACTGGTTGATTCCCCAGAAGGCTGTGCTGCCATTCAGCGACATCTTGGTCTTTGTTCACCCCATCTTCATTAGAAGCCAGCGATATACAGTAATTCTGCATGCATAAGAGATGCTGCAAATGCGTAATGCTGAGAAGCTGGTTGTCTATATTTTACTTGGTGGTCAAACCCAATATAAGAAAAATATAGGAAAAAATAAAATAATGAAATATTTCATTATTCACTGCATGGAAGTAAAATTTTCCAGACTATTCAACAAGGAGAAGACCAAGAAGTCTGCTTCTATGTCATAGGTAGGCAATTATTACCAGACGAAAGCCAAACAGGAAATTTTGCTTGTACAGCACAGCAAGGCCAAGTTCACAAAGTTACATATAGATTTATATGACACACCAGAACACCTAGAGAAATGGGAACCACAGGGCTCAGATAAACAGCCCTGCAGCTCTGTGTTGTCTGATAACAAGCTGAAAATAATGTACGGGCAGAAGCATAATACAAAATGGCCATTGAAGCATTTAACAAACTGCTGAGGTGTTATCAAGATATCCCTACTAGATTTAAATAGGCTGCTGTGGTGGTTTGAAGGAATTTACACATGGCAACATGGTGCTCAAGGTGAGAAGAAGCACAGCAAAGAATCAGGTAATAACCAGGAGGTACAAAAAGGTCACAAAACAACATACATACTAATAATTTCCCTACTTTTCCTGTTCTGTGTTCAGTTTATGCTCATCCGTATTTATGTACATCAGTCTAAAGCAAATAAACCTAATTTTTCAATCTCATTTAGTAGCTACATCAGTAAATCTACTAAGTTTGAGCTTATGACATGGATTTCAGAATAGAAACTATTACTTTCAGGAGTTTTGAGAAATAAAACATATCTACGCCCACCATCATTTGTAATTCAGAGGCGTTACATCCTTCTTCATGTCATTGCAACATCCTTTTCATGCTTACACCTCTATTTTTTTTTTAAGTATTTTCTTTTGAAGAGAGATAAAGCCTCAATTACGTCATAAAAAGTGCTGAAGGAAAGCAGGTGTATTGAGAATCTACAGGTTTGCCAATAGAAGTTATTTTAATTTTAGGCTAAGAAGCCTTGCTTTCACTTATATGTTAACTTAAGATACATTTCACATTTGAAACAGCTTTTCCAAATAAGATTAAGAGTCCTCTAATAGATTTTGAAAATAGACTAATATTGTATAAATAAACAAAAGATTTGCTCCTAAGACCATATTCATCAAAAGCCTGTAGGGTTATAGACAAGGCAAAGTTCCTTGTGGTGAAATGTAAATGACTTCCTTGTGTGATGAGTTGTTTTTTGTCTCGGTTAGTTTCTGGGGATTTTTTTTAGCAGTCTTCAGAGGACAGTTCTATTTATCAAAAATGAACCATTTAGACTAAAATAGCATGCTCATTGTACCTCATTAGATGTTGTCCTTTATCTGCTGCAAAGAATTATTCATTTTCTGATGGTGTTAAACTTCTGTCAGAGAAGGAAAAACCCTGAAATGCTATACCTCTTAAGAGCAAAATGAAACAAAAGAGTTCGTAATGATAGTTTCTTGATATGAATTCTTCCTGAGAATCTCCTTGAATCTATTATGTTGCATCAGTCCGAGCTCTACCCTGTTTTAATCTTTTTCTTGATAAAAAGCACTGCTCATAAGAATACATTTGAAGCAGGAACTTATGTTCAAAGTTTTAAATACAGAGCAACACTTTCAGATTGCAATACTGAAATTATGTGATATTATATAATTACAATTTATTATAAAAATGCTTTAACCTTGCCTATGCTCTTTGTACAGCCATTTACAACTGGCTTAAGGGAAAAAATGTCACGGGCATTTTCTAAACTACCATCTCTTAGTCTTACCACTGTAATCACAGATTTTTATTCATCTCAGATGAAATGGATTCAGATCTAAGTTTTCAAAATAATTCCATTTTATATCTGACATGAAAATATACTGCATTTTGAACATCCAGGATCTATCACTCCTTCAGAATCAGTAGACTTCGCTACAATTTCATACATTTCATAACACACCTTATCTAAGTTCTAATGTTGCTAGAGACTTTCAAGAATATCAGATGTGTGTAGGAATAACGCAACACATTATTCAAGAGCTTCTTCCCTACACAGTTATTTTCACAGTCGTCGGTAATTTAATTCAAATTTCCAATAAATCAGCTTCAAGAAGGCATCTAAAATAATTTAATAACAGCACTAATGGTACAAGAAACACAGAATCATTACGGTTGGAAAAGACCTTTAAGATCATAAAGTCCAACCACTAACCTAACACTGCCAGGCCCGTTACTAAACTAAACCAAACCACATCCCTCAGCACCTCAGCTATGAGTCTTTTGAATATTTCTAGAGGTGGTATCTCCACCACCTCCCAGAGCAGTCCATTCCGATGCATAATAACCTACTTGGTAAAAAAGTTCTTCCTAATATCTAATCTAAATGTTCTTGGAAATTAACCACTATCCTTAAGCATCCAACCTTTTTATCATTTTTACACTGGATAATTATTCCTGTTTTAAGTTAACTGGCAATTCATGTATAACGACATCGTATCTGAAGAATAAAAAAATTATTCTTTTTGTTATTGCTGTACAACTTGAAATGTAACAGGCCAAGTCAGTGAAAAATACAAGCATGCATATTCAGACAATATCTATTCAGATAAATACTTAAAGCGTTGCCTCCCATTGTCACGTAAAGCCAAAACAAAAAGTTTATGACCTAATCATTTAACAGGACATGCTTCCAGATTTTTCAGAATCTACAAGCATTATGATCCATTACATTTTTATGTCCATTTTTGTAATTTGGAAAATGACGTAAAAAAAGATGGATTGGTCCAAAAGGTAAAGATATTGCTATGCTTATTGTGAGAATATCTTGTAAGTTTTAGATGCTGGTATTGTACCATGTGCTGAAAAAAAGGACTTGTTTTTTTAAAAGACCTGCCAAGGTTTTATACTACAGTTGAAAATCTGAGCTCCTTTTTAAAAGAATTTTCAAAAATTCCTAGTGAATTTGAGTCAGAAGTTTTATAGAAGATCTCTAAACCTTGAAAAGAAAATTTGTTTGGATATACTCAATTTAATAGAGCTTCAGGTGACCCATTAAATTTTGTTCATTAGACTCACTGCCATAATTTAAACCACTTCATCCAGATAAAATTTATGTCAAGCACAGTTTGTTTTGTATCCATGTGAAAAGTCCAGTCAGCAGAAGTTCAAATCGGATTTAATAGAATAAGTAAAGCACATTAATGATCACTAGCAATAAAACCAATAAAGCCTTCAAGGAAGCATATTTATTAATCTAAGAAAGAGATACCTACGCATCAGTAGTAAAACAGATATCCTTCTTTCTAGTGTGCACTGATACACTCATTCCACAAACCTTCAGTGAGATGTCAGGGAGGGTCCTGTTTCATATTAAAACAAAACCCAAATCATTGTCTTGGTTGTTTTTCCCCACAATAAACTAGAAAGAAGGAAACACAGAAAGGCTAGTGGTTGATGCAGTCACATAATATAAAAGAGATCTAGTTAAAGGCCTGTTTTTCTGTTCCTCATATCAGAGGAGCACGATCTTTGTACACTGCTGAGAAACCATGAGCTATGTGTAAGCAGAACTTAATTTTTCTTTGGTCAAATTTTCTCCATGCTTTGAAGAGGGTAAAAAGTCAATTTTACAAAAATGGCAGAGCTAATCCTTAAAGGATAATAGAAAACTGGGATCAGTAGGATGCCAGGAAAACTAAAAGGGTTAAAAAGGTCAGGGGAACTTCAAAATTCTTTCAGTAGAAAAGAGGATTTCCCTCTCTTGCACATCTACCCATCCCACATGAACATTTTACTCTGCTTCCTCTGTTTTCTCTGCTAGTTCCACACAGTGAGTGGCCTTACAAGAAACCTTTTCACCCGACCACAATGGTCTCATTTACTGTCTCATCCCTATGATGGCTTTATACACATTTTACAAACACATCAAATGGCTGATCCTACAGATAATGAAGTATTAACTGTATTTTGGATACATAACTTCATCTGTAGTCCTGTCTTGGCAGTTTCAGGTTGTGCTTGTAACTTTAACACACCTAGCAGAAGAGGGACAGGGCATGTTCAGATGTAAAAATCTTAATCACTATAGTGAATTTACTGAGAATGTTTTTTTTGATGATAATATAACACCGTCAAAGTGAATTGGGAAAGATTTACAATCAACTCCTCCTGAGCTCACACATTAGGCAAAGACAAGTAATAAGACATCTTTTTCTTTGTCTACTAACAATTAGGAGAGAAGCCAACACAGAGTGGTATTGTTGCTTTCCTGGACATGGACAGGACTCCTGAATGAAACACAGACTGCTCTAGTGTTATTTTAGTAAAGCCATCAACATTCACACAGCATCCTTTTGGCTGCCCAATGTTTGGACAGACATACTCTTCACTGGGTGGAAAACTGGCTGGATGCCTGCGCCCAGAGAGTGATGGTGAATGGAGTTAAATTCACTTGGTGGCTGGTCACCTGTGGTGTTCCCCAGGGCTCAGTGTTGGAGTCTGTTTTGTTTAATACTTTGACAACCTGGATGAAGGGATTGAGTGCACCCTCAGTAAGTTTGAGGATAATACAAAACTGGCTGTGTGCATAGACCTGCTTGAGGGCAGGAAGGGTCTTCAGAGGGGCCTGTACAGGCTGAATTGATGGGCTAACATTAATTGTATTAGGTTCAATAAGGCCAAGTATAGGGTCCTGTACTTGGGCCACAAAAACTCCACACAACGCTACAGGCTTGGGGGAGAGTGATTGGAAAGCAGTCCTGCAGAAAAGGGCCTGGGAGTGTTAATCAACAGCTGGCTGAATATGAGCCAGCAGTGTGCCCAGGTGGCCAAGAAAGCCTATGGCATCCTGGCCTGTATCTGAAATAACGTGGTAAGCAGGACCAGGCAAGTGATTACGCCTCTGTACTCAGCACTGGTGAGATTGCACCTCAAACACTGTGTTCAGTTTTGGGCCTCTCACTACAAGAAAGACATTGAGGTACTGGAGCATGTCCAGAGATAGGCATCAAAGCTGATGAAGAGAGAATAGGTCTGTTGAGAAGCAACTGAGAGAACTCCTCTGATAAAGAGGCTAAAGAGAGACCTTATTACTCTTTACAACTACGTGAAAGGAGCTTATAGCAAAGTGTGATCAGTTGAAAAGAGGCTTTGGGTGGGTCTTAGTTGCATATGACTTTTAGAAATCTCTCATGTCTTCTCCTCTGTCATTGTAGTGAAAGCACTGACAACGTTAATAATTTTGGACAAAACTTATCTTCTCCTGCATGGTCCTGTTCCCACATGCTCTCTGAAGAATTATTATGCAAAATTCTGAGAAACTTCTATTAAAACTGTTAAGTCACAGAAGCAATTGGAAAGACTACTTAAGTGAATAGCTTAGGCCTTGGAGTGTCTCCACAGATGCTAAGACTGAAGGACTCCACCTGAAATTGGTTCAATATCCAGTGGTGTAATAAAATGGCAATTTTTAGTGGAAGGTCTGGCAGAGCTATAAGGAGTTTCTATAGGATGCATTTGTGGCAAAATGCCATAAAACCTCCCTTAATTACCAAGACTGATCACCCTTCCTTCCTCTTTCTCTCCTGAAATTCCATGCTGAACCTCAAAAGTACTACCAAATAGGAGTGCCAGCAAACCTAACACATTTATGTGAAGAGATTTAAGGAGATTTCAGGAAATTTATAGAAATATGGGTTTCCATGAAAAACTTTTCAACAGTCTGTATGTTACATATGTTTGCTTACTTAATTTAGTTATTTTAACACCTGATATTCAAATATTCATCTTCAATCTACAACTACTTATTCAGCATGTATTATAGGAAAAACTACATAACAAATACTTTTCATCTCAATACAACAGCATTTGAGAGAAATTAAACAGAGGTGCACATTTTTGTCAAATTGGTCCATAATATTTCTGTGTCTTACATACATTTTATTGCTAATGACAAAACTAAAAAAAATTAAAAAGAAACAAATAAATACCTGTGAATTTTCCCTACTTTTGAAATTAAATGCAGTTTTTGTGAGAGACTAAGGCTATCATTAAGGACATTTCTAGTATGTATGTTGCATTCCTTAATCCTTGAGATTAGTCTGAATTAAATAAACATGGTGAAAAGATGGAATTTTAACCTGAATTTGAAGCCTTCAAAATCTATAGGTTTCCTATGAATACTTGCAAGACACATTAGCAAGCCTACTGTTGAGATGTAGAAAAAGTTTGCATGTCTTGAGTCATGATGATACACACAATTTAATCTGAGTATGCACTTTAAAAAGTAATTTTCATGCACTCATGCAGCTTCATATTTCAATCTTGGCAAAGAATTAACTTTTCTGAGTCTTCGTATCAGTCCTCCAGGGTCTAGCTAGTCTGGAATTCTTTAACAATTAGCTGTCTAGAGATTAATTAGGAAGAGATAACACTTCTTCCATAAATAAACAAAAACAAAAACACAAACCTTTCCATCTAAAAAAAAAATCTAATTGGAAACACAGTATTGTTTTCTATATAAACAGACTGTTGGAATCAGTGGAATTCTTCCCTCCCCATTTACTACACGTGTGCATATTCCTCGCAGTCATAAAACAGACCTAGCTTTCTCAGAAATAAGTATTTGTGCCTTTGAGCATATCAATATTCCTTCTTTTACAATGTGCTGTCAAATTGCAGACCACAAATTAATTGTAAAACTCTCAATATAGCAACTCTTTTGAGAAAAGTGGGTGGTACAAACCACCATACACGTATTGTGTATCAAGACAAGAAATTGGTACTGTCCTGGAATTTTTTTCCCCAGTAGAAATAAAAAATAAGTCTGAAAAGAAGGCAAACTATAACACTGTGAGGTTCAACAAAACTCCATGTAACTAGTCAATATTAAACAAAAGACACTATCAGTAATTGTGTACCATACACATTTTAAATACATACTTGAGAGAGACCTGGGAGTCCTGATTGATAATCAACTAAACATGAGCCAGCAATGTGCCCTCATGTCCAGGAAGGCCAAAGGCATCCTGCAATGTATCAAGAACAGTGTGGCCAGCAGGTCAAGGGAGGTTCTGCTCCCCCTCTGCTCTGGTGAGGCCTCATCTGGAGTCCTGTGTCCAGTTCTGGGCTCCTCAGCTCAAGAGCAACAGAGAACTTCTGGAGAGAGTCCAGCACAGGGTCACCAAGATGATCAGGGGACTGGAGCATCTTCCTTATGAGGAAAGGCTGCAGGAACTGGGGCTGTTTAGTCCAGTGTGGTGGTTTAGCCCTAACTGAACCATAACCAAACCACCCAGTTACTCCTCCTCCACTCAGCAGGATGGGGAGGAGAATCAAGAGAGAGTTGTAGA
>WBNH01001950.1:46482-88101 GCA_013401255.1 Urocolius indicus
GAGAAAGTTGTATTACAAATTTCAACCCACTCTTTATCAGATCAGTCTTTATCTCAACCCTTCGGGCCCCACGTTGGGCACCAAAAAGACTGTGGTGGTTTGGCCCTAACTGAACAATAACCAAACCACCCAGCTACTCCTCCCCAACTCAGCAGGATGGGGAGGAGAATCAAGAGAGAGCTGTAGAACTTTCTGGGTTGAGATAAGGACAGTTTAATAGAACACCACAATGAGTAGGCAGTTACAACGACGGCCAAAGGACAAAGAAAAAGGAGGAAAGCCCAACATAATTGCTCACCATGCTCAGCCCGGTGCTTAGCCTGACAGCAGAACTGCAGTTGCTGCACTGGTGGCAGCCCTGCCCCAGCCCAGCTGCTGCCCTTATATCCCAAGCATGACGTCACATGGGATTGAATAGCCTGGCCACACCCCCCAGCAGCAGCTGGGGAGAGTTAATTCTATCCTGGCCAAACCCAGGACATCCAGAAAAAGAGGAGACTGAAGGGGGATCTTATTTACGAATATCTAAATGGTGGGTGTCAGGAGGTTGGGGCATCCCTTTATTCCATGGTACCTAGTGACAGGACAAGGGGTAATGGGTTGAAGCTGGAACACAAAAAGTTCCATTTAAATATAAGAACAAACTATTTTACTGTTAGGGTGACAGAACAGTGGAACAGGCCGCCCAGGGAGGTTGTGGAGTCTCCTTCCTTGGAGGACTTCAAGACCCGTCTGGACATGTTCCTATGCGACCTGATCTAGGTGATCGTGCTTCTGCAGGGTGGTTGGACTAGATGATCTCTAAAGGTGCCTTCCAAGCCTACCATTCTATGATGCTATGATTTATAAAACAATTTTCAGCCTCACTATTAACATAATAACAATTACAATACACTTTATAGATAAGAAGATTTAGAATAAGAAACAAAGTTTTACATAGACACAAATAGAATTGGAAAAATAAGAAAATAACTTCTTGGTTTTATCTTTTCCTCTCAGAAAGGATACAGAAGGATTAAAAGACAAAAAGACAGAAAATAGAAATTAAAAAGTGAAGGATTTTGTTGTTTGGTGGGTAAATATAGCACATAACAGTACAACAAATTATACCATTGCATTCAGAGCAAGTCGTCTGTGTGTTCCTTACTTTTTCTCACAGAACAACAGAAAGTGAAAACAAAATCCAACTATCAACAAAAAAAAATAATTCTAAACATGGTGTACAATCTACATACAAGGCATAGTGAGAAGAGCAAGCATACAATGGCTTTAAAGATTACCATACGTTTACACATACATACAGGATTGTTTATTTAAATTATCCAAAGATATTGATTTAGGTTAGATACAAAATTATGAGGAATTAACATACTCACCCTGTATGAGCATAAGAATTGTACTAATTGTTGTGGGTAGGAAGAATGTAGACCCAGAAGACAGCAACTTGACTTAATCCATTATGGTGTTTTATACTCTCTCTGAAGTGTCTGACACTGAACAAACTATGATTAGATAGACCAATAGTTTTCTATAATGCAAAGTTTGTATTCCTACAGAAAAAAAAAAAGAGTTTGAAATAATCCTGATATTCACCTTGTTTTTTATCAGGTCCTCATTTTTGTTCAAATGAAAATCCAATATTTTGTATTGTATTTTTACAGAAAATTCTATTTGTGGCCATATAGACATCATAAACCCACCACAAATTCAGTAATATCTGCAACTTAGTATAAGTCCATCATAAGCACATCTGAAACGATTAATACATAACCCTGGAACTAATTGAAAAGCCACAAATCTTTGAGATAACTGGGACTACTCAAATAAAGATTTTGAAATTTTCAAAAATAGGTCATACAATTTTTTTCCTCCCACTTCTTTCAGACTAAACCATTACCATGAGTTGAAGCAAATGTATGAATACTTTCACTTAACTAGAAAAATATTTTGGGTGAGGAATTTACTGACCAGAAAAATGCATATTGTTCTAAATACTTCATTATCTTGTGGAGTTAGAGCTCCTGTGTCATGAAGACGTGAATATATCATATTTAAATAATAATGCACACTCATAGGAAGTATGGATTATAGGTAAGTATTTTCATAATTTCTAAGTTGCCTGTTTTCTCCAGTGCAGCTCTCATGGGCTTGTTGTATACAGGTTTTTTCCACACAAGTTTATAAAAAATCATTTTTCCCAGTCATCTCCATAAAAACTCTTTGCAGCATTGCTATAAGAAAGCTTGCACTTCTACTGAAATCTTGAGGTGAAATCTTGGACCTTGAAGTCCATAAGCATTTCATCAATTTGGTGTGGCCAAGATTTCATCTCTTACATCAATGACAATTATCCCGCACTTGAATGAGCCTCTGTTTACTGAAGAGCTACAAAGTTATCCTTAGAGAGACCATCTTAAATAAGACTCAAAGAAAAATGAAATACATGACATTCATTATTTAGCAAACAAAGGATATAGCAGAAAAATGAAACTCAAGTTTTGGAAATAAGGAAACTACCTTTTTAATCTCTGCCACTAAATATTTTTTTCTGAAAGAACAAAGCAAATATTTTAATTTAACCAAACTTAGAACATCTAACTGCATGAATCTCCATGAAATTGGCACAACACAAATCTCTGTCTGTGTTTAAACCTTCATTAGAGAGTGTAAGGATAGCTGTGAGAAGACTACTTTATGAGGTGTGCTTCTTTGCTTTCAGTTTAGCTCTGTAGACATCACTCCTCCCAGAAGGCTCAAATAGTCTTTCTGAGCCCCTGACTCTCTCTCCTGATAAGATCCTTTAAAATTCATCATTCCATGCACAAAGACAAGTTAATGAGATCTTGTAATTGCCTCCCAACAATATATGCTCAAGCAGATTACATTCATTATTAATTATATCTGTAGCCTCATAAATTTGTTGTAAGAGAGTATGATATTTCTTTCCTTGAACAGTGTCTAACCCAAGCCCATTTGCTGACATTCCTAAGTCTGAAGCCCACACTGACAGATACGGCTATTTTTGAGAACTGCTCTAGCACAGACACTTTCACACCCGTTACTCCACCACCAGGGAGTAAAGAAAGGTTCTATATAGCACAAATCAGGGTTGACACTGGAAATGCCAAAGACCAAAACAACTATGTGCAATGTTTTAGTGCCATGACAGGTGTTGCACATACAGGCATATTTCAGCAAATTTTCATACCTTTAAGCCAATGAACCAAGCTGTAG
Organism: Urocolius indicus; assembly: GCA_013401255.1. NCBI lineage: Eukaryota > Metazoa > Chordata > Aves > Coliiformes > Coliidae > Urocolius > Urocolius indicus. The sequence continues at coordinate 49,717 of WBNH01001950.1, forward strand.
GCAACAAAAATTTCATACAGAAAACATAAAATAGTATTTCCATTCTTTTTCAAATATTACTTAACCAGAAATTGCTCTGATGCAGAAACTTTCTGTTGTAAGAGTTACCAAGTAACATTTTACACACAAGTTACAAAATCAGAAGTAACAAATAAAAACTAAAATGCTTATAAATCTTCAGCTACAGTGATTTGAAAGGGACTCTAAAATTACTTCTGCCACTCCTGATGCATTTTAAACATACTCCCATAGGGTAAAGTCCACCAACTGTTATTTAGACTAAGAAAAAAACCCACAATTATCTTGTCTAATCTAACACTATACACAAACATAATGAATTTGTGAATTAAGTACTCATTAGGAACACATGGCTTGACTTGACATTATTTTACTTGACTTGAGCTACCAAATTCTCACCTCTACTGCCACAATATTAGGCCTGAGCACTGAACAAAAACAAGACGGAGACAATAAGAAAAGAATTTAATGGTACAATATTTTAAACTTTTTATTTGAATAAGTGCTTTTCATCTTAATAGCACAATTTATAAATGCTCACCAGGAACAGAGAGCTTCTTATGATAAATGCTTCTATTAGAATTCAGTAATGAATTAATTTTTAATATGGTGATGATCTTGTTAGCACTAAAGGTGATTTTCTTTACTTTCCACGTTAAAAAATAGGCCACATTTCTGGAAGTGTTTAACCTCTAGTTGTTAGATATAAAGTATTATGACTTTTCATACATTCTTTTAGTGGTTTTGCCTGGGCCAGTTTTTTGGTAGCACGTGGAGCTACAGGAGTGGCTTCTTTAAACAAAGATCTACCAGAATGTTTCCCTGTAGGTGATAGAGCTAAGGCCAGTCAATTCAAAGATGGATTCCGCAGCTGACCCACGCCTGGTTTTCTGTTGTGTGTACATAGTAAATGAATCTAAAGTTATTTGTTTGCATCTGAGGGCTCACACTTCAAAATGTATAGACAAATTCTTTACAAATTCTTTACAAAGAATACCTTTGTAAATAGAATGGTACACAGCAACTTAATTTGTGATGGAAAACAACAAGCAATATGAATGTTAAATTAATGCATAGCACCTGCCGAATCCTAAATTGTTCAACTGACACGTTTCATTTGAAGGCAGTAGAGTGAAGACAAATTAAAGCAGTTCAGGATCTAGCCTAATAAATATAGCAAAACCATGTCCTTATAAAAAGCAGTAAGAAAATGCTTACACTTCTCACCAAAGTGCTTGTGGATCTAAAACCACAGTATGATCTGTCAGTCTGTTACCTAATTTGTTTTTTTAATATATATGCTTTTAAGAAAAATCTCTTATTTTTGTCTCCTGTTTCCTCAAATAATAAATATTGCTATATTTGATACCCTGTTGCATCTTCCTTTTAAGTGTTTTACATGTTTCAAATTGACAAAAAATAAATCTGATGGTGAGAAAGCACAAAGCAAGAATGAATATTTGAATGAAGTGATAAATGCTGGAGAAATAGAGACATGGACAGAAAGTAACACATTTAAATGTGTGTCAAACTTTTCATCTCTGCTATACAGTATTAATGACATGGGAATATCTGGTTGCACTACTTGAGAAGACATACACTAAAATATTTTGACATATTCAATAAACTGTTGAGCAAGACTAAAATACTAAAGAAACAGATGAACTGTAAGGAGGAGATATGTCAGAAAGGCAGGAGACATGAACCAAGATATGTAAGAGAGTAATGACTCCTTGCTTTTATTTTGTTTCCGTGAAGAAACAGTATAAATATGAGATAACATAAGGAATTTAATTTAACAAACCAAATCCACTGTCTCAAGTTTGACAGAGATGGTCTGTCCTACTATCAATAAAAATATAACAATACTAGAAGAAACTGAATTTTCTTCTAAGGGACAACCAGTGTATCTATTGGACCAGAAATAGGAATCTGTATGTTCAATACTAAACTGCATAACTCCAATTATCTATTTTGGTTCTAAATACTCGTTTATATATTTATTGAAACTATTGTCTCCCACAAGCTTAAATACTAGCATCATTTTTACATCAGATCCTGTTTTCTTCTCAAAGCATTAGTTTCTCTAAATACATATATGTACATGTATAAAAAAAGGGAAATGTCAGAGATGTTGCACTAAAACAGTGATTTACTCAGTGTGCTCAAAAGTTCAAAGTGTCCGTACCATTCTTTTAGTAATATGAAGTATCATACAGCAATTTTGCTGGTTTGGTATTTTGTCTCACTTTTTGTCATTTTTTTTTAATAAGGTAATGACTTTCAGATACCTTTAAAGACATATATTATTATTTCTTTTAAAGACTGTTTCCTTTGATTCAAAGTGTTGTGAAGCAACTGCAGTTCGATGTGTCAAGAAATAACACTGTTTCCTAACAATTTGTAAAAAAATGTTTATCCTAACACAAAAAGCACACAGCTAGAACTCTTCTGTCTTCTGCCAATAAAAGAACGATATGAGTGCTTTTTTTTCTTATAAGAAAGTAAGAGAAGCTGGATGAGAAAGCTGGCAAAACAAATGAAGAAAATAACAACTACAGAGAAATATAAAATCTCTGCTCTATTGACCTCAATGCTGTCCAAATTGACTTTAATGTCATCAGAGTTTTGCAGTCATCTAGTGAGGCTGTACTTGCTGTCACAAGTCATCACAGTCAGGGAACTAAATTCCTTGGTACAGAAAGTCGTGTATCACCTGCCTTCCTCCTCTGTTGCTTTAACAAGCATCCTTTTTGTTCCTCTTGAGATATTTTAATCCGAGGTCATCTTTAGCCAGTGTCATTTCATTTGACACAAATCTATAACTTCCAAAAAAGGCTCCCATATTTTCCAGACCTTTTTTTCCAGCCAACATTGCCTGCCTTGTAAATTAATTATATACTTTTAGTTCCAAATCAACTTCTCTCTTTCCTTCTTTCTTCAGGTGTCTGACTTTATTGTAACCATCCATCTATGCTAAATCTCTACACTTGCACCGCTACTATTCACCTGCAGAATTAATCCTGGCAGCCAATATCCATTCTATTTTAATTCAATAATGTGAAACATTTAATAAGTCCTGTTTGCATTAACATAAATGGTTTTAAATTGCCTAGCTAAATCAGAGCAGAGATAAATAGAGCTTTTAAGATGGAATTAAAGCTGGAAAGGAGGAGAAAACTTGTTTGAGATGATTTAAGCATGCAATAATAATTTCAAATGAAATACAATATTTAGGAAAATGATTTGTATATAAATATGAAAATATTGAAATTATCGGTTCAGTTCAGAGAAACAACAAAAAAAAAGACAAACAAGGAATACCTGAGACATCTAGGAAAATGTTTACCAATGTGTTGCAGAAAGATGTTGAATCATGGGACTGTAAGATTGAAGAATTATTGAAATATCTAAGATACTTTGTAAAGAAAATGTTATTCTGATAGGAGTTGTATCTGAAAGGAGTCAGGTCAAGTTAGGCCTAGGAAATATTACAAATCATAAGTTATTGAATTTTAAAAGCATTTTCTGCTTTCCTAATTCTCAAACAGTGTTTATGTATCAACTGATGAACTTAATCCTGCTTTTGAAAACACACACTTTACCCATAAGTAAAACAACTAAAGTCATTGTTACTAGTTTCATGCCCCAAAATATGTATGCATATGTAGACTGAAGTACAGGATAACAGATCAAATATTTACAATTGTCCATGTACTCTGATACTTGCTCCAGACTGTGTAAGAGAAGAAGCATCGATCTAAAGCAAATATACCATCACCTCTTGAAACAAATATGCAGGAAATGTAACACGATTTACATAGTATCACTCTTGTTCTTAGATCCTCAACATAATAGAGTGGATTCTGTGTGTAATCACAGAATCACAGAATAGTAGGGATTGGAAGGGATCTCTAGAGATCTAGTCCACCTCCCACCCCTCATTCCCGGTAAATATCATATTTAATTAAGAGAGGTAACGGCTGTTATTCACTCACAAATGGCCAGATGCTGTGATTTCCTCTTCTCTACACTGCTTTCTCAGTATCTTAAAGTTAAGATGTGGATAAAAGAATCATGAAATCAGTACAATGTCAGGAAAAGCATCATAAAAATTCTTACTGAATGACAGTTTCACATACAACAAACATACGACTTCAAAGTCTTTAGACAAAAAAAAAAAACACAGCATTTTTTTCGAAACTATTTTGCAATCTTCCCATCTGTATATCAAGAATACTTGACATGGTGCAATGCCTAAATTGCAGAAACAACATGAACAGGTTTCAGGTTATAAGTTATTGCCATAGTCCCAATATGGTACAGAATCCCCCTGCAAGACCAAACAATGAACCACTAGATTTCACATTGCTCTTTTATGAGACAACAAAATTAGCAAGTTTGAATCAAGCAGCTCCTAGAAGGCAGGAAGCAAAGCTAACTCAGTGGAAGTGAGCTGTAATATAGCCCTCTACATGTAGTCCATTACCAAATTCAGAGTTCATCTTTGCCTCATAATTGCTACTACAGCTGAAATAACAAAAAAAACAGAGATCTTTCTAGTAGTGCTGCAAACACCAAGCAACCTGAATCATAAAACTTGCACAAAAAATCCCTTTTCCCACTCAATATGACTAATAGAGCTAATGCATCTCTTGCTTAAAATAAGGGACAAAAATTGAACTTCAGAGACTACTGAAGATTAGACTTCTGTGCTTCAAAAACCCTTAAAGCAAACATTCTTCAAAGAATCAGCAAGGAAGATTGGATGTTGATTTTAAAGGTGAATGAGCATTATCTATAGCTTATCATTAGCACTGCTAGCAAGATTCCTGTAAATGTGAGAAGTATGCACTGTGCTGTTATTCAGCCATGGCACATCTTTCAGTAAGCCATGGAAGAGACGATGGAGCATGAAGATCTCTAAGCCTGAAATGGATTATGAGGCTTGCTGATTAGAGCATTGTGTTTAAAAAGAAAATACATTTTCTCACTTTTTAAAGTACTTTCTACCCAATAATGTTTGTCACTGAGACAGAAACCAAAGCTTTTCCAAAAACTACATACTTCTATCCAATTTCTAATGCACTAAGTTGCACTAAAACTAGAAGGAACAAGAAGAAATGGCCTCAAGTTGTGCCACGGGAGGTTCAGGATGGATATTAGGAGCAATTTCATTGCTGAAAGGGTTGTCAGGCATCAGAATGGGCTACCCAGGGAGGTGGTGGAGTCACCATCTCTGGAGATGTTTAAGAGATGGATGTTGCACTTAGGGAAATGGTCTAGTGGTTGATAGGGTTGGGACAAAGGCTAGACTTGATGATCTTAAAGGTCTTTTCCAGATGTTAGGTGGACCTGCTTCTGCAGAAGGGTTGGACTAGATGATCTCTAAAGGTCTCTTCCCACCCATACCATTCTATGATTTTATGATTCTAAGAAAACCAAACACAACCAACTATACCAGAAATTCCTTCTGTCACTCAATTCTGAACATCAAAATTCAGTACTGTTCTAAGGATTCAGAACTGAAACCCATATTTTCAAGTCATTCTCTACCCTGAATTAACAACAAAAAAAATCTGTCCTTTCAGACTGTAAATAAGAGACATAAAAACCAAGCACAGAACATCTCACTGATATTAGCTTGATAGTTGCCTCTTTTTGTCCCAGCAGCACCTGCAGTTGCTGACACTACCACTTGCCCATTTTTTGTTTCTATACTCAAGGGCATAGGAGTATCGAGCTTACCTTTGGAAAGATGAAATTCAACAGTCCATTTCCCAACCGTAAACTAAAAGACCAAGCTTTCTGTCCTTTTTATCTGCTTCAGTTTCATAAGGAAATATTCAACACGCTTCAAAATGATGTTACTAAAAAGACGTGATAGCAGATGCATCCCATTACAACAGTGACTAATAACATTCATTCCTCGATTTCTGTCATTTGGGTGACACTGCTAGCCTCACTGAAGGTCACTGGAAGAAGCCAAGTAATTGGAAAAACTTGCAAACTTAAAAGTGCAAAGAGAAGCAATAAGAGACTCAATTTAGCATTCCCACTATATGAACTTTTCAGATATCATTAAGTATCATAGAACTAGATTAAATCCTAAGGTGTAGATTTAATCGATTTCTAAAAATGTATTTCACAGCCTTCTAGCAGAAAACCTTTTTAGTTTGCCATTGTAAGATGGGCATCATTAACACCTCTGTCCCCAGCATGCTGTAAAGGGTCTGGAATTTTTTATTTTTTTTCCATGAAAAATGTTCTTAACCCATTAATCTGAAACAATATCCTGAAACTGCTACTGGCACAGATGTGCAATGGAAACGTGAACAATAAATTTGAGAAGAAATTAATTCAAGTCACTCCAAGACTAAAATCAAATGTTACCTAACAATTCTGGTGAGTATCAGTGCCTCTCTGTGACTATGAGCACTGTTCAAGAGGAGGCAGAAGGCTAGTTTTAACCATTATAATAGGTTGTCTTTCCTTAATACTAGTTGTTAATACTTACCCTCACTTGGGAAAAAGATAATGTTTAAAATTGCTTTTATTAAAGCGCATGTCAGTAACCAGCTGGAATGGCTGAGGGATAACTGAACACACACATCGATCCTCCAAAACCATGACATGTGGTATATTATCTACTCAAGTATGCTTTATTCAATCTCCCTTTAACACCTAAAATATTCACAAGTTTGGATAAATAATCTGTTGTCAAAAACATGGAACAAGCAATAGAAAGTTAATTAGTTGGCATGAGATCTGTGGGCCATTGCTATAACTAAAGCAACCATATAATCTCTCAACTCCTCTGTGAGAACTGAATTGTATTAACAAATATCTAATTAAATAGTTCAATATATATTTTTAATGCAATGTGTGCATTTACATGCTCTTACTTCCAGAGTGCATTAGATATAGCTACATTTCTCAAATAATCAATCTTCATTATGTGACCTGATCTAGGTTGACTTGCTACTGCAGAGGAGTTGGACTAGAGGATCTCTAAAGATCCCTTCCAATCCTACCATTCTATGATTCTGATTATTGTCAGATGCAAAGTGAGTCAGATCTTCCTTGTTTGCATTTTTTGAGTGATCTGCACAAGTGTAAGGATTTGAACAAATGTAGACTGATACAGTCTGGGTTTAAGGAGGAGGATTTCAAGGAAAGTTGCACAATCACTTCCAAAATAAACTTACAGTTTATTGCCCAGATTCCTTTAGAGCTTTGCATTTGTTGGCTTATTTATATCCACATAGAAGAAGTGAAAACCATTTTCAGAAAAAATAGCACTGAATTGAAAAGCCAATAAGGATTTCTGAAACTAAAATCCATCTTAAAAAACTCACTTTTTCCAAAGAAACATGCTGTCTTACCCATGTTTCTATTTAGATATGGGCTTAGTAAATTGCTGTCTCATGACTTTTTGACCGTAATATCAGACTTTTAGAAAGGACAGAGTATTGAACTTAAACACTCTTACCAGAATTTTGTGAATTAATTTTTTTTAGATTAAAATCCCTTCTTTTTCCAACAAACACTATCCTGACTTCTCTTTCATTGTCCGTCCCCAAATTCTCATGCTACATCACCACTATGATGGGTTACAAATAGATGGATCTAAAGTGAATCACTTAATGAGTCATTGCTTCCTCAATTACACTAAAAAGGAAGTTATAATTATGCTAAAAATCTTTGCCCTTACAAATAGAATTATTATTCTTTAGGCTGAGAATTTCAGGGATACATTTTAAGTGGGTTTTTCCTCCCTCTCTCTTTTTCTCAGTAACATTTAAAGAGTAACAAAGCCTTTAGTTTTAGAGAGTTTGCTTTTAATTAAATGTTAAAGAGTTACAAAGCTCATCAAAGCATTCATCAAAATCAAGAAAAAGTGCAACTTGATCATGGAGGACAGCAAGTACACTTTTCTAAGTGAAGAGCCCAGAGCTCATCCTATGCTGTGATAGCTTCTAATCAGATTGCAATTATTTGGGCTATATAAAAATTCATCTGAACTAATTCAAGTCCTCCCACCACTGTTCCCTTTCACATCTTTCCCCATATTTTTGTTTTTCTGAGTTTCACACAGAAGTACTGAAAAGCAAAATTTAAATAAAAATAGAATATATTTTTAAAAACTCCACTCTCCTGGTTCAGGAAATACTGGACATAATGTGACAAAAGGCTAATTTTGCAAAATTTTCAGTTCAGTTTACAGAGCAGAAAGTGATCTCTTTCCCTCAAACCTACCTCCTGCACTAAAATGTTATTCTCCTTGTTACTCAGTGCACCATTTTAGGATCAGCCTTCTCTTTCTCTCATATTTTCTAACTAATATCTTCTTTAATCACTAAAAAATATTCCTAATCACTTCAACTTATGAGATATTCCTAGGTATGTGAAGTTTTAAGGTATAACAGAAAATCTTTCATGTGTTATTCTTACCCTGAGTTAAATGATACTGCTTTACACTTGGTGCTAGATACATTTCTCTCTATTCAAAAGTGGTTTTAGGCCCTTAATGATGAGATTGCTGGAAAGATCTTTATAGCCAGAATCCGTAATACAGTCCATATTGCAACAAAATGCACCACAGGTGCAACTCTGTACTGGAACTTCCCATGGTACTTTCACTCATTCAGCTATCATGAGGCTCATGGAATCCTTTTGCTATTTTATTTTTTTTTAATTTCTGGTTTTTTAATCTAAGAAAATCAGATCAAGAGCTTTGTCCCGTCTTACATCAGAGTGCAATTTAGCATGTCTGACTTTTCACTACCACTAGTAGGAAAAAGAAATTAATTTGGCCCAGGTTTTCATTATAAGAAAAGATTGATTTAGTCTTTGCCTGTAAGACAACTGGAGCAGGATCAGTACATAGAGAAAGAGTTACAGACTTTGGTATTTTATTTAATACACATACAATAAGAACTGGCAATCTCCACATGACAATCTTCATGGCCGCTTGAAGTATTTGTTGTACATCACTGTTTGCATCTGCAAATACTGACCCATAGTTACTCTTTGATCACTTGGGAATAGTGGAATAAGTGGCATGGAGATGGTAGAGGAGGAGGAAAGGAGTATGGCAGATTGACCTGCTGTGTTTTCTTCTGTGGGATTTTGCCCTTAGAAGTCAGAGGCAGGAGGCAAAGCACAAAAAAACACACACAGATATAACACTAGTGCAAGTCTGATACCCCACAGGTCCACAAAATTAGCTAAAGGGACAATGAACTTCTGCAGACTTTGGTAACTTCCCAGAGCAGTCTGAAAGGTGTTGTGTGTGTCTGTGTGTGTGCACATTTGTAATTGGCTTAAATCATATACAGCTTCTCTAAGACCATTTAAGTTCAAATCACGGAAATAAGGAACTCCTTTCATATACAATTAGTCCCAAAATAAAGATTCCTTTAATACTATATTTAATACTAGAAAATATGACTCAAAGTCCTATGTATAAATATTTTGTAAGAAAGATGGTGCAATTTAATGAAGAATGCTCAGAAGGTTAAAACACCTTCTCTCTGCCATTTGGTCTAAAGAGCAGCACATCAAGATTCCTTTAAAATGTAGAGTGTAAGTTCTCTTTTGGAATGGATCTTATAGAAAATATATCACTTATATATCTTAAAATCTTAAAATATATCTTAAACTCTTTGTCACTGGAAAATCAAAATCACCTTTATATTCTCTACAAAGCTTAAACCTTCCATTTGTCTGGAAGCAATGTGTACTCTCGTGTCTTTTTTATATGCAGTAATTTTATTAAGAGGATTTTATTTTCAAAGGAAATTGAACAAAGCCATGTAAATGGCTCTCAGAGGAATAATGAGCAGTATTGAATTTTGGTAGATGAAGGAGTTATTTCCTATTTTCTATTACGTGCTCAAATCAGAAATGTGCCTATAATGTTCAAGAAAAAAAGACTCACATAGTCTCCAGGACAAAATGATAAACATAACTGGCCCCATGAGCCACAGATCTGCTAATAAATATTTTGGTAAAATAATCAAAGTAGAGTTGAAACTGTATGATAAAAAAAATAAATCTGTATTTAAGAAATTAGATAAAAAATTGCTATGTTTGAAGCAAAACAATTGACTATATAGATGATTAAAGTGGTGTGTATAAACAAATGTTAAAAAAAAAAAAGACAAGTAAATACTTCAAAGTTGCCCACCACAGAGAACAAATTTGAGGTGAAAAGCAAAAAGTAGAAAAACAGGAATGTTCCTTAACAGTGGCATCTGCAATTATAAATCAAGGAGAAACAACTTACAACTGGACTGACACTCATGCTTCCCCTGGTTGACAATAAACTCNCTTATTAATATTTACAAATATCTAAATGGTGGGTGGCAGGAGGTTGGGACACCCTTGTTTTTGATAGTATGCAGAAATGCAAGGACTGGGGTGCAAAAAAAATGTTAATGATACAAAGTACTAGTTTTTAAAAGTAATGAAGTAACATGTCAAAGGACAAATATCATCAAAAATATAAAAAAAAAAAAATCACACATTCCCTTTAGACTAAGGTAAAGACAACCAAACTGCCATTTCAAAGGAAATCAAACAAGCCTAAGCTAAAAGAAAAATGTGTACTTGACACACAAGAAAAGAATCTAACAAGAATGTATGTTCTAAATATTTAATTGAAAAATAGCAATGTTATGGACAGCCAAAGGAGCTGAAGACGTTAATTAATTAATTCAAAATATTTTTTTTTAAGTGTCCAGAGAAAATCAAACTTGGAAAACTAAAAAATGGACCAGACTCACTGCCTTCAGAGGTATTGCACATGGATTAAAAATATGGCACTGGCACATTAATGCTCTCAGAAAAATAAATAGAAATGTGAAAACAAGGAGGTCAAAGATTGGTAATGTGGATTTTTTTTTTCTGAAATCTGTTTTCAGATATTAGGAGGTAGAAAAGATATTAATACATCAAGCAGTGGAGAAGTTATTATCTAAACCAACAACAGCCAAACTTCCAATACTGCATGTTATAGCAGTTGTTAAGGCAATACTCAGCAATGTTGAACAGACAGGACTTAGATGACATGAAAAAAAAATTGTACATTTAAATACAGAGATAATTCCACTTCCTATTCTATACAAAAGCTAAGAAAAAAATTGAGAAGCTTCCAAAAATAAAGAATAGAAAATGGACTATCAACCAAAACCAACAGGTGAGAATCTCATTATTTGATCTTCCTTAAAAAGTGGCCAGTTGTGTAGAATCAAGCACCTAGAGTATGTGGAAGAAGTGACAATAGTTTATTTGTGTTTCTACTACAAGCCCTTCCATGTACCTGTCACTTTTCTTTTTAAAAGAACTATAAAACTATAATATACTGGAAAATTTCTTTGTGATACATACATGTAGCTTTCAAAGACTTTAAACATACTCTCAGATAATTTTAAATCTCAAGCAAATAACTGGATGTTCCTTTTAAATCTGATGTGTAGTATGAATTCAATCTTACAATTTAAAAAGATAGAACAAAAAAGAAATCAGTGAAAATTCTTATCAATGTACTACATTAAAAAGCATTCCAAGCACCAATGAAAAGATAAATGTGTAAATGAAACTATGAAAAAATTTAATTAATTATTAATCTTTGAATCTTAAAACAAATCTCATTTCATTCAACCAGTATTTCTGCTGGTCTCAGTGGACTTCATATGCATTCCAAAATGTGATTTCCTAAGCTACAGGCAAAGGAAAAAATAGTAAGTAATAACTATTCCGTGAGAGAAAAGAGTATGAAAAAAAAGAATGATGTGGATATGTTTAGCAGTAATAACAGAATTAGTCTGCTTGACAAGCTATAGATGGTAATAACTTTTTATAGATCCAATTTGAATTTTATGTACAGAAAAAAACAATTGTGTTTCTGGTACAACTACCTATTTTTTTAATTTATAATTTATTAATTAAAGAAATGAGAAATGAGAAATTTCTTCTTCATCTGAAAGTAACATTGAATGTTTATATGGAAAGTGACAGAAATACTTAGATGAGAAAATACAGATTTAAATCTATGAGACTCATCAGAAATCCACTAAAATCTTGTCATAAAGACTATCTCAGACTTCAGCATGTTTTTAATGACTTTTTAATTAGACTGCAGGGAATTTTCTCCAGTATAGATCAGGGCACCATTTCAAGTTTCAGTAGACACAAATGTCTCTTTAAAATGGTCCATCAGACTGGAAGAAAATGTGAAAACGCTGTATGTTTTGAGGTTCTGCTTAAGAGGAAAAGAAACACCTAAAATTTCTGAATTTCTGAATTACTGTTTTCCATTAGAATAGCTTTTTATTTCTATATTCAATTATTCTAGAAAGTTTTTCCAAGCTATTGTAAATCCTGCAACTTTCAGTGTTTGTTCTATGAAGAGAATTAGTGGAGAAACAACCGTGTTGCTGGAGGTTGAAATAATGCTCTGCAAAACCATGCTGATATGGCCACATATAACCATGCTCAGTGCATGTTATAGCAATTATCTTGTAAAGGCCAGTGGAAGGGGAGAGAAGAAACATCATCTTCTCAGTTGACCACCTACCGCTTGAGCCTGTTTAGAATTTCAACACAAGGCATAAGTTCATTTGTAACAAGTTAATGAATAAAGCTCCAATTAACCAGGTGTTCAAATTCAGTATTATATGTGTAGAACAAATATCAATTTCATAAGAAAAAAAATATATAAAGAAGGATGCTTATTCCATTCTGGTTTTTTCATTTTCCTTTCTGTGCTACACTGACCAGAGAATGTAATTATTGTTAGAGTATGGCCAGGTGATTGCAAGCAGTTCAGAGTACTTTATGTAGTTACTGCCCTTGTCAGCTGATAGTGTGCAAATCACTCATCCCTAGCAACACAAAATGAAAAGATTTAGCATATGCTTCTTGCAAGGACGGACTGTTGAGTTCATCCTCTGTAGGCAAAAGCTAAAGATTCAAAATATTTCCTCCGTTTTCAGTCTTCAAGCACAATATCTTCCATATGAAGACACAAACACATAATTAGAGTGCATGATAAAATATGATTAATACTAAAAATGCAATCCTATCATTATTATTTATTCCCATGAAAGTTCTGGAAGTCACGAAGTTTAGAATAACTACTATGTTTCTTCCAAGAATATCAACACCACTGATGTTCTAATCTTTCTACTGGCAAAAAAAGACAGTTGTAGACACAGCAAAGGCTTGCCTGATAAGCAATGACTTTCTATTTGTGTGACTGAAAAATTTCCTTAGCTTTTTTTCCTTCCTCAGAAGCCTCTACTTCAGCTTAATAATACAGGAGGACAATTATAGAAAACACATTCAGAATTACCTGGTTATCAAGTATTTGTTAGTCATCTTCCTATTAACAGTGTAACTAAGAAAGCCATGTCACTATTAGAAAACTCTTGCTTGATTACATACATATTTGATCTGAGAAATTAAACACTGAGCTACACACTGAGCTCTCTCCAAAAATGCTTTAAGAGGATGGCTCAATAAAGAGAAGAGGAAAAAGGCATTAAGAGGTATACAATACTGAAAGAAGAGAGCAGTAAAACAGGAATTGAAATGTATTTGTTAAGGAACTAATTAACTGTCTTTTTCCCCCCTCTCACGTTGCTGGACAAAAAGTTCTCTAAAAGAAGACACAGGCTGGAGTGTCTCCAGCATTGGGGAAGCCCAGGCTGGAGGGGCACAGCAGGGTTTGCTGCAGGAATTTCAGATCTCCATCCAAATCTATTCCAGATCTGGTGCATGATAAACAGGAAAACTCTTCTTCCATTTCCAACATTATTTGTTATTTCTGAGTCATTCTACAGTCATTTCTGAGTAGAATTGAAGGATTCTTAATGCTGATATATTAATACAAAAGATGTCACTTCTCCAAAACACCCGACAAGCCTCAAATCATACAAGTCTCTCCCTGCTAAGAAAAGCAGCTTTCAAACAGCTGACTCAAAGATCTTTACAATGATCATTGTCCTGTGCAGGGAGGAATTCAACCTTAAATTCTGTGTTAATATTTGATCAGAAGTAATATTAAATAAAGATTAATTCAGAGATATTAAATATTTATTAATAAAACGACAAGGAAATCAAGTCAACTAAATACATGTAAATAGTTGAGTCTGACTCTCACTTCTTAACATTATTTTATATCTTTTTGTGCAATCTAATTTATTTTTATAAATAAATATTTTTTTATAAAATAGTTCTTTCTTATGTTTAAATGGAACTTTTTGTGTTCCAGCATCATCCCATTTCTCCTTGTCCTGTTTCAGCCTGTTCTCACATGAAAGATGTTCCGGTCCCCTGATCATCTTGATGGCCCTGCGCTGGACTCTCTCCAGAAGTTCTCTGTCCCTCATGAGCTAAAGAGCCCAGAACTAGACACAGGACTCCAGATGAGGCCTCACCAGGGCAGAGTAGAGGGGGAGCAGAACCTCCCTTGACCTGCTGGCCACACTCTTCTTGATGCATCCCAGGATGCCATTGGCCTTCTTGGCCACGAGGGCACATTGCTGGGTCATGGTTAGTTTATTATCAATCAGGACTCCCAGGTCTCTGTCTGCAGAGCTGCTCTCCAGCAGTGTACTGGTGCACGGGTTTGTTCCTTCCCAGATGCAGGACTCTGCTCTTGTCCTTGTTGAACGTCATGAGGTTCAACATCTGCCCAGCTCTCAAGACAGTTGAGATCCCACTGAATGACAGCACAGCCTTCTGGGGAATCAACCAGTCCTCCCAGTTTGGTGTCATCAGGGAACTTGCTGAGGGTACACTCTCTCCTCTCATCCAGATCTTTGATGAAGGTGTTGAACAAGACTGGCCCCAGAACTGATCCCTGTGCACCCCACTGGCCACAGGCCATTCAATTCTATGCCATTGATCACCACCCTCTGGGCTCTGTCATTCAGCCAGCTCTCGATCCACCTCACTGTCCACTCATCCAAGCCACACTGCTTGAGCTTTCTGATGTTATGGGAGACAGTTTCAAAAGCCTTGCTGAAGTCAAGGTAGATGACATCCGCTGCTCTCCCCTCATCTAGCCAGCTGGTTATGCCCTCATAGAAGGCTATCAGGTTGGTCAAACAGAAATAGTTGCTTTTTTCTTTGCAGCTTTACTCTGGAATCAGAATTAAGACAACGGAAAGGGGAAATCAGTCTGAGAATGTCAGAAAACAATAAAACTGGCCCTCAAATCAGTTTCCTGCTGTGATAAGTCATTGCCTGACTACTATAATCCTTCTTCCTCCTCCTATAAGGGTTATAATTGACAGGAAAACAAAAAGCCATACCTTAATTCTTGAAGTTTAGATACCTCTCTCATTTTGATGTGTCTATTAAATTTTAAAAATATTTTTTTTCTTCCTATTTTTAATAGTACACTGAAGGAGGTATTAATCTTCAAAGCCCACTAATTCAAACAGTGCTAGCTATATTAAAAGCAGAAACAGGCATCAGCCAGCACTGATTTTAAAAAGATGGTAAAAGAAAATTGTGTACAAATATGTACCATAAAATTTAATTTACAATTAACAATTAAAACCCTTAATAAACTTATACATTTTCATTTTCTTTTTAGTCATGCTCACATACGCAAGTGTTTCCTCCCTCTCCTATATGATCAAAAAGATTAGAAAGATGTGGCAGGAAAATTGATGATTTATCTTCTCCATGGGACTGGTCTTTGAAATGTCATTTTAAGTCATACTTTGGCCAGGATTCTTACCTAAAGTAGGACTGCACAATCAGATCTAAAAAGGAGCTAGCTGAGCCTTCCCTGCTGTCTAGAATACAGCACTGGAGTGTATAGATTGACAAGTGATATGCTGGGACATACAAAGAAAAGAAAGCACTCCAGCAAACTCATTATAGTTCCCCTTCTTTGCAATTGTCACCATATTAAAAAATTCTGCATTACTTCTGCTAAACAGATTTTCAAAAATTACAATTAATTACAAATTAAAGGTGATTGATGACAATTTCTGACTGATTACCGCAGTCAGAAAAAGCAAACATCTGCAGGGGTCAAAGCAGCTAATGAAATGAACCTCTGGACTTATGTGACCTAACAAATACTAGTGAGGCTATTTGCACCTTCTACCTCCTAGTCCAGTTGACAAAGTCCATAGAACAGGAGACCTTTAAGAAATCTCCTTCCTTCCTCTCATTCCCAAATAAATTATTGCCTCAAGATGGATCAAAGTCTATGCTACACTGACATTTCTCAACTGTGCTAGCAGCCAATATATGAGGTAAATACCTTATAAACTTAGCATTTCATAAAAATTGGCTTAAAAACTTATATTCTACTAACACACAAGGTTTTGACTCCTTATACTGTACCAAGCAATGCATTGTGCCAAATCAGCTGTACACACAACTATAAAACTGAAGTTACAAGATCAAGACAAAATACTGAAGTCTCTTTTCAGTGAGGCTTAAGACATTTTTCTCCTCATGTGAATCCCTCAGTATTTTCTCATAAAGCTTTCATGAGATGAGAAATCATTATTTGTTCATGTATAGTGAATGGAAAATTAGCATTTCCGTAAGACTTTCAAATTTAAACAGAATATCTTTGATTTATTTAAAATATTCATTAACTGTCATCTTACCAACTAGTCATTAGAAACAATTATGTATGTGTAAACAGTCATAGAGAAGGGACATTTCTCCATTTAAAACAGATAGAAATTATTTACTATTATCATGAAACAATGCAACCTGCCACAGTACTCTGGCAATGTTACTGGCACCATTAGCCATTATGGTAGCTATTGCAATTCTTCCAGCACTTTATCTCCTATGGACAGAGTTACAGCATACCACAGCACTTCCCAGAAATTTAGAGTTATAGTAGATAACACTACATAAAGCAAGGGCTCAGCTTCAAGAAGTACATAATCACCTGTCCATTTTTATACGCAGAGCCACTATGAATAGGAATAACTCCTGCAGTTAGCTAGGCATGGTTTTAACTGCTTTTACAAAGTGGCATACTATCCCAGCATGCATCTGAAGAAAGCTTATAATATGCAAGCAATACTATATATGTGCATACCCGTAGTCATGAAGAACAGAGGTAATTTGTAGCTAATAAATGCAGTGAATTAATTAAACCATTTATGCACACAATGCATCTATACACCTACTTACCTTTTGAGGGTATATTCTTTACCTGAGTTCAGCATACTCCAATGTCAACACAGCTGTGAGGCAGACTCATCTAAGCCACTTGCTCCCTATCACTTTCCCACAGCTGGATCAGCTTCTGCCCTTGCCATGCTCCAAACTGACAGATCTTCACATCTAACATGCCATTTGTTTTCATAACGCAATGCTTGTACTGTATCTTCAACTTTTCCCCTTGTTGCCCCTTCCTGTTTTCTCTTCCTTCCTTTTCACTGCTCCCCACATCCCAACCCAGACTTTCTGTCCTTGAACTCCCATTGTGCTAGGTCGCCTCTTGCAATTCAAACAACAAAGTAGGGCTGAGAGAAGGCAGCTACCATGCAGCCAGCTTATGGTTCCATGTAAAGCCCTTTTTCTGTATGAAAGGGCAGAAAATTTCAGGTCACATTTCCAGTGCGCTTAGTAAGAGGAACTCCAAGTTACACCATGGGGCCTATGTCAGCCCCACTGACTCCAGTACTAGCTGCAAAACCCCCAAGTCTATTAGATATGCAAATCCATTATCTGAACATTCAGATAATTTATCTGAATCCTTAGACTCCAGAGTTTTACACATTCACAATGACCAGTGACCCACAGTTATTAGTTTTTGAGAGACCCAAAACCTAAGCCAACTTTGCCTTGTGTGAGGCAGGCTTGTTTACATGTTTCTTGGATCTAATCCAGAATTATTTTTAATAAATACTGTCAAATACTCTGCAGTCTACAAATGTAACAGACACAAAACTCCAAGGTTCAAAGCTGTGATGCAAAGGGAACTACAATTGCAAAATTGCTTCATATTTTTTCTTAAATAAATGGGGAATTACAGTGGTGCCATTAGTTTGTTCCTCTCTCTAACTAGCCTGCCCTGTCATTTAAGCAAGCATCATATGTACATTTTAATAATTAATAAAAGATATATGATACTAACTGCATCACTATAAAGATGCTGATTATATTACAGTGAAATACTGAGACTCTAGCTTACTATATTAATCAATATGGTTGCCTTGGTTGCACAAAGATAATTAAATTTTCATTGCAATTCACTGAGTAAGATTAGCTATAAATATTTCAACAAAGGATAAAGGAGATTGTTAATATTTTATTTATCATGGATAACACTTTTAAAACACCGTAAAAAAAACCAAAAAAGAAAACTGAGTGCAAGTTTTGTTTTTGGTTTTTTTTTCTGGAGCTTTGTCTTGATTTTTAAGGACTAAAGAAAAAAGTATGAAGATTATTCTGTACCTGAATATTTAAATTTTACTTTATGTTCATAGAATTTTTTTTTTTGCTTATCACTTGAAATTTTCTTCCATATTTGAGACTGAGAACAGATACATATGGCATCTTTCAATATTAAGTCATGTTTCAGGCAGATGAGTGAGTCTTGTAAGTGTACTTACAAGAAAGAGTTGAAAACAGAACTTGCATATAGAACAGTTTCTTTGTCCCATTTGCCTAATGAAGTACAAAGCCTGAAAGATTAGGACTTATTCCGCCTTCGTTAACATAAGATGGTGGAGTTGGACTACCACTAGTTGTCCTGGAAGATCCCAGCCATGCATAGAGAGCACCTAAGTCACCAACAAATTCCAATGCCACTGTCAAGAGATGTACAGTGACTCTCAAAGAAAACAGAGAGACTCCAAAGTCAGGCCGGACACTATGTGTGCACTGGGTCTAGAGATACTCAGCTACACCAGCTGAATTCCCAGACAGATTGACATGAAACATTGTTTCATAGCAATGAGAAAGCCATTGCTTAAAGTCTGTTCTTCCAAACTCAATGTAGATGTTGTTACCTGCTGCTCATATTATAGCTCTGAGTAACTGCCAGCAATATTATGAGAAGCAAGAAGAAACAATACAATGAGGAATACCTGCCCATGTTTATAATGTTTAAGATAAAATTCTATACTTGGTTCACTTGACTTTTTTTATTGGATAGATGTAGAACTAAGGGCTTTGTTTCTATTTTTTCTTCTTTTTTGTGTGAAATCATCTTGGGTTTGAGTCTGTAGTCAGAGAAAAGACATTATGACGAGGAATCAATTTAAAGTAATGTTCCTGTTAACACAAGTTTGATATGAAGCAGTAGGGAAAGCATTCTCAAAGCACTGAGCGCAATTTCTGTCACAGCACTACCTGTAAATGGAATTACATGAAACCATCAAAATCTCTCACTTGACTTTGAAAATTTACCCTCAATTGTTTTCACTGAAAAGAAACTACTGATTATACTTATTACTTTATTTCATCAAAATGTTACCAGTGAAGTTAAATCAATTGCACTAAGGGTCCTTTGGCATATTGAATAAGTACATATCAGGTGTTATGCATGTGGATTCCACGATGAATATACCAACCTATTCCTCAGAAATGCTTGTGGAAAAAAAATACTGTCACTTGCAAACAGATCAAAATAGCTCTACATAATGTTTTAAAATATTAACTGGTTTTAAAACCATAAAAGAAAAAAGAATGTTACCTGGGATTTGAGACAGTAAAAAACAATAAAAAAAGCAAACTACAGTGCTACACATCTGGGACACACCATCCCTAGAAGGAGAAGGAGCAGCTGTTTGAAGTTTGCAACTGCTATTCACGTACCAGTGCCTGGTGCAATCATGCCTGGCCTGATAATGTACTTAGTGTGCTTCAGAGTTCAGTATGCTAAATAAAGCAACAGAGAAGGAGCAAAACAACAACAGACAGTAGAAAAGAAAAAAGAAAAACAAAGCCACCAACAAACAGAAAACCTAATAGAGGCACTGCTATTTCTCTTCTCGCTGGGGTTTCATTTCATAATAACATCTCTGCCTTTAAACTGCAGGGAAGCAGGAGGAGCTCAGCTGTGGGTAGCTGCCCCTGGCAAGGGTCCCAGCTCAGCCCTGGGTACCACCACTGAGTTCAGTGCAGACAAGGCACTGCTGTTGCCAGCTCAGAGGTGCACCAGGCACCTCCCATGGTGTGAATGTGAGCTGTTGCTCAGGTAAGACACATATTGGTGATTGCAATGCCAATGTGAAGAGTTCCCTCCTTTCTGGTCACGAGGCCATGGCACTAGAATGCCTTGCGTCTTAAGATGCAAACATCCAGTGCATCTAATTAAGTACATCTCTCAATTTCTGCAGGATATGGCATAGGCAGCTCTCATTTTCCTTACGGCTGTAAATGTTTCTCAAGATAAAATTAGTAAGAGCTATGTAAATCTTTTTAAACAAGACTAAGAGAGAATGGCTCCAAATAGATTTTAAAAGATTGATTATACTCAGGAATCTTTGCTAAGGTACATTTAAATCCTTTTTAAGTGTTATGTAAAATGTCTTGTTTTGGGTACAAACTTTTGGATCCCTGATGAAGGAGTGAAGGGGGGAAAATTACAATTATCAACTGGGAAGCCCTAGGAAGCAGGTTTCAGTACATAAAAATTAGACTATAAACAATTCACTGGGTTTTATTTCCTATGCTGATTGCATGCAATTGCATATTCCATTGCATTATGTTTTTCGAGATACTAGTGAACTCCAGGAATAAAAATTATGCCTACTTGTAGTAATTTTACTGTAGCAACATGGAAGAGATTGTTCATAAAATGTGACAAATGAAAGCCATGGAAAACACAAGAAAAAAGTACATTTCAGTGAGCAGAAAATCCAACTAAAGTAAGAAGCTCAATCTTAATAAACAATGCAAAAGTATTTAGTCAGTTTTCAAGAAATTTAGCAGATAAGACTTTTAAAATCATGTATGCATGCAAGTATTCCTTGCAATCCAACAATATTTTTTTTTTTTACTGAGAGATAAAAAACTTTATTTTCCTTATGTTGACTGCTTATATAACAAGAAGAGGGAGAAAAAAATGTTTTTAAAAGGAAAAGGGGGGCAATTTCAAAGCAGTAATCATCAATTATATTGAACTGACTGGAACTATGGTGAGCCCATTTTAATCTATTCAGGTTCATAAGAACTGAAAATTCTGTGTGCAAAACCATACTAGTCTGAGTTCTGAAAGAAAACTTAAAACAAGTTTCTTCTGAGTTTAATTCTTTAGTTGATTTCAAATATGTAACACAGAACAAAAAACATTTTAAACATTAGCTCTGAAAAGTTGCATAGGAAAACGGTCATTGCACATCTGCCTTTTGGCAAGTATATAAACTAACCAGAAGATTTATGTTCTTTCATTAGTATTATTATTTCACTGTCTCACATATAGTCAAAAAGGTCCCAGTACCTCAAGTGCTGTTAATTTTTTTAAGTAGACAAACTGTGATTCTCAAAGCAAATTATTACTGAGAAAAACATTTCCATTTCTCACCACTCCCCTAAATTATCATATCACTTTATGGAGTGCTATCCACTCATTTCTTTTGGTCTTGTTTGATCCAAACTGTACACAAGGGAAAGAATTATTGCATCTCTTGAATATGCATTTTTAGTTATACCATTGCATGACTTGTTACATATGAAGAGCAATAATATTTTAATTTATGATCATACTAGTTATTTCTAGGGTATTATTCCCAAAGATCTTCAGTTCCAGGATAATTTTAAATTGTGCTAAATCTCCCATTTAAGTAATTCCTGTAGAGAACATTGTCTCTTAATTCCAGCCTATGCAGTCATGATGGGCACATGTTTAATTAAGTTGTAAGCTCTTCCAGTATATAATATCAATAACTTTAGGAACTTGGTAGGCAGCTCTATAATGGCTTGAATCCATTCCTTATTCACAAAGTCAAATTTAAAAGTATCCCTAATACACAGAATATTATAATCTAAAATAAAATAGTATAGCAACAGAATTATGATGAAGGAAAAAGGATGTTTTTTAAATTTAAATATTTTCCATATTAATAGAGGAAATGCAAAAATAAATAATAAAACATAAACAGATCCTCAAGTGAAATTCCTGTACAATCTGTCAGACATTAGAAGCTGGGAAGGCAATGAACATGCAGGTACACCTTATCAATAGTGGCAGACTCAAAGGAACTGAAAACATTGTATTTGAAAATACATAAGTCTGCCTGAATTCAATTGAAATGAAGAAGGATTTACCTTAGGAGCATTTTGTTTTAGTAAGTGAAGAAATACATTTAATGGAAAGATTCCTCTTTATGACTGAAATGATGCAAAAGAATCTTGGTAAAAATATATGAGTCAGATGCTTGGGGAGTGGGGGGTTGTTTTCTTTTTTTTTTTTTTTAATTGAAGGAATGTAAATTAAATTACTTAACTTGATCCATATTTCATTCTCCACAAATTCCAGGGAAACCTTTTAAAAAACAGAGTATTTCCTCTGTGATTTCCAGACTGTTTAACTACCATGTCAGTAAATAGAAAAATGTCATTTACAGGTAGCATTTGGCTTTCCTTTTTCATCAGTCTTTTGAGTAATTATTACATTCATAATTCTATTTCAAGTTCTTAGGAAAAATCAGAAAATGTTTTCCAAAAAACTAGTACATAAATAAAATGAGCTTCATCCCATCTTGGGTGGAACTGATATTAAAAGAATTTAGATTTAATCTAGATTAATTAGCTAATTGGGATTGTCCACAAAAAGAATGTCTCGATATATGAGGTTGAAACATAACATGATTTTTATTTCCTGAAATCTAAACAGAAGCGGACCAGCTTTACAATGCTCTCAGACATGAGGACAAACTTCCTACTACATACCATAGGCTTCATATACTATAGCAACTCTATCAGTCAGCATAATTTCGAAGTTTCCAAATTTTACAGTATTACTTAAACTTTCTACTACAATTTTATTGTTTGTCAAAGACTTAAAGCACTCTAAAGCTCTTGATTGTAATAGTTCACTTGAAGTTTAGCTTTTCTTCAAAATTAGCTGGCCTATTAGTGAGTCAACGCTTGATGAGAAAATATATGAAATTCTATATAGAACAGTGAAGTACATTCCAAATGAATTATTTCTTTCCCTTGTGAGTTAAAATTGCACATGATTTATTTTAAAGCTGGAAAAGGTAGAATTTAATCTGAATTTTAGAACTATTTTTCTCATGAATAACATTTGGAGCTGGCAGATCAGTGAACTGTCATTTTTACCTCAGTCCATTTGGCAAAGCCTATTACAGTCTCTCTCTTACAAGTAAGCTCTGTGAGTTCTATTATCAAGAAACTCTGTGATTCTTACATGGGGAAATAATCACTAACAAATATTTTAATTTCTTTTTCTTGTTTCTTCCCTTCTGCAGGGCTCCGGAAATTTTGTTGCTTGCTTTTACTGTTGCTTAGTAATATAAAATCAAAAGAGTACAATGAGATAGAGGGAAAACCAGGAGTACCTTCAACAACTATGGTTGTATTATGTATTGGCATTACATATGGTTGCAAATGGTAGTTTAAACAAACAAATGAAAAAGTATTTTATTTTATTTATCAGTAACTGTAAATTATCTATTCACAAGTAGAGTAGAAGCCATTCATGGTTCTCTGTTTTCAAGCTGCACCTAACCATGGCATAAGATTTATTAAACTTCCTCTTCTCTAACTGAAAGTGCATTATGTTTAGATTCTAATTGCTGTACAAAATGTAAAATATACATAGTTGTTTTACATGTGTCATATGCCAAGAAAATAACAGCATGCAGAAGAAAGGCAAAACCAGTCTGGCATACATTTCACTGCTTTTTACTGAAGTACCATCTCCCCAAGCACTGCCTCAGGCAACAATAATCTACAAAGCTCCATGCAAACATCAAAAATGAGAAAATCACAAATGAAAAATTAATGGTCACAGCCACTTTCTCAACATCATACAGACTGACTAGGCAAACCGACGAAGCAAACCTGACTTACATTACCTTCTCATTTTGCTCTGATGCAGTAGCTCAGATTCACATCAAAGGAATATCAATCAAAATAAAGAACTTGCTGTTTTGTCATAAACACTTATTTGATCTACAAATTCTCAACTCTTTTTAGAAGGTGGTGACGGGAACTTCAAATATTTTGTAGGAAACACCTTTTCACATCCTCAGAGGTGTAATAAATTTTTGTATACAAACAGTGGTTTCATCACCAAGACAATCATGTAACTGTCACGTCCTAAACATCTACACATATCTGTAAGGATTTTATAAATTCAGTAAAAGAGGCCAAGTACAGATATGTGGATTTATTTTCAGATTTCTCAATATTTCTTTACTTAAGATTACATTCTTATAGGAATTGGTAGAATCTCCTAGAAATGCATTTTGTGCCAGTCTAGGTAAGTTTCCTATTACCAGCTTATTTATACTCAAGCCCATAGATAAGTATATAGCATGAAAAGCAGAAAGTGTGTTATGTGTACAGACAGTTGGTCACTATTTCAAAAATATCCAGTTTTTTTTGTTGCTTGCATATGAGTCTTTGTTTTGTGGTTTTTTTTTTTTATTTAGATATACAAAAAAGAAGTATGCCTAAAAATTTGAACTAGAAGCAGTAAAAAGATTAAGAGAAACACAAAATCATATGATACTGAAAAAGGATGTTACATAAATTGCAAGTGTTAGAGAAAGAAACAGGCACTCAACTTTCCATCAATCTAATAGTATTTTCAATTTAAAACCAATAAAAGTAATTGAAATTACATCACATTTCATTCTAGTCAGCAATGTTTACTTCAACTTTGCTTTGTTCTTCTGAGAGAATGAGCCAATGAAGTTTCTACAGATGTCTTTTTGTCTTAACTCCCCTAGTGCATCACTGTTATGGCTGTAACACCAACTTCCCACTATGCTTCCAGTGACACTTCTGCCACTCAAAACATGCCACAGTTATGATCCATTTGCATATGCATATTGATTACCTAAGTGGTTGCTGCTTAATAGAATTTATAATGAGACCTGCTTGTCTAGTCATTAAGTGAGAATAATCATTTCCTCTGTACAGCTGCTGAAGGTCACAAAACTTGTAGGGTGCAATATCACAGAGAATTATTCTTTTCCGACCTTTAAGATTCTGTGATTTTCTCCCTAGTTGTATTTGGTTGACAGTGGTCAATTGATTTAAAAGTCATAATTGACACACAGATGGACTCAATTATGTAATCCTAATCTCTGAAAGAAAAAAATCAAGCAAAAAAAGCATTTTGTTTTCCCAGATTTCCATATAGCAAGTTCTACCACACATGTAGCTGTAGAATTTGTACTCTAAGTCAGACAGATTTCACTGTCAGATGGGACCTTGCATCAGTGAAATTAAAGTTTGTCCCAAGGTAAGGGAAGTTTTCAAAATTTGGAACTGAATTATCCAGTATTTTTTAAATAAAAGATTCATCAACCTTTCCATTCTGTGTGTAGCTCCCTGTTACAGAAAAAAAGGAATCCTCAGCTCAACTCAGAGAAAATAATATTCTCTTCTGACATTCCCAGATGGTCACCTTTAAGATAAAATCCACCTGATAATTATTTTCACCTCCACTCTTTTGAAAACCTAGCAGAATGTAAACAATATATTTTAAATGTAATATAACAATTATTTAAGTGAAGGTTCTTATTCTATTTTGTAATCAATGAAACCACAGTTGAAGGCTCCCTTAAGTACAACGTTAGGAACAGATGGTCATTTTTTTCATCTCAAAAGAAAATTGGTGTTTGATAATAAAATCTTGATCACCTACCATCTGCCTGCTAATGATTAGCAGCAACACGATCATTTGTCTGAGGAAACTCAAGGAGAAGTGCATCTTGGACAACTTTGAAGACTCTGATGATCTTAGTCCACAAAGCAAAATAGATGCTAAATAGTAGAAAGGTTATAGGTAAACTCAAGGTCTTAATTTCTCCTGTCAAATTTTGAATCTTTGTTGAGGTCTTAACTCCTACTCTTAAAATGTATTAAAATATTACACTTTCTTCAAGTACATGTATGTAATCCCATAGCCACAGTTTTCTAGAATTGGGAAAGAGAAAGACCATGTCAAACTTGAACAACTCTGCTACAATAAGGAAAATAATAAAAAAGCTGTTGACTTCAACGTTAATATTTGAATATCAGAAGTCCAACATTACAGGCAAAGCTTGTATCTGACCTGTTATCAGCTGTGCATTTGATGTGGAATGATTTTCCTCCTCCCAGCTTTCTTTGAAGCAATCCTTGCTTTCAGCTGCTGCAGCAGGGTTCTTAAAGATCATAAAAATAGCCAACTATAGCAATGTAACTTGAATTAGAGAAAGTTCATTTCCCTCAGTGGAAAACATGAAATTGTTCGAAAACAAAGGTCCTTGTAACTACTGCATCTATAAAAGGTAAGACTTTTGATCTGATTTTGCTTTGTAGTTCAGCAGCTTTCAGACTGCCTGAGCTTAACAAAACCCAAAAGGTCATTTTAGTGGATGCACGGGAAAGAATTTCTTCACTTCGGAGGCTTGGCTAGCATAGCTGCTAGTAATATCCTCTGATCCCCTCAGAAGTTTCTTTCTCTCCTGCCTTGACTTTTTCTCACTGTGTGTTCAGCTCCAAGTTATCAACTTGCTTCTCTAACTGCCAAAGGTTCCAGAAGTGACACAGCACCCAGAAGTGCTATAGCAAGACCATGGCTGTCTTCCTCCGGGCCTTCTTACTGAGACATAGCTTTTAACATAGCACAGGGCTGAAAGTAAATAGTCTAGTTCTACCATCTGTCATACATCACTCCTCCCACAGAAATCTGAGAAGGAGTCTCTCCTGATATGACACAGTGCAACATTTGTCCTCTAAGGGCATGTTCCTGGACAGTTAGAAACATCAATACTTTTGCTTGTCATTGTTGCTACTAGCATACCATATGTTTGTCAAGAACAAATTTAACTTCATATGTTTTGAATTCCCTTTCTTTTTGATATAATTTTAGAAGTGTATCACAAACAGAAGGTTGCACATACAAACAGGATAACAGTTTCTCAAGAGTCTGCACAATTGCTAAGCATTTCTTCTCCTTTTCGGAGTATAGAAAGCAATGCTTCTTTTGACATATATGCTACAGGATGTTGTATTTCTTTATTATTCTCTGATATACCACAGCAGATTCAGAGGTATCTGTGGGTGTAGAAAAAGGCTTTCTTCTTTTTTTCTATTATTTTCTTCTTTTTTTGGGTGAGAAGTCATATGTCCATCACATCTGACCTGATTTAGATTTTACTTATTGCACTTCTAGCGATTGCTATAGTTTTAACATTCAGCATGACGTCTCAGTAATATCTCTTAGATCCCATGAGTAACACAAGTAACTTCTGTTTACCTTGGGTTCCAATATGGCATTTTGAATGGAAGTGAATTTACAGTGTTATTTTTGTTAGTCTCAGAAACTGGATCAGTATAAATAACCATATATTTTTCTCTTATTTTCCAACAACACAGAAACTGAAATCTCTTCAACTGTTAGCTTTTTTAGCCACGCTGCACTACGTCCCAAAAGAGAAACAAGAATTCCTCAAGATTTGGGGCATTAACTCACTTGGTTATTCTCTTTTGAATCAAATAATCAAATGTGCATTGATGTTCTCAAAGACATTCTCCCACCAGAAGTAAATTTGTCACCTATTTATGTCTATAGATTAAATTTTTTATGAGCATGCATACTGTTAAACTTTATAGCAGTTTATTCCTCATACTCTCTGAACTTTCCTAACGAGTCTTTCTTTCTAATTTGAAGTGGTACACAGTGTTTTCCTTCCATCTCTCCTGTCTGAAGTTTAGGACATATTTTGCTATGGAAACACTTCTTTCCAACCTCCCTAAATGCCATTCTATATGCTCCTTGGAGGCTGCATTTCAGGCTGGAAACCTTTTTTTCCTCTTCAGGCTTTCTGTTCCTCTTGTCTCACCACACATTTCTCAACACATTTCTCAACCGTGGAGGGTCAACTTTAATCTTAATAAGTTAGCATTTAAGTAAGCTATCACAACAAATACTTTCCCACTTCATGTGATCAGTCCTACACAGTTATCCTTCCTCATGTTACAACAGGGCTTGTCGTCAGGACACAGTCACCTATGAATAAGAATCCAGAGTATCTCTGTGCATTAACACACATTAATTTGAATAAAGACAGAGTAGTGTTATTTGATAGGTTTCTTCAAAGCACAAAAAAATCAGACCTGTAGAGATCATCTTTGAAGACGATAATGCAGAATTTACTATACATAAAAATAACACAAAGACATAATTTCAGAGACTCAAAGCCAAAATATATTTGGGGAAACTCAGGTTCAAGTTAATTAAGATGTCTGTACAGAGAATAATAAAGCTGTGATTAACCTTGCCTGATTTTTTTTTCAATCTCAACAGTTTTTCCAGGATCCATTTGAATATGCCCATCTTAGACCAAATCTATTAAGCCCACAAAACACTAGAAACCATTCAATAATGATTGTAATAGATTATACCAAGACTGTTAATTCATTACACTTCACAGTACTGGGTGTATTTAATGTATCTAATTACATAAATTCTAGTAGGCATAATAGTAGCAGGCTGACGTGTCCTCCAACACAAGTAAAGGCAATTTTAACTAAAAATTTTCAGGTTATATTCTTAGTCACATGTCTACTCTTACAGAAAAAAACATGTAAAGCTATTTATGGCTTCATATCAGGCTCCTGATGATGCTATGGGAAGGCTATCCAAGTTTCTAATGTCTAAAGACAAGCAGTGACATAAAAATACCTAATGAAATAAGTAAAAACATATTGAAATTATAAGGACTACTTCAAAATTAAGCAGTGATTTAATAGAATTTTCACAAAGTTTTATAAGTCAAAAACATTTCAAAAGAATAAGAGACAACTGAATTCTTTTTCTCTATAATTCTTTTTTTCTGTATATGAATTCAGATTTTTATAGATCATCTGTCCTTTCACATACCTTTGGAGTATCTTTAATGCATAAGTGAGCCATTTTACCATCCTGAATAATTTAAAAAAAAAAAATTAAACTACAAGCTAGGAATCTAGCAGCAGCAGTAGTAGTAGTATTTTACATTTTTTCCCCCAGCTTTAGGTAATGGAAAAAATCCTGACTGTTTCCTTCTGTTTCTTCCCCATCTTCAGATATGTAAACCCACTTCAAACTGTAACTAAGTGCAAGAAATTAGATACACTTACTTCATCACAAAATACTTTTCCACATCTCATCAAACACTGAGTTGTAAGGCTTTCTTTTTTACTGATATACAAAATATCTTATTTAAAGCTACCTTTATGGAAAAGTGGTATTTTGTGGCATTTTGCTTCAGAGATTTAAAGAGGAAAGGTTTATAAGGATCACTAAGATCTTCTATTAGACTCAAAAGAGTAGCTCAAAAAAAACAGTGAATGGCTAGATATACAACCATTCTTTCAAGCTCTAAATGCAAGCATCAATTTTCTTGCTGATTACGCGATTTTTTAAAATATTCTAATATTTTCATTTACTGCAAACTTGTTTGCCATCTGCAGTACAAATTTGTTGTTTTTTGGTCTCTGGTAACTTCCTCCCTTTGTTAAATATGATCCAGCCAAACAAGGATTATTACTTAGATGAGAAAAACACAATGAGATTTTCATACGGTGTATGTCCCATGGCTTGTTATTTCTATGGCTTTTGGATCAAGAACCCTTACAGGCTCATACTTTTGTGTGCCCTTAATGAAGTTCTATACAAGAGACTTCCTGTTACTAAAACATAGCAAAGGTGAGAAATAGCATTAAGTTGTTCTTAATGAGTTTTTATCTTTTTTTTTTTTTTTTAAATATTTGGTTACTAGTCTTAATATCCAACAGAATGGAAGTAATTCTCTCTTAAACTGCTGTAAAAAACCTCTCCTTCAAAAAAAAAATAACCCAACCCCAAAAGGATAATTATAGCTATCATGATTGTTTGAAGTCTCGGATGTGAACATACAACCTGTCACACAATAATAAAAGTCTCAGACTTTCAATGGTCAAAAGTGAGATAGAAACATTTACAGGAGATACTTTCTTTCATTTATTTATTTATTTATATTTTCTTTTATTTATTTCTTTTATTCATTAACCCATAGATGGGAAATTTTTCATTTAATACTATTTTGGTAAAGAAACAAGAACATACCTAGTGCAATTTCAGAAAATGTAGGACTATATTGCACAGTGAACTTCTGATTTGAACAAGAGTATAGTTACATTTTTCACAGGTTACTGGTTCTATTGTTTTGAAAACAAAATAGAGCCAGAAGAAGCCAGGCCTATAACTCCTGCATCAGTATTCTTCTTATAGCGACGAGTTATTCCCAAAAATCAAGGCTGGTCACAAATTCATGGCCCAAAATACCCATCTGTGACTGTACAGCAAGATAGACTCCATGAAACTTATCTCCAGGCATTAGCAATGTTGAAAATATCTATATATCTCAGGACATTCCCCCAACCATCCTTGTTGAGATTAATTTTCCCAAGAGTGTTTATGATTAAATACTGCAAAATAGAGCATATGGAGTGCATTGCCCAAAATACATAAGATAACAAGTCTACCCCAAAGAGTCAATTTCCACAGGGCTCTAAACTGAATTCTAGTAGCTACTTGCTCCTGAATGCCAGTGGGGGATACGTAGCTTTTTTATTAAATGTTGAGTTGTTCATATCAAAACAGATATTCACCTTAATATGGTTACATTAACTCAATCTGCTTATTAAAACAGTAATGCTGTACCTGCTTGCATGTTATGTTTGCCCCAGCAATCTCACCCTCACAATGAAGAATCTTGTGGCATGAATGCTCCAACAGTTCTGCAAGTAAACATGTGGCAGACAAGATAAACACAGCCTGAGGTATATCTATCTTTCTACAATTGTTATTATTAAAGAAAACACCCATGAATATACTCTATGACTTACACCCATAGAAACCTAGTGCCTTTCAGGTAGTTTTATTCTGTGCACTTCTCTGCACAGAAGTGAGGTTTTTTGTTTGGGTTTTTGGGTTTTTTTAATAAAAAGACTGAAATAGATCAACAAATTGCAAAGAGGGGAGAACAAGAGAAAGTATAACACAACACAGCAAAAAGGACATATGATTTTGTTCATCTATATATATAGCATGCATATCATGTTGCATCATCCTCTCATGAAGCAGCAAGTATTAAATCCTAGGCAGACATCATTTCTGTACCTTGCCAGTCAAATAAATGAGGTAATAGCAAGCAAACTGGCTAGAGCATAAAAGCAGTGTTATGCATGAATCAATCACTTGAAATACTGCACTGCAGTGAGAAAACACAAACTGAAGAGTCAGAAAGAATCAGCATTCTCTCTGTCTTTTGTCAGGTAGTAAAAATGTTATAAAAACAGAGATGTATACAACACATTGATAGGCATAGTTCTACACTATACATAGGTTAGCTGTAAAGATGACCATGACAGAAATCACTTCTTTAATCTGTTCTTTTACTTCGAAGAATGCAGAGATGGACAACACACCACAGCTGTTAAATAACATCACAGTAGGAAATAGCTGGCACTACGTGTGCAATTTTAGTCCTTGTTATTCTGCTATGAATCAACACTTAAAATAAATTTATTTTGATACTTGCTTCCCTTTTTGAAGGGCTTCAGCTGCAAACTGAAGAACAAGGAACACTTAACAAGCAAATTACCTATGATAAGTTTGAGAATGGTGGGTGCTCACATGTATGATCTTCTGGAATAAAAAATATACTCTGGCAATAACAGTTAACAACCAGAGCCTGTCATTTCTTTCAGGCCTGCTGAAAGCACTGAACAAGGTGACAGGTTGATGATTTAACTCAGTTCCCACCTGAAGAGAGATGAACCAAACAAAAAATAAGAAAAAAAAAGGTTACTGTTTCTAGAAGATGATTTTCATATATTTAGTCTTAAACCAAGACATTGAATTGTCTGAGGCTTTTAAAGTATACTAAATACATTGAAATATTTTAAACTATTATTTTAACAAAGCAATTATGTCTTCATCTCTATTTTGTAACCAACATCACCACCAGTATCTTTAGAAGATGCATTTATGGCTGACTGTGGGTATACTGGCAGTTCAAGTTGATGTCCAAAGTATTTATTTTTTAGCAGTTTTTAATGCTCATCTTCATTCCTCTGACTCCTTTTCGTAGTTCCATTTAGTCTCAGCTTTGCTGTTGTTATTTTCTCCTTCCCAGTTTTTTCAAGGTATCTCAGTCCTTATCAACCCAAAATACTCCTGGTTGTTTCACTTATCTCTGGCAGTTGTTCCAGTTTAGCAGCTCTAAAATTTGAGAAAGTCAGTGTTCAGAAATGTGGTATGGTATAGTTTCATAAGATGGTCAAACATGTTAAAGAATGCACCTACCCATCACCACTAAGAAAAATAATTTTACTGTGTCACTTTAATTCTAGGGCACATTTACCTACAACAAAAAACAGTTTATGTTATTGGCACAGCAACTATGGACAGCTGGCTGTAACAGCGGAGGACAGCACAGGGCTGGAATAGAAAAGCTATTTCCAGTCAAAGACGGGGATCACTAAAGTGATGTGGAGGCAGAAAAAGGCTGTGTCTTGCAAGCTGTTGCTCTTGCCTTCATACAAGTGGGAAGGCTGTCAGAAAGGCCCAGACTGTCTTGGCCTCTGAGACATGTTCTCTCACATACAGCTATTAAGAGTTATGGCTTTCAACTTCTCTGTGTGTTCCTTTTTGCACAGTCATATAATTTCACAATCACTATACTAAAACGACTCACGACAAAAACAACAAAAAACCACTCCAAGACAACTAACAAAAATCCTTGAAAGACTAATGAACAATAAACATTGCAGGAGAAGGCACAATCTAAATATATTGATGTAAAATTTTGGACCACATATTTCATTTTTCTGTCTCCTTCCTCTTACTAAAGTGAGAAAGATAATTCTCACTTTTGCTTACCAGAATTAATTATCTTCTGTTTTAATTCAGGACTTCATTTTTCTCTTCCACTAGATCTACAGAGGGAGTTTGTTAGTCTAATGAAGTGGCATGAAAAGAAAGCTCTGTAAAATGCTCTTACCAGCTCCAATGGGATATCAATGAACTTGATACCAGCTTAAATGGACTTCAGAGGATTCCCACACACACCACTTGTGCCAACACAATGAAAAGAAAGCTGCAGCGTGAACAGCAGCAACATTTCCAAGAACTAGAAAACCAATAGAGACAAAGGAGGCAACTGCAGTTACACAACTGGCAGCAACAAGGTGAAGCAGCAGGCCCTCTTGGTATGTAAATCTATATAGTCATCTCCTCACCAGCTGTGTTGAATGTTCACGAAGATTGAAAGAAACTCTGGAAATCCTGTCCCAAAGGAAAACTGTTTGCACAGGACCAACAGAAGTTGTTTGATGTGCTGAAACAGACTTTAGAAAAGCCTGGGTTATTGATATCAATTAGCTTTCTTCCCATATGCTTCCCAACTCTATAATTCTAGGACATTACTACTGAAAAAAAAAAAAACAAACATTAATTGAAATGATCAAGTACAGGAATACCATCTGAGTTCAAATACTAAGTCATCAAAATTAGTTTTACAACTGGTCTTGAATCTGCATATTATAAAAGTATACAAGTAAATTCTGTAGTCTATTTTAGTCCTAATCTCTTCCAGTAAGTAGTGGCTCTGTGGTTTGACATTATGTTATGAAAAATATGGGGCAGAGGAAAAATGTGTTTTGTGCATATGCTTGAGTTCTCTGCTTAGAGATGAGCTCTATCTACGTTGTCATGAGATATTTCCTCCCATAAACTTTAAGGAATTAACTTACTGAGTGTACAGTCTTTAACAGTGATTACACAATTTAATATCTTTACTGCAAGCTAAGTTACCATGTTATTTATGATGTATGCTTAGATTCCCTGGGGAAAGGTTTAGGAATTGTTATTTATAACTCTTCATCATCTTTCAGAAATGCTTAGAGCAGCGTTGTAAAGGATAAAGTGCCATTCTGAAGAAGACAAAATTGAGCACAGAAAAGTACAAAATTTAATTATATCACAACATTTAACCAAAGGAACTTGTGAACCTGCTTCTGCAGGGGGGTTGGACTAGATAATCTCTAAAGGTCCCTTCCAACTCCTACCATTCTATGATTCTATGATTTTCCTGGTCGACATCTAAATAAATAGTTACAGGGGAAAAGTGATTGTCATTAAAAAAAAACAGCTTTTCTACCACAAATAATACTTCTTCACAAATACCATTATCTTAGGAAGTTTTAGGCACAAAACCAAGGTACTTTCTTTATCTTGAAAAATTACTGCCAAAGGTATTGTTTAATAGTTTGCTTACATCAGATCATGGGTTTTTTTCCTGTGGAAATCATCAGGCTCTTTGGCATCATATGGTAATAACATCCAAAAAACCTTGCAGTTAAAATGGAATAAGCAAGAGGAACACGTGTATATGTGTATGATATATTGCACAATGGGGAATAGGAGAAGGAAGAAAAGAAAAGAAAATCAATGAGGAGAAAAGAAAAGGGAGAGGAAAACCTAAAAAGGCTAATGGCAGAGGGAAACACATACTAGAAAAGAAAGAAAGAAGAATGAAAGAGAGGAAAAAGCTTAACAGTAATTCGGTAAAAAATTTGGTAAATGTTTTATAGTATAAACATTTCAGTTCAAATATAATGGAAATCACAATGAATTAAAGCAGCTAAGAAGGAAAAAAAGGTACAATCAGAAAACACTAAAAAAAAAAGATGACAGAGACATGAAAAATAAGTTTAAACAAGACATAACAAATATGTCTGTGTCAAAAATATGTCACAGAAAGAATCAAGTTTCTTTCGTGTTTTAAATGCACCTCTACCAGTGTATGCTTTTCAACTAGCTACTTGAACTTCTACCAGAAAAGGATATGAAGGTAAGTACAAGCCCACAACTGTATGACATACCATGCAAGAGCAGAACTATAGATTTAATCTTAAAGGTTTCTGAGCACTGTAAAAGAATTCAACCTTACTTAGTGATCACTATCCCTGACTTCAGTGGAACAGTTGCACAGCTAGGCATTTTACAGGAAGTCTTTTCAGAATTTGGGATCTCTAGGTCCAAGTTCCTAAGAAAGGCTCAGAAAATAGAATTGTATTTTTAACCCTAAAATAAAACCAAAACACAACTGTATTTCTACTTTTTAGTACCTGCAGACTCTTAATAGTCAATTATGTTAAAGATCATGTTTATACATGATAGATGCTGATTAGTGACTACAAGGTTTCCGAAATGCAAGGAACACTGGAAAGCAATGATAAATGCAAAAAGAAATAGAGATTTTGTTTCCCTAGGAAACTACACCTACATTTAAGTGCTTTGCCATTTACATAAGAGTATTTCTGGGTTATTAAGAAAAGTGAACTGAACATCTGATAGGTATGTTTTGGAATCTAGTGCTCAGTCTCCACATTGTGTGGCATACTGTCTTCTG
The DNA here is from genome assembly GCA_013401255.1 of Urocolius indicus. Classification (NCBI taxonomy): domain Eukaryota; kingdom Metazoa; phylum Chordata; class Aves; order Coliiformes; family Coliidae; genus Urocolius; species Urocolius indicus. Next base: position 85,374 of record WBNH01001950.1, read on the forward strand.
CAGAGCCAGCATAAAGATTCCTAAGTGCTACCTTATGCTTTTTAGTCCAAGTCTGGATCAAACCCAGGCCCTCTAATTTACATTGCATTAGCTTGCTACTTCAGGCAGAGCTAATGGCATCTGAGGTGATCAATCATTCTCACTGTACTCTGTGAGTGGGAGTGAATGTCTGAACTAGTAAATGCATATCTCCTGCCCTTCTCCATCATAGCACACACCAAATGGGAGCAATTCTGTTTATAGCTAGGAAAATTACAGTCTCTGATATTGTTAGGAGATTATTTATGGCAAATTTGCTTCCACCTGTGATGCTAATTGTGAACATTTAGAGTCATCATTCAGTGTGACTACAAGGGATCACAAAGTAACAAAGTAATATGTAGACACAAAATTGGGCATCCACAGTGATACCTTTGCATTTCTCAGCTACATACCCCTTGCTTAGAAGGATGGAGGAAAAAAAAAAAACATTTTAGACTCAACTTACTTAATTGAATATGTTTTTGATTCATAAGTATGTGGTACCCTTAGTGCTGTGAAGCTAAATATAAAGGAATGTTGTGATTTAGGCCCATCTAGGGCCACAATACACCCAAATACCCCAGACTTTGGAACTTGGGAAGGACAGGGAGGGCTTAATTGCCGCTTATAGTCCTGGACAAAACAGACAAGGTTACTCAGCTTGGGGAAGAAAACGAAACTTATTTTAATCCACCTCAAACTAAAACACAACAAACAAATATCCAATGGAGAAATGATACAGAGAAGAGCTAATGATGGAAGTGCAACCAGCCTTTAAGGTCACCTTTTGCCCACCCCTTCTCTCTCCCGGGGCTCAGCGCCCTAACTCTGATGTCATTACCTCTTTCCCCAACAAGCAGTGCTGGGTGCAGGGAGTGGAGAGTGCAGTCAGTCCTTTCCTGATGTCNCCACAATACACCCAAATACCCCAGACTTTGGAACTTGGGAAGGACAGGGAGGGCTTAATTGCCGCTTATAGTCCTGGACAAAACAGACAAGGTTACTCAGCTTGGGGAAGAAAACGAAACTTATTTTAATCCACCTCAAACTAAAACACAACAAACAAATATCCAATGGAGAAATGATACAGAGAAGAGCTAATGATGGAAGTGCAACCAGCCTTTAAGGTCACCTTTTGCCCACCCCTTCTCTCTCCCGGGGCTCAGCGCCCTAACTCTGATGTCATTACCTCTTTCCCCAACAAGCAGTGCTGGGTGCAGGGAGTGGAGAGTGCAGTCAGTCCTTTCCTGATGTCACACTCCTGAGGAAAAGGGCTCCTCACCAGCCTTCCTTTGCTCCAGCTCAAGATCTCCCACATACCAGGCAGCCCTGCACAGGCCACTCTGATAGGACACTGCAAACCCAATTCATCTCCTCTGGGTTGGGATCTAAACTGCTTGCTCCCTCTGAACCAGAGTCTCTGGCTCTCACCCCCTCTGGCATGCAGTCTCTGCTTCTCATCGTGGGCTGCAAAGATGTCCCCAGTACGGCATCACTCCTTCTGTCTTTTCCAGGGTCCTCCTGATCACCTCTATCTTGCCCTTCCCTCCCCTCTCCCTCTACACACTTCTAAGTCCCATCCTTAATTACTGATGGCATGGCAGAGGCATCAGATTGGCCCAGTAAGGCCAGAAGTGGGTCCGAACCTCAGAGCCAAGTGAAAGTCCAAGAACTTTTTCCTGGGCCTGCACTGCAACATCCTCCTCCTGTTACTGGGAAAAACAGCTCCTTGCAAAACCATGATAAGATAACCTTGCTAAATATTGCAAAATATTAAGTCTTCCTTGACTCACAATTATCATTTGTATCCTAGTCATTATATATAGATATATATATAAAATATATATATTTTTACTTATACTTCTATGAAATTCAGTTGCTGTATTATTTTTGTTTGTTTCTAATAATTAACCTTTCCAAGCAAACAAATAATCACTTGGATTAGAATTATTTTGATCTATTTTTTAAGATGTATAGATTATCATTTCAATTTTTAGATGAACAGCATGATAATCAAAGTTATTTGAGCTGACCTAGGAATACTTTTCTAATCATATCACTTAACATTGTGAGTACAGGGCTTTTATTACTGCAGATATCACATTACCTAGACTACATGGAAATCCCACCACTTGTTACTTGTAAGCAGTACAGCAATTGGAAAATTATCCTTCTAGTGTTTAAAATGGTTTACCTGTGATTCACCAATGGTGGTGAACATAACTGTTGCAGACACATTGAATCTTCTTATAGATGGCACAGGTAAACAAATCATTGTTTAAGGTTTTAGTTCTTATTTTTCATATCAAATACTATCCTTTTTTTTTGTTTATTCCTTGACTCTGCAACAAATTTTATTTCCAAATAAGTCAGGGCCTCAGTAGTGAACAGCCTTGCACAGAAAATAATACAGAAGGTCATCCCTTTTGGAATTGCACGACTCACAGTCTTGAACACAGGTATAAAACATAAAAATATCCATAAAGGAAGCATAATTCAGTAGAAGGAAAACATTTTTTAAAGAAACTTTCTGCTTTACTCCTTGGAGACACATGTTGCTATACAACCATGAGAGAGTCAATGCTTAGGTTAGAAAGCTAAGTCATTAGGCTAGCTCACAATGTGCATATGGTGCAGTCTACCGTTGTCACTCAGAAAGAGCCACTTAAGATGAAATAAAAGCAATACTCCTCATGTAAGTCTTCTC
>WBNH01001950.1:89075-112650 GCA_013401255.1 Urocolius indicus
GACCTTTCTCCTGGGCCTGCACTGCAATACACTCCTCCTGTTACTGGGAAAAACAGCTCCTTGCAAAACCATGATAAGATAACCTTGCTAAATATTGCAAAATATTAAGTCTTCCTTGACTCACAATTATCATTTGTATCCTAGTCATTATATATAGATATATATATAAAATATATATATTTTTACTTATACTTCTATGAAATTCAGTTGCTGTATTATTTTTGTTTGTTTCTAATAATTAACCTTTCCAAGCAAACAAATAATCACTTGGATTAGAATTATTTTGATCTATTTTTTAAGATGTATAGATTATCATTTCAATTTTTAGATGAACAGCATGATAATCAAAGTTATTTGAGCTGACCTAGGAATACTTTTCTAATCATATCACTTAACATTGTGAGTACAGGGCTTTTATTACTGCAGATATCACATTACCTAGACTACATGGAAATCCCACCACTTGTTACTTGTAAGCAGTACAGCAATTGGAAAATTATCCTTCTAGTGTTTAAAATGGTTTACCTGTGATTCACCAATGGTGGTGAACATAACTGTTGCAGACACATTGAATCTTCTTATAGATGGCACAGGTAAACAAATCATTGTTTAAGGTTTTAGTTCTTATTTTTCATATCAAATACTATCCTTTTTTTTTGTTTATTCCTTGACTCTGCAACAAATTTTATTTCCAAATAAGTCAGGGCCTCAGTAGTGAACAGCCTTGCACAGAAAATAATACAGAAGGTCATCCCTTTTGGAATTGCACGACTCACAGTCTTGAACACAGGTATAAAACATAAAAATATCCATAAAGGAAGCATAATTCAGTAGAAGGAAAACATTTTTTAAAGAAACTTTCTGCTTTACTCCTTGGAGACACATGTTGCTATACAACCATGAGAGAGTCAATGCTTAGGTTAGAAAGCTAAGTCATTAGGCTAGCTCACAATGTGCATATGGTGCAGTCTACCGTTGTCACTCAGAAAGAGCCACTTAAGATGAAATAAAAGCAATACTCCTCATGTAAGTCTTCTCAGTTTTTTGGGGTTTTTTTTTGGTCACAATGAATGTCTCCATTGTATCTGAACTTCTGTGCATATATTTATAAACATGAGCATTAGTTGTGTCACACAGAGAAAAGCTGTGCCTCTACGGTTTCCTGTATAATTAGGTCCTTAAAACTGAAGAAAAAGAAATTAAAAAAAAAAGAGAGAAGAAATGTACCTGAAGATTTGGAATGTATGTGAAGATTTGGGCACATGTTCGTGATCCAGTATGTATCAATTACTTTACTGCTCCCTGGATCCTGGTGTAAGCAGAATGTGCAATAATAAAGTAGACAACTAAGTAAAATATTGACTATCAAGTCAGAATACTAGAAAAAAAGGTTCTTTATGCTCTTTAGTCTAGAAAAGTGCACTCCTAATATCCCTTAATTGCAAAAGAGATGGAATGTTTCAGATTAAAAAAATCAACAATTCTACTTGTCTTGAACTGCTTAATGTAAGTCAAAGCACAACACTATTGAACATTAGTAAAATACACATAGAAGTTCCAACCGCCAGCATGACTAATATAATGTGTTGTAGTGCTGAGGGCATTGTTGTATTATACATATTCATCAAAATGGTAATTTATTATAGTTACAGTGCACCTGCAGGAAAAATATATTCAGAAAACTTAAAATGTTTTAATAAATAATGAAGGCAAACAACCTAAACACCTCACAAACTTATAGGATGCATTAACTTTGTTACTTACTGATAAGCATGTGTTTTAAAACTTAATTCTTAATGACCGTTGTAGTCACAGGGCATCTAAATCTCTTTTCCTTTGGAATCATTGCCATTCATAATCCTCTTCTTGGAAAATACGTGTGGATCACATTCCAGCTATGACTTCTTCCCTCACCACAGCTTCTAAGAAGTTATCCTGATATGATTCTCCTCAGTCATCTCAAGCTGTTGAGTGACTTTAAGATGCCCTATGTTACTCATAACTGGGTTTATTATCTTGCACTTCATAGGGCTAATTTTCTTCCCTTCATTGCTCCATCCCTCCAGATCATTCTGTTTTTTTTCCTACACAATATTATAATCTTGTTCTATACTAATTATTCCTTATTGACTTTAAAAGTATATTTTTATTAGTTTTATGGCTTAAAATTTGTAATCAAAACAAGACTAGCTCTAAAGCAGCTCACTGAGGTTATCCAGCAGTAACATTCTTACCATCCCTGAGGTTCCCTTTTTAGCACAATTTCAGGACTCTAGCATGCTCTTTATTCACTTTGCTATTTAGTATCACACTAGTCTTCTGTACTACACTAACCCTTCCTCCAGTGACAAGAACCCATTGTTCTCCTGAAAGCACATGGGCAGTCAAACAAAAGACTGGATTTCTGTTCACATGTAATTTATCAGTGCTTTCAAGGAGTTCCTTAAACCAAAATGTAAGCATAATGATTCATTTTTTATGTAAAAAACTTAAGAACATAGAAATAAAAATCATGATGATACAATTTGCCAGAAAAAGTACAACAGAAGTGTGGTTGAGGCAGTGGGGTGAGAAGGGAGGAGTGTCTGCGCTTGCATTTGCTTCGTACACTCAAAGAGAGTGCTTCAGAGAGCATTAGAGGGTTTGCAACCATGGGGCACTAAGAAGAAAGCCTTGTGCAAGCTCAGTCCAGAATTGTCACTGCAGGACAGAATCTTGGAGCCACAATGACATCTGTACTTAAAACTTGCCACTTTCCTACCACTGCTCTAGACAAATTCCCTCCTCTCAAACTATGTCCTCTGGGAAGGTAACTTACAGAGTCAGTTCCAGAAAAAAAGTCTGTTATTGTCCCAAAATAGGATCAGATTACTTCAGTAAACATCTCAAGGATGTCTTAGTGTCACATTTCATGTCATTTATGCCTTTATCATCATCTTAGCTATAAATTTTAGCTTAACAGATCTGTCTTGCCTGGGCTATTTAGACTTAAACATAGAGTGAGATCTTTTTTTTTTTTTTACTCATCTGAATACCCAGTTGGACTTAAAACAACTTGTTCCTTGACTTGCAATTGCATGAGTTAGTTCTTTCAATATTCTGACAGGAATTTATGCCATTTCCAAAATACAAGGTCTATGTTCCTTAAACTTTCTTCTTCTATGAATAAAGCTATTTTCTATCTTCATTCACATTTCCATTAGTACTAAAGTACAAGATGGGTTTTCTTTAGAGCAAAGCAAATATTTTTCTATTGGAAAAAGAAGTTCCGTTTCTTCTTGCTCTTTGTTTTAAGCTACTTTAAGACAGTCGTCAATTGTCTAAATATTCTGGTTTCTAAGATAGAGATATACATGCACATATATATATATGTATGTGTGTATATATAGAAAGTTGCTGATCTTAAAAAGATTAATTTATGGCTTTCTTGAAAATTATTTGCTTTAAGAGACTCCAGTCATCCCTGTATCTCAATCCTATTATCACATTAACTTGTCAGTTAACAATATTTTGCAATAATACAGAAAGATATATAATGCATATACAGAGCTTAGTGGCTAGAAACAAAAATGCAGATTAGTCTGACAAACATCATCAAGCAATTATTTAAATATTTTCCAGTAAATGTCACCAAATTTATCTTGTAGCAAGACTATTCAGTGAAGCCTTTCATGCCATGGCATCTACTCAGTTCTGTTTTTTATTTTGTGCGTATTCTGAATCAAGTGTACTGATTATAAAGATAAAATTGTTCTCTCTTTATTCTACTTACAGTTGCAAAAATGCAGACAGCTAAACTTCAGGAGTTGTTGACTACACTCTTGTAAGTTATACCAACACAAATATTAAGTCAAGCACTAAACAGATGGCGTCACTGATCTAAACCTTATTTTTTTCTCATTCTTAAGCCTCAACTGGAGAGCAAACTCTCAACAGCATTTGAAAGAAAATATAAGTCTTCCTGAAAAACATGCTCTAAAAGGAGTTTAATATAAATTGACAGTTTCAAAACTGAAGGGTCAAGATGCTCATGGTCCTTCATAAATCATTGAATCATAGATTGGTAGGGGCTGGCATGGACCTTTCCAAAGAAACTTGTTGCTTTAAACACATAGAAACGTAGAATGGTAGGGTTAGAAGGGACCTTTAGAGATCATTTAGTCCAATCCCACTGCAGAAGCAAGCCCACCTAGATCAGGTCACAGAGGAACATGTCCAGGCGGGCCTTGAAGACCTCCAAGGAAGGAGACTCCACAACCCTTCTGGGCAGCCTGTGCCAAGGCTCTGCCACCTTCACAGTAAAATATTTCTTTTCTTACGTTTAAGTGGAACTTGTTGTGTTCCAACTTCATCCCATTACTCGTTGTCCTGTTGCTAGATACCATAGGAAGAAGGGACGTCCCAACCTCCTGACACTCAACACTTAGATATTTGTAAATATCTAAATCTCAGTCTCCTTTTTTCTAGACTAAACAGCCCCAGTTCCCGCAGCCTTTACTCGTATGAAAGATGTTCCAGTCCCCTGATCATCTTGGTAGCCCTGCGCTGGACTCTTTCCAGAAGTTCTCTGTCCCTCATGAGCTAAAGAGCCCAGAACTAGACACAGGACGCCAGATGAGGCCTCACCAGAGCAGAGGAGAAGCAAAGCAGAACCTCACTTGACCTGCTGACTACACTGTTCTTGATGCATCCCAGGATGCCATTGGCCTTCTTGGCCAGGAGGGCACATTGCTGGCTCATGTCTAGTTTATTAGCAATCAGTACTCCCAGGTCTCTGTCTGCAGAGCTGCTCTCCAGCAGTTTGAACCCTAGCCTGTATTGGTGCATGAGTTTGTTCCTTCCTAGGTGCAGGACTCTGCACTTTTCCTTGTTGAACCTCATGAGGTCTCTGCTCAACTCTCAAGCCCGTCAAGTCCCCACTGAATGATAGCACGACCTTCAGCGAGACGTCAACCAGCTTGAGAGCTGGACAGAGAGGAATCTCATGAGGTTCACCTGCTCTTCCTCTTCCACCCAGGGCAAGTCCTCTGCTGTCCAGGCGATCCTGCTATCCTTGCTGGACTGTAGGAATCTCCTGGACTGTGTGTGCTTGGCTGAATGGCTTTGACAATAAATATCAGGAGGGCTGAAGTCTCCCATGAGGACCAAGGATTGTGATTGTGAGGCAGCTCTCAGCTGATCATAGAAGGCCTCATCCACTTTCTCCTCCTGATCAGGTGTCGTGTAGCAAACCCCTACAACAGTATCACCTATCTTGGCCTGCCCCTTAATTTTCACCCACAAGCACTCAACCTGCCCCTCATCCCCACCTCGCCAGAGTTCAATACACATTAATTGCTCTGTTACACAGAGAGCAGCTCCACCTCCTCGCTTGTCAGTCTGTCTTTCCTAAACAATACATAGCCCTCCATTGCTGTGCTCCACTCATGGGAGCTATCTCTTGTACATCTATCTTTTCTGATATTCTGATATTTTCTGATATTATAAATTCATTTTAATAAGAGACTTTTAATTTTTAAGTTTTATGATTCTCGTGCTTTCTATAAAATTTAATTTCCTTTGAGATGAAACATGGATTATTTACAATATCTGAAAATGTATGCAACAAAAGCACCATCAAGCGTTGGTATCAGACTCACAAACATTTTTAGGTGTGATACATTTGTGTTCCTTCATTTTTGGTTTTGGAATCCTTTTGTTCTTTAACACAGTTAAAGAAGAATATATTACTCTTCTGCATCAGCGACTATTCATCAAATACAACTAGGAATCTTATGCTTTATTTTTCCACTTAAAAATTCAGCATGTGCCGTTTCACGTAGCAAGCTATAGAAATCTACATGTTTCCAGTAAACATATTAGTCATATATTTAAATAGATATATGTTTTTTATACTGTTTTGAAAGTAAAGATTTACAACTGATGATTTTTTTGGATTTTCATGGGAGCAAACACATCGTAAAGAAGTAACATTACAGATATTTGGAGTGGTGGTGTTGTTGAGTAAATTTCATTGCCAATATAAAATATTAATAACATTAATAACATTGATTCCCAAATCTTAGTCCATATGGACATAATTGGTTGTGACTGAGGGCAATAATTATTTTTAATTTTTAAAAAGTATACAAATATTGCAATTCTATCACACTGTTCATTTGAACTACTTTGGTTAATGTTATTCTAGTCTTCATTAAATATTAATGAACTTTTGTGAAGTAGGAAAGAAAATAAGAAAATCAAAAACACTATGGTTTGTGAAAGGGCTAAATTTCATTCATTCAAGTAATAACAAAATGGCAAGTAACTGAGCAAAAAAGATTTGTGATTGGTTGAGTTTTGGATGAGACTACTGTATTTTCCATTGAAGATAAAAAGATGATTGGAGCCAAGCAGATTTCTTGTAAGGTTAGAAATACTTTCTAGTATTCTGCATGGGTTAAACCTCTCTGCATTACTTTTCCATAAGTATTACCCAACATAATGAATATTGCCAAAATCAATCAGATTAATGGAATTCAAGAGATATTTTCACATAGCAAAAATTCTTAAAGCCAAAAACGTATAATTATGCCTAGCAATATCATATAAGGTGAAAGAGGATTTAGATCTGAAGTGTTTACCAATAATAAAGAAAACAATGACATATCAGGAGGACAGTATGCATGTGTTTATATTCACACACACACACCATGCATTTGCATACTCAGACACCATCAAAATGGGTTCTTTAGACTGACCTGTTACAACTCTTTCAAAAACCTGTTGAAATGCCTATGCCTATTTCAGTTTTTAACAGAGTTCACAGTCTCGATGTTCTGTATTATATGTGAAAATAATAATGACCATTATTTCCTCATGAGAGAGTACAACACAAATTCAATTACACTAGTCACTGTTCTATTAACAGAAAACTAATGAATTGGATTCTTATGGCCAAATTATATCACTCTCTATTTATTTCAGTAACATTTTGCTCTAAGCATAGGAGTTTAAAGAGGCAAAATGACAAATCATTATCTTTTCCCACTTGCAAACTTTCAGTATAAAAATTCATTCTGTTAAGAGAATATTATTCACATTGGACTTGCAAGGCATAATCATTCCTAGTAGCAGCTTTGAAGTCTTTTCAGATGGTGCTTTTATTACCAACAAGCATTAAGAAAGCTGCTGCATCACAATCACCATCATAAACAAGAACACAGCACTTGAAGGATGTGCTTTCCAGAAACCATATAACCAATCAAAATTCATGCTATAAATAGCAAGTAGGAAAGAATTATACCAAGAAGCAACCTTATATTACCATTGAAAACCTTGTCCTAAATAAAAATCAGTGTTCTAGACACTTGTAAACAGTTTCCATACATCCAGAAACCCAGTTAGAATAGTATGCATAATTTATACAGATGTAGTGCACACATGTACTGTGTCAAGCATATGTGATATATCTGAAGCACTAGTGACCTATTGGACTCAGCCCACATGAACCCCATCTTGTTTATCTCAGACACTTTAAAGCAGATATACAGCAAGTTTAGATTTTTTACGTTATAAAATCTAGAAGCTTGGTCCTCTTTACCTCAGCAGCGCTTTGCATTAATGCAGAGCCAAATTGAGAAGGCCCTTCAGTAAAAGAGATTGCAAAGTGAATGAAATAACTTTGCAGGGAATACAAAGCATGCAAGATTTTTTTTTGCACGTTACATAGACTCATACACTTTTGAGTTAAGATAAGATTCATACTGGATTAGATTTCTACATTTCACCTTCTTCAGATCATTCTCTTACAGATTTCACACTGACTATTCCCTTTATCCTGTGTTCTGAATACATCCGGATCGAGCATGAAAAAACACTTTAAAACTACCCATACTATGTGAAAACCTTTGCCTCTCTATCTGAGATGTCAATTATTTCATATTTCTTCTGTCCATGGTCCTCAAGATTATTTTAGTTTATTTAGTGTTTAAATATAAGAACAGCAATAATAGAGCCACAGTACTCTATCAGGGTTATCCTCTCAGCAAGGATCTAATGGAAGAAATAGACCATATTGATGGCCAAGAAAATGGCTGTAGTCAGGCAGAAATGGTCGAGTGAGAGCCAACATGAAAATGGTGAAGTCTGGCACTTTCTCCAAGAGGAGTGAATATAACCTTGACAGGCAAATACTGTGTACACACTGCCTGTACTTGTGAAACCAGGTGAGTTGTACGTTTCACTAATTTCAGCACTTAACATGCCTGAAGGTAAACACATGACCGAGGACACACAAGGGGATCTTATTTCATTTTTCTTTCTTTTACATCTTGTAAGCATGAAAATTCAAACATTTTAATTGCATTTCCATAGTCCCGTTCCTGGGATCTTTTGTGTGTATGGTCTGGAAAAGAGACCAGTATACTGCTTTTATGCAGTGAGGTAACTTTCTGGCAACTCTGTGCAGACTCTGATTTTAGTCTGGGAAAATAAACAAGCTATAATCCAAGCTCTCTTCAAGATGTTTCCAGTCACAAGCTTCTTCTGGTTTAATCTCTCCAGCCAGAGCAAGGTCACGAAGCATAAGTATTGCTAGGAAACTGTTATGGTTGCTTGGGCTGTAAAGAAAACACTGTTCTATACTGTTTGTGATCAGTTGTCTTCATAAAATCACACAAAAAAAATTGCACTAAAGTATATAACAAAGCAGCATCATCCTCTCTGAAAAAAATATCTTGCAAAGAAGATTTGCTGCAGCTGCTGAGCTGCTCTAATATTAGCTGTTGTCCTGCCTAATCTTCGCAGAGGTTAAAGATTGTAAAAGAAACTAAAAGATAGTAAAACACATTTAGAAATACAAAGAGGTTATATTATTTTTTTCTACTCATGAATTTATTCCAGTATTAGCCTAGATTAACATGGACTGCAAGTTATTGTGTTGGGCCATCAGCAGGCAGAAGCTGAGGAAGTTATGTAAATTATCTGTCACTGAAAGTGAAAATTCCTTAAGCCTTAAAAAACACTTGATATTATTTCAGAAAACATCACTGTATTTGTTGTATGATAATGACAGTTAAGCTTGAGGGAGCTGCTATTCCTTTATAGAAGGTGTCTTAATTATTATATGCCTTCACCTGGGCTTCCTTTATTTTTGGGAATGTAGACTTTTGAGGCAAGGATGGTCAGTAGTATTGTTTTGTTCAATGCTATGTAAAATATATTTGCCATTATCTGTTTTAAATAGGTGAATTCAAAATGCCAACAGAAGCATTAAAGTATGTTCAGTCTGTTCATAATTTGGAGACAAACTAGAAAACTGCCTGGATCCAACCTGACAGCAGATGTATTTATTCTCTATTTGCTTGTTCCAGCACAGCAAAACAAGAGTATATGTGCTGCTTGCATTTTTGCCTGGGGGACAGAGGCTTTATATTGTAGTTAATGGACCATCTACAAACAGAAAATTAATTTGGCAGGAACTCACTGATGTTGTGGAAATCAGAGAAGCACAGTCTATTCTGAAAATAATTAATCCAGCCAACAGAGAAATATAATTTCAGTTGTTTAGGGGACAAAAACTTTGGCATATGGAAAGCAAGAGAAATAAAAGCCTTTTTGAAGAGTTTACTTGGAGAAGAACATGTTAAGATTTTGGAAACAGTATACACAGAAGAGTAGGTAACATTTCCAGTAATGGATCAGGGTTGAAATTTTAGTGAAAAAGTAGGCAGCTTCCTAGTGTAAAGCTATTTTTACTAAAAAGTCATTTTTCTATAGCTGCCAATACACTTGTGTTTCCTGACAACAATGGAGTGCATATTTCTTTGAGATATCCAGTTGATAAGATAGATTAATCACTGAGGATTTCTTTACTACTTATGTTCTCTGATTGAACAGGGAAGCTTCTGGTAAGATAAGCACATACATTCTACTTCTCCATGTAGCTGTGGCCTCCACGGAACTGAGATACTTTCTTGATGCTGCGATTCTAGAGCAATTTAAACCCTGGATTCACACCTCTGCAGAGAATTTCACTGGTGGTTTCTTACAAAAAGGATGTGAATGTTTTTGGCAAAAATGGATTTAAAAATCAGGTACCAGTCATATTGATTGTACTCCAAGATCAAGAAGTAGTATTCATTAAAGTAGTGACTAGACACTATTGAATAATGAGTTTAACAGAAGAAATACTAGAAATTTCTAATCTATTCATTGTTGACACGGTGAAACATCAGTCCTAAAGTCTCTTGAGATCTGTATTAAAAAATATCTTTTGAAAAAAGCTATAAAAATAATTTTGTTAAGAAGCATGTAATCAGTGTAAACAAACAGTGGCATTTAAACTTTCAAACATAGGAAGAATGTGTGTGGATAGCCAACAGCCTGAATTAATCCTGCTTCAGTCAGGACCCTAAATTCTTGTCTGAATAGTTTATACTGAAGATTGTTTTCATATTCAGACAACTTAAGGTCATTTTAGTGATCACATACTATTTCAACAATCCTGTCTTTGTGTTAGAATTAAAACTGTCTACAATAACTCCAGTTTGGCTGAAAAGTAGGTCAAAACAGCACTTATGGAGTCTATGGACTAATGTAAGAAAGCAGTGACAGAAGTTTAGCACCTTTCTCATCCTGTATTTGAGCAAGATTTCACCTGAGAGCTAGAAATAAATCTGTCAGTGAAGCAGATTATTGTAATTTTGGGCCAATAACATCTGCACTACTGTGGATGATACATCAGCTGATAAGGTCATAATTTCATTTTACAGTGTCAAGTTCTATAGGAAGAATATCTATTTGTTGTAAATAGAAAAAAAAAGAAAATAGTCATTGAAACATAAGTGGGCAACTAACATTTTAAGTGATTTTTTTGGTATCACACAATACTATAACTAGATATGATTTCTGATATCTCACAATCAATTAAAAATAATTTCAAAACAATAAGTTCTGCTCTTCAGGAAAAGGGTTTATTCTCCAGAGAGATGCATTTGTTAAAAAGCAGAACATGGATTAGCAATTTCAGTTATTATTCACTAGACTACTAAACATATTTTGATGCAACTAGCAAATTAGAAGATTTAATTTATATACAAGACGAGAATTTTCCCTCTAGGTAGACAGAACGAGATGCCAGGAATTCATCAAGGGGCACCGTCTATGTGCTCCAAACTCTATATGCTCTAGTTTTCTCATTACTCTCTGAACACATGGATATCTTCTCTCATTAGAAAGTGGAAGAAAATTCCGTACAAAAGTCTAACTTCTAATGAACAACTTGTATGCAGCCAGCTGAAGAGATCTCAAAGAAATATTGGGAATAGCAACCATTAAGTCAACCTAACATGGATGATCCTTTGTGCAACAAAATTCATCATCACAGGAATAACAGAACAACAGAATAGTGCTCCAAAGTCTGGATAGAAAAAAAATCTCTTACCATCTATTGCATGGATAGGTCAAGTAATTTAAACTGTTAGGGAGTGAATCAGCATAGGCACAGATGCACAGATTTGGCTTCCTTTGAAGTAGAGGAAAATGCATTTACAGGCCGCATTTGGTTCCCTACATAACTTCATGTTCAGGTACCATTTTTAATTTTTTTTATATAAAATGATCATTCTCCTTCCTAATACTAGAGCATAATAGAATAAAAATTACATTTGTAAAATTAATACACAGTGTGTATCCTAATTGTATATATCTAAAATAATAGTGTAATGAGTCTGAGAAGATAATGGGCATTTTACATGACTGAAGAAAATTCTGTTGGCATTAAATAAGAATACATTGCTGTTTCTGAGTTGCTAACAGACAATCTGATGAAATCACAGCTTGTCCAATTCTCAAATTCATGCTTACAAGCAACAACCCTTACAAATGACAGAAAATACAAATATTTCATATATTGTTGTAACACATAGAAATAAATTAACTCAGGCATTCTACATATAGATATTCAGATAAAGCTCTCACCAAACTGAAGGCGAATACTTCTGCAGCCATATAGAAATATACAGAAATTTATTATTCAGAAATATCTTGGGATGTAGAACCTAAAACAAGTTCCTAGTCCTGGTAAATATCTTAGCAGTGCCCAAAGGGTTGGTCTCAGAGAAGAACCAAGTTTTGGTGATTAAACTGCTCTACAATGTGTTGAACAAAATCAATGTTAATTGAAAAAAGAAAACCAAGGCTGGAGTAAGGAAAAAAAGTGAAATCCAAATTTCATTCTTTTTCTAAGCAGAGCCATGAGCCTAGTTGCTTTTCTGCCTGCTGCACATAAAATTACTGTTTTTTTCCTAGTTTATTTTTTACTCTACAGACAAAACAACCACCAAAAAAGCCATCAAAAAGAAAAATCAAACTGAACGTAGCACCCAGGCATTCCAGAACAGCATATTTGTCATTGTAATATTGTCATTGTCATTTTGCAATAACTGCTATAATTCCTTAAAGTATTGACAAGAACAGCAAAGACAGGTGTAGACCCATGTCTTCAGCCATCCTAGCAAGGAGAAAAGAATTCACCAAAGTATGCTGCCAAGTGAATCAATATTTTTAATTAAAATTTTATCTTCTAAAAAATGGAGTGCTTATTAAGGAATTCAAACATGTTTATAGGATGGATTTTTATTATGCACAATCACTCTTTCTTGGCTGATGAGCAAATGAATCTAATATAAAATTAAAGTCTTCATTATTACTGTAATTCCTTTCGCCTTCAGCATTCTGCTATGCCCCAGCTTCCTTCTGCATACGTACACGTCTCTGGAAGTCTCATCTGAAGAGAGATATCCCGTGTCTCATAGACAACCCAGACAAGTGTGTGTGCATGATACATGCAAAACCAAAACAAAACATTACCTTTGCTGTGGAGAGCATGAATGCTAGAGTGTGTTAAACTTAGTAAACTCTTTGAGTTCAGTGCAAAATCTTTCAACAGAGTCAGTGCATAGCAGTAATCCTCCAGCTATGCTCAGAGTCACAAACAGCTGCAGAGACTACTTTCCTGATATTGACCATATCTCGCTAATGGACAAATAAGCTTAAGGGTCACTGTCACACAGATACCCATCTGTAAAAAGAAAAATAGCTTGTCCCTTTTGCCTCTTCAGAGTCAATACATGACTTCTCACAATATTTAAAATCTCATTTTAAAAATGAATATATTTTAGTTAAATTTGACAAATGATTTTTTTTAAAAAAAAAAATCTCTTATAACTAGTTATTACTTCTAAAAAAAGGTTAAGTGAAAACTCTACCACTTATAACAGAAGTCTGGACATCTGCTGGTGTAAATAAGTATAATCATGACAGAAATATTGCTTGGCACTAAGGCTGTGTCGTAAATATTTTAGCTTCATGAGGCTTCCTGAGTATTATCAGCAGTAACCTGACTAGAGAGGAAAAAAATCTTAACTTGGGCTACAGTTTGGACTTTACTCCTTTGTATAGAGCTTTCAACAGCTTCCCATCTAGGTAGTAAATGGTGGTACAACGTCAAAGTACATAGATGTGGACTAGGCTTATCTATGAATAGTAATCATTTTCCCCGTTTTTGGATTTAAAGTCAAATGCCAAAAATCAAAACAATTTCTGAGAGAAAGACTCTCTTCCCTTAATCTATTATTGAATGAAAATGATATTTTCAAAAGCTAGCTTCACCATTTCTACCATCCTACCATCTTAATGCCAAGACAGAAATGTATCAAATCAGCACCTATTTACACAATGGTACCATATACCACTGAAGGTACAAATTGTTCTCCTTAGACAAAACAACAGACATCAGTGGGTGCAGAATGACATAGCAGACAGAAGCATTACTTGAACCACAGCAGTTATGGAGATTTGTTGAAACCTGCTGGGAGCATGAGATGAACAAAAGAGTTCTTACAGATTGATACATGTGAAAATAATATTTCTGGCGATACATTCTGTGAGGAATTGAATGCTGATAGCAAAAGGAAAAGGTAAGTAATGAATTGCATGAACAGGAACAGACAACTGTGGAAGAGTGAAAACTAGTTGTCCTTTTCTGTATATTAATTCAATACTTAATAAAGAACATCGGCTACATCAGCCTCCTCTCATTCATTTATAACATATGAAAGTTTTTTGGGAAGAGGATTTTTTGCGGATGTTTTGGGAGTGAGGGGTTTCCTCTCTTGGAAACATGAGGTACAGCTTATGTCTGGCCATTGAAGGAAACGAAGCAGCCTGGCACATAACATAGAGTTTGGTGGAGCAACATCCTTCCAAATCTCAGAGATGCAGCTCTGGCACTCACTGAGGTCTTGGACGCTTCCTAGTACTACACAACATGATGTATAAGAGGTGATAATAAACTGTATCAGCGAGAGTAGTTCCTGTACCACACAAAGCTCAAACACATTAGGTTGATCAAATAAATAAAATTAAAATTGACACTCACAAGAAACATCTTTTACTTCAATTATAAAATTACTATTAGATAACCAGATCATATAATACAGATGAAGAAATTTATAGTCTGATGTTCAGCCAAGAAGTTCAATGTAATTTACTAAACTTTAGAATTTCTTGGATTACACTCAGAAGTGACGTTATAACATTTCAAAAGAAAAGTCTTTACCAAAAGTTCGTGATATAAACAAAAAGTATTTAGGCAAAAGGAATAGGCAGTGGTTTACAAAAGTGTTTTTCCTAGGTTTTATTCTTGTTTCTTTGATTTTCAACTTACTTCATTGTTTTTGTCAGAGTTTGAGGGACTTGCTCATTTCAAAAGGATATGAAGTGTTCTATTTTGTGGCTGATCCCTGCAGACTATTCAATTTATCTCCTTTCAAGCAGAAGCAACGTTATACCAATATTGCCAAAGAAATAATACTAAACTCAAAAGAATGGTTAGTTTGAAAAAAATCATAGAATCATAGAATGGTAGGGTTGGAAGGTACCTTTAGAAATCATTTATTCCAACGCCTCTGCAGAAGCAGGTCCACCTAGCTCAGGTCTCATAAGAACATGTTCAGGTGGGTCTTGAAGACCTCCAAGGAAGGAGACTCCACAACCCCTCTGGGCAGCCTGTGCCAGGGCTCTGTCATCCTCACAGTAAAGCAGTTTTGTCATATGTTTAAATGGAACTTGTTGCTAGATTCCATAGACAGAAGGGATGTCTCAGCCTCCTGACATCCACCATTTAGATATTTGTAAATATTAATAAGATCCTCCCTTAGTCTTCTCTCTTTCAAACAGCGCCAGTTCCTACAGCCTTTCCTCGTATGAAAGATGTACCAGTTCCCTGATCATCTTGGTGGCCCTGCACTGGACTTAGAGTCATCTCCGAGAACAAGTAGCACATCTTTTAAATTCCAGGTACTTACCCAAATCATTAGTGGTGTTCTGAATTTCGATACCTGTTGTATCATACATTTAATTCCTTACTCGACCGGTGTCATTGTAATAATTCAGGTGAACAATCAAGAGAAGAAGAATATCTTATCTCTGTCTCCGCAGCACCAGGTAACTAAATTCTGTACAAAATAAATTCACTATAGCTGTTTCTACAAGTTCACAAAATGTCTAGCGATTGTCTTTTTTCTCATAACACCAGTTTTAAGCACCTGATCCAAATCCCATATAAGTCATCAGAGCTCTTTCTATTTACACCAATAGATTTTGAATGAAAGTTTATGTCAGATTCTTACCATTATCTTTGCAGATAAACACAGAGCTTAGCCAAGAAAACATAATTTCCTCTGAATTCAGGTCAGTGGGAAAATTACAACAATGATGGTAGATGTTTTTTCTTTTAATGTACTCTAACTTTTTGTAGTACAACAAAAGCCATAGATATGCTCACTGAAACCTCAGAAGAAATCAATACAAGGCAGTGAGCCATCTCTGAACTTAATTCAGCTACATAATACTGAGGGAAGTAAAGCATTTTAGAATAATATAAGCATACTAAGTCCAGAAAGCACAAGACTCTTCCTGAGACCACTCCACAAAGTAAATGAGAAGAACTAGATATAAGCTAGCTCTACCAACAAAATTTAGATTGGAAGAACCTCCAGACTTCAGATTTTTAAAGTTCATACATTACTAATAGTTTCCTATTTAGTCATTTTAAAGATCCAAGAGCACTGCACCAAAACACATAGAAAAGATATACACAGAGTCCTCTGACACCCTTTGAAGCATTTCAATAACAACCCATAAAACCTTCAGTCATGAAACTATTGCAAGTTGCGTACCTTCTAAACAAAGTATCTATTTTTGGTATCTAAAATATATCTCAAACCCCAGAGTCCTCACATAAATGCACATAAAACAATCCTCACTCTCAAATTGCCCTTAAAATCAGGAGTAGGGTTGGAAAACACAAACAGAAAAATAAAGCAAGCAATGAGGGTAACAGGTAACTCCTCCCCAATAAACCTTCGAGGTACCTTTTGTCTTCCATTACTTATATATGCAGATATCATATAACCTTATTCTACTCATCATTTGTTTACTTCTCTCAGAAAGATCAAATCCTGCCTATCATTCCAAGAAACATACAGAGACTTGCTTTAAAGTGAAACTTGGAGGGGAAAAAGAAGAAATGTGATATGATTTTGTAAAATGAGATAAAGCAGATTTGATAATTTGGAAAACAGAAGGTGTTATCCAAGGGAGTGAAGCTGTAGCAGAATTTTGGCTGACTTAATAAAAGAATATCTTATGTTTTAAGAAATTATTTTCAGAGGAGAGCAGCAGGTGGTGTCAGTAATACCAGTTTTAGTGAGAGTATCCCATGCTTTTTACTAAGCTAGTGCCTAACCAACAGTAAACCATTCAGATAAGGACAGATGGTATTGTGGGAAATAAACCAGATTTCGTAGTTTATATATATTTATGTGTGTGTATATACATATATGTATAAAGTCACTAAGAAGAGAAATGAAATATCAGGCAAAAGAGGACATTTAATTAACATATTTTATGATTAATTTGTATTATGGCCATATCCATAATATTTTCCATGAATTTTTGAGATTGCTTTATATCTTTCCAGTAAAAAGCCCCCAGCAATCTGTATAACATTTTCAGAAACTTACAGAAAAATGTCACAGACACTGGGTCTTACCATCCTTCAGTCAGATAAAAGTTAGATTCAAGCTAGTCTTAAGTCCGATTTAAAAGATTAATTAATCACTATAGGTTACTTGAATTTGTTCTCTACCACATGGAATGAATTTCATCATAACATATGTCCTCAGATCATTAACAGAGCCTGAAAAATCACATTTAAATGAAGTGACTGAGATTGTAAACATTGCATCAGATGAATACAAACAGAAATGCACAGAGAAGCAAAGAACACATATCAGGGAAGGTGTGAATTTTCAGCTAATCAAATGATTATTACATATTGTAAATTTATGATGTTGTCTCACATTTATTTCACTATGTTGCCATAAATGCTACCTCACAGACATACCTGCTGTAAATAAAAAACAATCAGCAATTTAATAAGTCACATTTTTAAATACAACATCAATAGCTGTGTTTATCTTATCCATTGTATCCTGCACAGACATGAACAAAAATGTCCAAAATGAAATCACCATCTCCAGCCACTTGATTCTCTATGCAAGATGGAGCAGCAACCAACAGTGACTTAATTTTAACTGATCACTCAAAATAAGTATATTTTTTCCCAAACTGTTCAGAGTCAACTGGTAGGAAATATAATTTGCTTGTTGAGGTTTTTGAGGATCTTTGGACTATTTCTTCAAAGTTGTCTGCCATTGCTTGTCATCTAGCACTTAAGAGATAAAAATGATAATACTGTAGAATATGAATATATCATGTATATTGCAATTTTTTTACATTAACACAGTGATATAATATGCTACTATTATTTATTGACCTTCCAAGAAGGAAAAAAAAAAGCCACAGACACAGCCAATTGTTTAGCCGATGTATCTGAGAAGTGTTACTGTGATTTGTGTGTTTTCTCTTAGTGGAAAAGTATTTGCTGAGGATACAACATAGACATGATATATATTTACTTATTCTTCAAATAAATGAATAGTAAGCACTTTAACAGGCTGTTTAGGTCTTAGCTGGCTCTGCTTGAAGACATATTGCAGCCTATTAGAAATGACTTGCAAATTTTTCAAACAACAGGGAAACCACAACATTTGTCAACAAAGCTCCCACCTGCGAAATATTCACTTGTTCTCAAGGTTTATCATTCTCCAATTTTTCTAGACACTCCAGTGTCTAGAAGGAGTCACGTGGTAGAATACGTTGGACACCTGAGATTAGTCTGAAAAACGAAACTCCAGTAGTCAGAAGAAATACTGACTACTAAGAGACATGAGTGAAAAATGAAGTAAAGGAATGAAAATCTGACAAAGTCATAGAGGTACATGCAAGGCATAGAAAAAATTTGGAAAGCAGAAGTGATATTTCAGAAAACTTTGCCTGAAAGAAGGCAGCAACACTGTTTCTGAATGCAGTATACAAAGATTTGTGTACTTTTGGTTTGCTCAATGTGGAATATTTGATTACTTAAAACAAAAAAAAAAACCACAACAAGACTGCGCTAACAGCTTCAATCTGTAACTTCTCCCAACATGTGACTTATGATATGCCCCTTGTCAGCAAGTTAAGTGGCTACATAACTTTGCTTTTCCACTTGTATTCATCAAGTAGCTGCATTTAAAAACTCAAAATATTTCTGAATAATATTTTGCCATT
Organism: Urocolius indicus; assembly: GCA_013401255.1. NCBI lineage: Eukaryota > Metazoa > Chordata > Aves > Coliiformes > Coliidae > Urocolius > Urocolius indicus. The sequence continues at coordinate 107,796 of WBNH01001950.1, forward strand.
TTAGAAATTGCATGGTTGTTACACGACAATTTGAGAAGAAAGATGTTTCTGTTAAGATAATTCTATTTGATAAAAACCTTTTATGCTAACAGATTCTCTATATAGTTCATCAAAATCTATTCAGATTTATATTACTGAGAATATATAACAATAAATATGGTAGTAACAGGCCTCTACTGACTGAAGAAATGTCTTTATTTTAATGAGTTTGATTATATATATAATTAATTACATGTATTAGTACATAATAAGAGAGATGATCGCTGTGTAGCAATGAAAAGTCGACACGTGTAATCTGTTTACATTTCATGATAAAACTCTATTACTTTTGCATGCATAAAATTCAACAGTTCACTTCAACAGTGATCCTCAGTAAATTTATTTTTAAAAGCGTTTGGGCAGTACAGACTGTTATCATATGTGATATTTTTCTATAACAAGTGAAGAGTTCCATTTCCACACATTACTCACAGTTTACCAACATGAAGCAAATACAAATCTGTAAATTCCATGTTATACCCCCACTGCAGGCAAGTCTATACACTTTCTAAGAAAACTTTGTTAGAATCACATCATTAAATAATTTAGTTAAAGGAGACTAGTGGACAAGTAAATGGAAAAGAAGTTGAGAAACTTGTGGAGTAATAATGACAGTGGGAAACAGACATGTAAAGAAATTGTTCTTTCTGATTAATAGCCTAAGTTTGTGTTCCCATTTCCAGGGTTGCTCAGAATACAACTATAGATGTAACACGGCATTTGAGTCCCTTTTGCTATCTGTCAGGCCATAATACTTTTCAAAAAAGTAAAGCCCTGTGTGAGGGCAGCAAACAAGGTATTTGGGTGAAAAGTTGATCACAATGGTAATGATGGAATGGAATGATTTAATACTCCTTTAGAAATACACGAAATCCTGGCTTCAATATACATTTTCTAGTTGGTTCTATTATTCTTTAGCATCAACAAAATCATTAAAATAGAAAATCTCTGTTCACATTTTTGCTCTGAGTTGACTCTCTTCAGTAATTTGTAATCTGTTGCTTCAAAGGTGAAATGAGCCACATTAAATGTCTATACATGTATAGTATATACTAGATGTTTCCAGATGCCCAAACAAACAAATGGAACTCTACTCACAAATGGCAGAAGTTCTGTATTCTTCACTGTTACATTTATTTTTTTTTTTCTTTGCAGAACAGAAAAAAAACTTTCCCAAGGACTAAAACTTCTATACAGAAATTAGAGTACCTTTCACTGATGAAAGTTAGTGTTAATTTTGCTGTTGCTCTGCCCTCCATTCTAAAAGATATCCCTATCCAAGTATGGTATCCACAAAAAAGACCACAGCTATCAGCCTCCTGTAATAATTATATAGTACAGTGGTAAACATGAATAATTTGGAATTTCATCAATTATGCTATTATTTAATCTAAATAATTGATTGGTAAAGAGATGATGAAAGAGTCCATGCTCATTCATTTCCTTCTTGTGTTAATTTTGAAGGACACTTTTTAGCTGAAGCAGAAAGCAGGCAAAGAAGGACTGTTCTGAACTTGTTGGCAAAGTGAAAATCCATTAGTAAAAATACATTAGCTGGAAAGCTTTAGAAAGGTTTAAAAAATACCATAATGCTTCACAGGCTCTGACGTGTATTTTTGGTCACCTTTTAAATACACACACAAACCTAATAGACAGACTCAAAAAACATATATGTTGAAATCCCTAAAATAAATATACAATGTTAAAAAAGAAATAAAGACTGCATAGACTCATTTCATGTATGAGAATCAAATACATGAAATGATATTTTCTTTTACACTTGGTATAATCATGAAGTTAGGTGGCTTCAGTCTTCATGTGTGTCTTCTAACTAAGAAAAAGTTCCTACCTTTTCCTGCACGACAAAACATCACTAAAGCTCCAGGTTACTCATCATGGCATAAATGTACCAGCAGAAACAGCAAGAAAAAAGAGACATGATATGAATATAAGCTCCTTTTTCAAATAGTACTTTAAACAGCTTTGAAGGGAAATCATGTCACATTGTTTTCCATTAGCAAGCAGAACAATAATCAGGCCACTGTAGCAGTGGCATTCTGACTAAAGCTAGAGAGTACATAACAGTATTTATACCTAGATCTGGACATGCCTATTCACTTATTTAATAATGGGATTTTCCTTTTTTGTTTGGGGGGAGGGGGGAGCAACTCTCTGGTTTTTTTTCCTCTGTAAAATTTTCTTTTTTACTTTGTAACAGATTTTTTTTTTCTTTCACTTTTTTTTTAATTTAACTCTTTCTTTCTATATCATAGCATAAGTTTGTTAGGTTATAGAGATAAATGTAATCTTTTAATCTTCTGCATTCATACCAAAGAACAGTGGCAGCTTGGATGCAATCTGTTTCCAAGCTGTGTGTCATTTCTGATTCTTCAAATTTAAATCGAGTACTATAGCTAAAATATACGAGCCAATTACTTTTAGTCAAGTTATCAAGAAAATGTGGAAGTAAAATAAAATCAGATAACTTACTGCATTTTAATTACTAGCTATGTTCTGTCTTTCTTATGGGAGTCTAAACATTCATTAATTCTGAGCAATTAACAATAATGAAATGAAAATCTGTAATGCTGAAGTTTGGAATTAGGTATGTCAGAGTTCAGTAAAAGATGCATGAATTAACATCTTAACATTTTCTATCAAGAACCCTTCATAAGCATCGTGATAAAGTATTTACTATAAATACATGCAGATCAGGCTGCTGAAATCTGAAGAAGCTACTAATGCACGTGTTTGTCCTAGACACGTGGGATGACAGCTTTTATGTCTATGTACTCTGTGCAGCAGTGTGTTCAAAGTACAAGAACTCAGCTCTCCATTCACAATGCACTCAGGGGTGCTAATTCAGTACCATGAGAAAACAGCTGTGTGGATCTATGTTGAAAATACCAGAGAAACCAATTTCATCAGGTAACATTTGTTTATATATTCTATTTAAGTATAACAAGCCTCTGGATCTTGCATAAACTCATTATTCAGGGCTGTTCCAGTTGTAAAGTATAACCACTTCCTCTTTCAAAAGTATCATTAAATCCAAATACAGTCCATGAAAAATTTTCTGCACTTTTAAAATCAGGTATAATGCAATATTTCTTAAGTATACACTACGAAGCCTTTAGTGACATAACATATAGCAATTCATCGGGATCATAGACTTGCACAACTTGTATTACATAAAGTTAAAAAAACAGGGAAGGGATAGTAAAATAGAAATACACAATTCAGTGTAGAGTCTTGAATTTAAATTAATGCGACTTTCTATAAGTGACTATTCATTGTTACCACTATAAGCATCTTGTCTGTATGAGAATTATTTTTACCCATGTTCATACTAGGAATACTCAACAATGTTAAAAACTTCAGTTCCACCTTTTAACTTCTAAATTCCTTCTGTAATATATTGGAACAACTATTTATATAATTTAGTGTTACTAGTAATGAGAAATCCCTGAGGAGACATTAGGGATTATTTTTGAACAGTGAATATGGTAAGTAACCAATTTCTCTTCCTAATCATCAGAGGAACCACTACTTCTAAAGAAAGGCTTACTATGTTATATTAAACTTGAAAGTTAAGTAGAAAGTAGATTACCAATGACAAAAGATTTTGGAGGTATAATTTTTCTCTTAATTTTCAGTGATATATTACGTGATTTATAATACAGTCTAATTAAGAAACTTTAAAAACTAGTAAAAAAATATTTACAAATTTTATGAATAGAAAAACCTCCGATTGAGGCCATTTTTACATGGTCATATTTACAATTCATCTTACACTTCAACAAGATACTTCTGAATTTTTTTCAGAAATTTTGCTTGGAAAAAAAAAGTCAGCATGCTACCCAAGATAATTTGGAAAACTTTTGTATTTTAATTATGCACATTGCAAGTAAGTATTAGTTAAACTGCCAGTATCATAATAAGAGAAGTCTATGTATCAATGCATTTTAAAAATCACCAATCAAAACCAGAACTTTAAATTAAGACACCACCCCTTAGTCAGTTCATTGATTTCACTAAGACATACCAAGGAAAGTCAATAATAAGAGAACTGAGATCTGCTGCATCCTATAATAGAGTAGGATAAAGGAAGGGTTTTTTCCAGCTTGTCAGAAAACCCTTCCATATTTATTTTTAGAAACTCCTGACCGTACAAACATCTAGCTTGATATGCTGATGAAGCTGTGAAAATTAGCTGCAGGTTGCACCACTGGCCTGCCTGGAATTACAGATCTCTTGGCACACATAATACCCAAACAGACTTTGAAAATCATTAAAAGAAATCCCCAAAGTCACTAGCTTTTGTGTAAATTTTCTATTCTTTGCTGAGTGTGATAGATTGGGCTGTTAGGTTGCAGAGAACCCCAGATGGCTGGTGGCAAAAGGGTTAAATACCTAATGGATGTTATTCATACAGAAATTTTCCAAATCCCAGAGAAAAATGAACAACAAAGCAAACTGTGCTCTATAGGGATGTTTACTACTTTTTACTTTCTACTTCTCCATATCTGAAACAATACACTTTTTACCTTAGGGCTACACATTATTGAAGAAAGCTCATCGTGTTGGTTAAAAGCTACTACTTTAGATGAGGCTGATTGGCTCAAATCTTTACACACAGATTATGAAGCCTACACCATTAGAGATTTACTTCCATTTCAAAGTTCAGCTTAGGCAGAAGCCTATTTCACTCCTAAGGGCAACGACTCTAATTTGTGAAGTTTAGCTAGTTTCTGAAGCTAGTGAAATAGCTGTAGGTCCTCCCCTGTTCCCACCTTTCTTTTTTTTTTTTTTTTTT